>WOAB01000068.1:0-45299 GCA_027886185.1 Rheum nobile | reverse complement strand
CCTTCCACACCTGAATCGCGATAGGCAACACAATCTACATTACAAGGGAGAACACCAATAGCAACATCAACCAATAATAATTGCTACACCAATGGCAACATAAAACATCATTGTTGTAGGGTCAAAACTAAACAATCAGCCAAAGACACACAAATAATGTCAAACCGACTCATCTTATAATAGCGCGATACCATTTGAACCACATAGGACCCCCAAGTCCCACATCATGAAGAAAAAGACACATGACATCCGAAGGAGATCACAACGATGAAAATAAAAAAGGTTGCAACAATTGCAACATGAACACATCACTGATGCAAGGTCGAAACCAAGTGACCAACAAACGCACACGAATAATGCCTAACCCGATGCATCTCATCGCAACTCAATGCCATTCGCACCACATGGATTCACCTCAACACATGCTGCCCCTTTCGAGGCATTTCTCCAGGGTGCACAACTACTATTTTTATCATCTCATCACATCCATATAGTAGGAACCATATAGGACACCTCCTTCCCTTGCCCACATTGCGATGAAAACACTCAACATTATAGAATAGAACGCAACGACAAGAATACAAAGGACTACACCGGAAGCTTATTAAATGGCGGGCAAGGAGCCAAAAATGCATCGATTTGCATAATACCCACGAGACCTGCAATAGCAACATGATCAACTACTGCCTTCATTTTTTATTTACCTCTCCTTTAATTATCACTGTGATATTCTAATGAAAAACCATTCAAGAGAATTCAACAGATGCACAACCCCTGTTTAACGAAGATTGCAATCTAACGATAGTCCATTATGATCTATCTCCTAGTTGCTCTCGAACAAAAAGCCAAAAATTACGTGATCTGCATAATACCCACATGACCTGCAATTTCAATAGGATAAACTACCACTTTCCAATTCCATTGACCTCTCCTTAATTATCACTACGATATTTAGATTGAAAACCATGGAAAAGGATCCAGCATTAATAAATTTCCACAATAACACACCTCATCACATGTAGGCCCATTGCGGGGTATTTCTCCCCCAGTGCACAACCACCTCTTTTATCGCTAATCACAGCGCGACATATCCACGTAGGATAACCCTTTCATTGGCCCTATCGTGATGAAAAATACTAAATACTATAAACGGAGAGCTAAACAATGAGAGTACAAAATGATAACAACGCGATACCATTGAACCACAAAGGACGACCCCATTCTGGCATCACAAAGAAAAGGACACCGGATCTTCGAAAGGAGATCACAACGATGAAAATAGGAAAGGCTACAACAATAACAACATGAACACATCACTGATGCAAGGCCGCAATCAAGCGTCCACACCAAAGGCACACAAATAATGTGAAACCTGATACATCCCATCGCAAGTCAATACCATCCGCACCACATGGAGCCACCTCAACACATGTAGACCCTTTAGGGGGGCATTTTTCTGGGCTACACAACTACCATTCTTATCATTTCATCACAACACCGTACAACAGGAACCATATAGGACACCCCATTCCCCTTCCCAACATTGCGACGAAAACACTCAACATTATAAAATAGAAGACAAGGACGATAATATGAAAGGTGACACCAAAGCTTATTAAACAGCGGGCAAGGAACCTAAAAATGCCTCGATCTGCCTAATACCCACAAGACCTGCAATAGCAAGATGATCAACTATTGTCTTCATTTTTTATTTACCTCTCCTTTAATTATCACTTGGATATTCTGACTGAAAATCATTCAAAAGAATTCAACTGGATGCACAACCCCTGTTTGAATCAGACTGCAACCTAACAATAGTCCACCACGGTTAGAGTTGTCAAAAGTTGACCCGACCCGCAAACCCGACCTGACCCGACCGACCCGTGTTTTCTGGGTTGAGACCCGATCCAAAAGTATTGGGTCAAAGTGACCCTACCGTTTGACCCAAAAATTTCTGGGTTGGGTCATTGACCCGTTGGGTCAATACAAATGTGGTTATATTTTATATATTAAATATTATGATATATTTTATTATTAAAATATTATATAATAATGATTTTTTGTTTTATTATTTTTTGTTTTAATTAAAATAATATTTTAATATTCATTTATAAATTTTGACATGGCGCTCTCGAACCGTTGGGTTGACCCGAACCCGTACCTGACCGCAACGACCAGACCCACAATCAACCCGCAAATTTGACCCGCACTCAACCTGACCCGTAAATGACCCGACCCGGTACGCTTAAACCCGACCTGTTTGACACCTCTAACCATGGTCCATCCATACGTTGCTCTTGAACAAAGAGCCCAAATATGACGTGATCTGTGTAATACCCACACGACCTGCAATCTGAATAGGATCAACTACCGCTTTCAATTTCCATGTACCTCTGCTTTAATTATCACTGCGATATTCTGATTGAAAACCATATAAAAGAATTCAACCATTAATTTATTTCCAAATGAAGGCACCTCAACACATGCAGGCACATCGCGGGGTACTTCTCCTAGGTGCACAACCACCCTTCAATCGCCTTATCACAGCGCGACATATCCACATAGGACACCCCTTTAACTTGGCCCCATCGCGGCGAAAAATACTAAGCACCATAAAAGGATAACACTATGATGAGAATATGAAAGGTTGTACCAGAAGCATTTCAAACAGCGAGCTAAACAAAGTGGCCCACGTGGAGACACAACATGGGAAACAACAAGGGAAACCACGCTACATCATCAAACCATAATGGCAAGCCGGTAAATCACACGCAACCACGGGTGCACTTAGAAAGACAAAACGTAATAGATGAAAAATGAAAATGAAAATAGGAAAAGATTAAATAGGAAATTACATAACCAAATAAGCACCGGACACGTTGGACAAGAGACATCAGTGGAAAGCCTAGAGGAAGGCACCATAGTACAAACAACATTTTTTCAGGATATTTCTCACGGGTGTACAACTCTCGTTTATAGCGAAACATGGATATGATGTGCTTTGCACCATCGCATGTGTCCCTCATGAATAGACCTGAGTAAACGCGGGTCGGCCCCGCTCGCTCATCCAACTTGCTCGCATAAATGAGCGGATATGGTTACTATATTTAGCCCGTTTTGCCCGGATAGACCGGCCTGCCCGTATAAACGGGCGAGATCCAATCACTGATAATATCCCACTTAGCTCGGATAGTCCGCCCAGAAGCCCAAATTAATTTTAAAAAATAAATAACATAAATATGTTTTTTATATCAAATAAAATTCCTAAAATTATATATAAAAATAAATAAGTATTTAAACTAAAGAAACCTAATTACCAAATTTTTTTCTAGCGCCTCCAAAATCCAACCAAAAAACCTAACCCTTGCTCTCTTGGGCGTTTTTTGTTGGATTGGTTTGGTTTGTAACTGCATCTTCAAAGTGTTGGACATATATTTTATGAACATTTTTGTTAGACGGGTTTATAACAAGCACCATGTCTACCATTTATAACAAAAATAACTTTTTTATTGGCAGTGTGCGTTAGATTGGATTTGTTATATTTCGTCTTTGATAGGTTTGTCATGTCTCTCGGGCTCTATGGGACCCGCGGGCTACTCGGGTCCGGGCGGATCCAGAAAGCCTCACAACCGGTTTCGTTGGGTTGCCCGGATTTGGCCCACCCATCTGAACATGACTTTTGGTCAAAACCCGATCCGGATCCCACCCGGATCAGGGTTTGCTCAAGCCATAACAAGAGCTATAATATGTCTCACACTTATTACCAAAAAAATTGTCTGACAGTATTTTCGCGATCAAACTACTTAATTAATTACCTAATAAGTTCATTTCTATACATTTGTGATTGTGCAATAGTTTAATTCCTCCAGAGTGACATTTAAAATGTTGGTTTTGGTTAATTATCTTCTTAGAAAGTTCAATCTTCGGCTCTGTTCGGTAACAAATGCTGATACTTATGCGGATGCTTATACTGATGTTGATGCTGATGCTAATGCTGAAATCGTGTACTTATTTTCTGTATGTATGTTCGGTAAATAGTACTTACTAATACTTTTTCCTAAGAATTTTATACCAAATTACCAAAATGTCCTTGAATTTTTTTTAAGTTCAGATGCACGTGATGGGCACGTGATTTCATTAATGCCCAAGTTTTCAGCATCACGTGAGTTGCACGTGATTCATTCCTCATCTTCATTTCAATTGGAACCCGATGTTTTTTGGCTTCTTCCTTCCTCTGTTAGCAGTAGTGCAGCACATGAGGCAACCCTAGCTCATTCTCGGCCACAGCGGAGCATCTTCATCCCCAGTGGGCTGGCGCTAGCTAGGAGGCTTGTCGTGCACGTTGCCGGAGGCATTCGTGGTCGCGTCATTGTTGGAAGGCCGGCCATCGCGACTTTATTCTGTTGACGAACTAGGTAATTTCTTTGTTCTTGCTTAGTTAGGCCAGATGGAGAGGAAAATAAAATGCTTTTCATGTGATAATTGGGGCTTGTTGTGCTTAATCTCTCCATAGTGTCCACTAGTTAATTTAGGGCTTATTGTGCTTGGATTTGGAAGAACTTCAATCCATTTTAACTTCACCAGCTTCTGCTTTTGTGCTCTTCGTTCCAATGAAAATAGAGCTTGTATGATGTCTCTTGGTGCTACAGTTACAATCTAAACGTCTGTTTGACACATAAAAAATGGACCTTGTATGGCCATTTTTTTTCTACCTTAAAGTTACTTATGCCTTTATATCTGGGCCAAACAACCCTTAAACCAACAAAGACTGAATGTAGTTTAGCACTAGAAATTCAGATTTGTTATAGTGTTCTTACATTTGTAATTCTTTGACATTCATTGTTCTTTGGGATATAGATTAGTTTTTCAATACAAGTCTCTAGAAATTTATTGTTAGAACTTTACTATTTTCTATGCATCTGTTCTTTGTAGATTTGGATCCATGATACGAGTCTTTTTCTATAAATCTAATGTGGTCACCATCATAAATGAAGAACTTTATATTGATATTGATAATTCAAAACAACAACAATGACAATAGATTCATATATTGTTGTGAAGTTCATATGGAGAGAGGCTTTTGTGAAGTTCATATATTGAGTTGATTTTTTAATGAAGGTACAAAATTCATTTGCGCATTTAGGATCCAGGAAAATAAAGAATTGTTATTGTGTTTTTTTTTCTTTTTTCACATTGTAATTCTTTGATATTCATTATTGTATTTGTATGAGTTACCAGATTAGTTTCTGAATACAGATCTCTAGGAACTAAATGTTAGAAGTTCACTTAATGTACATAGGGTCCTCTGTATCAGTTACCAGATTAGTTTCTGACTTGCCTTTTCGAAGAGAAAATCATTCTTTGTTGCAGCATAGCCTGATATAAATGTGGTAAACACTGTCAAACGGAGAGGTGAATTTAAACACACTAGTAAAATCATAGATGAAAAAGAATATCTTTGCAGGATGACATAAATGCTCCATCTAAAAATCTAGCAGAAATATAATGAAGCAATTGATTATGAATCTTTTCTACACTATTGTCAGCTTAACTTTATCAATCTTTTTCCAAATCAACATATTATCTATTAGTAGTTCAATGCAACTTTAAAGTTATTATGATTGCTTCTGTATACATGTTTGATTTATGTTTATTTTAAGGTATATGCATTGAAGGATTGTGTAATGTGTGTGCAAATAATATTAGGACATGGCTGAACAAAGTATAGATACCAAAATTGTGAAAGGGAAAGGGAAAGTAACGGGAAAGAGGAAGGCCATAGAAAAGGAAAAGCCATTCCATTGGACTGAGTCACTTACTCTTACATTTTTGGAAGTCCTAAGAGTTAGGAAAAGAAAAAATGGTTACGGTGTGCCCTTCAGTTGGCCTGCGATATGTTCAGAATTTGAGGAGAAAGCAAAGATGCCTATAACGCCAAAAGTTGCCCAAAATAAATACTTTACTCAAAGGAAATTATGGACCAATTGGGGAAAAATAAGGCACATGGAGACTGGTGTAGGATGGGATGAATCAACTGGTCGTATTATGAGGATGAAGAATGGTGGCAGAAGAAAAAGAGGTACACTGTCCTTCAATATAATTGACAACATGTTTCTGACAGTTCCTCAATGTATAAGAATGTTGCATATTTATTTGATAACATGTTTGCTTTAAAATTGAATTGAGAACTTCTCCTATCTTTTCTACATTTCCTCCTTATTTCCATACATGTTTGCTTTAAAATTTATAACAAATCGGTTCAATGTAGTTGTTCATGAGTTAGGTGATGCGTATACGACCTTCAGAAAGAAAGGGGTGAAAGCGGAGATTAGTGACCTGTGGGATGACATTTATTCTAAACTGATGGCATTTGGGAAGCATGTTGTTGCTCCATAGATGGAACCTGATTCGGTTCCTCTGTGTGTTGATGATGCGGTTATTATCCACTCTAAGGATGATGATCTCCTTGATCGTCAATTGGAAAAAGACGCTGAAGAGGACACTAATGACATTATGCAAACCTTGGTTACTCAACCGGGCACATATGGGATGATAGGAATGCTGCAATCACAGTCAAAAGGCAAATCCCATAGCATGGCAATTGAAAGGGCTATCTAGAAAAAGAGGAAAAGGCAATCGCCTATAACCACCTTGTATAACCAACAAATTACATTTGTGGAAGAGATTGGTAAACAAATGTTGACATTGATGAAGAGTGATTTTGAGGCGAGCACCACATGGGATGAGAACAAATATGACGAGGTTGTTGGGGTGCTCGACCGACTTGTTGAGAATAATCTCGTTGATGGGGGTTCTGGCCTTTGGTGTTTTGCCATGACTGAGCTGGACAAGGAAAATAGACGTCGGATTTTTATGAAGATAAAGAGCAATGAGTTCAGGGTCAAATGGTTGGCTCACAAGTACATGAGGGAGGGCAAAGTGATAGGACGAAAACCTATCCACAAGCATATGGGTTCAGTTGTAGCTTTTCAAGTATCGTTCCCACGATGACTATGTAGTATCGATTGTATCTTAAACCAGTAAGCTAAGCCAAAAGATGAGAATTTTTGTTGAACTAATAACTAAAAATTGAGAAACAAATGCAAGTGATGATTGTAATCAATGGAGGGAAAGTTTCCAAGGCAAGGGATCTCCGCAACTATGCTTCAGTAGACTTAACTAGTTAAATGTCTACATTTAGTCTGTATTTGTTGAAGGTAACTATCTTAGGTAATTACTAATTCCTCTCGGATGATAGTAAATGTGCCTAGATTCGATCAACATCCACTCTCGCGACTTGCTAATCAAGATCTAGACCCTTTGGGCACTTAGAATCTAAGGTCAAACTGAATTAACATCCACTCTCGTGACTTGCTAAATCCAATCTAATCTTAGGGTTTCTATGATAGTTATTAATCCACAGGAGAAATTAAGACGCTCTTGCAATAATAAAATCTCAGGTTCAATTCCTAAGATTCCAATAGAAGTTATTACCTCTCGGTCTCAAACCCTATCTGACTACCTATTAACGTTTTTACCTATCGGTTGCAAACCCTAGTAAGATTCAATTCACAATAAGCTAATATGGGCATAAAGCATCTAGGAATGAATCAACAAAGTTTCATATTTCCATCCAGGCAAATATCAAACAAGTCTACCTACGCATAGTTGGGATCACCCCAACCCTAGAAATATGGAAACTAGCTAGACATAATTGCAAGATCAACCAAAGAAATCATAATAACAATGGAAATCATAAACAAGATTAAAGAGAAAGAGAAACTTAGTCTTGAATCAGTAGAACAATCTCCAAAGTTGCAATCTTTCAAAGGGAGGCAAACAACTAGGTCTAGAGAGTTAGAAAAAAGTGGCAAAAGATAATCCTTCACCCACCCTAAAACGAAGTATTTGTAAAAATAAAGTCATCCGGGTAAAACGCACGGCCCGTGCCTTGACTGTGCGAAAAACGCACGGTCAAAATCCTACAAGTATAAAACCGCACAGCCTGTGCGAAAAACGCACAGGCAAAACGAAAAACGCACAGCCGTGCGAAAAACGCACATGCAAAGTGCACAGCCTAATAGCGAGAAATCACCGCATGCACGGCCGTGCGGTAGAACTCACGGCCTCTTGAAGGGAATTCAGTCCAAAATGCAGGACCTCTTGTTTTAGTTCGCCTCCGGCCCAAATTCTTCACGGTTCGTCCCATTAGCCTCGAGATGACATCCTAGGTTCCAACAGCATCATAGACAACTCCAAAAATCCACCCAAGTACCTGAAAACATACATTTCCTAGTGTAGACCTCCATAACAAATAAAATAATGCAACTAGCTACAAATGCAACACAAAATGCATAAAACAACCTAGATTAAGCACAAATGCATGTCCTAAACGTGTAACAAATGGGATGTCATCAAATTCCCCCAAGCTTAACCCTTGCTTGTCCTCAAGAAGTATATAATCAATGAATCCACAAAATAGATTAAGGTTGTTTCTATCCAAAAGACCAATGAGCAATGATCATGAGAGTTCAAATATAAGACAAGTTCTATCATAACATGCTTTGCAACCAGTGACAAAAACGTAGATAGTTCCTCAACTCCAAACCTCATCAGGATAAAGAAATAAGTCACTTCACTCATGTGTCTAGGTTTGTGTTTCGCTCAATTCTCCACTTTGAATGCTAAACTACCATAGGCTTGCATCAATGTTCTTAATCTCCACTACTAGGGATCATGCACACAACAAAAATCATGAGGTCTTTTCAGGGTTGTAATGGGGCCAATGTATAGGATCAAGGTAGGGATATATTTAGGCCATGTGGTGCTAAATCCGGGAAAAAGAATTTTCAAGGCGACAACAAGCTTAGAACAATCCTTCACTTCCAATTTTTTTTTCTTCAAACCCATACAACAAATCCATGCTCTACTTTGATTGTCTCCTTGCTCTTTATTTGCTTCTTCCTCTTCCTTTTTTTTTTTTTGGAATTTCTTTCCTTTTTTTTCTTTTTTTTTAAAGAGAAAGATTGAGGAAAAGAAAGGAAACACAATATAAACATCACATCCAATCACTGACATATGCATCCTCCCCCAAGCTTGGCTCAAACCCACTCTAGCAAAACAAATCTACTATCCTAATTCCCGAATGGGTAGGAAGAAACAATTAGGCTCGGTATGCTTTTGTGGAACTTCTAAGGAAATGGCAATTAAGGCATAAATGGGCTTCAAGCAGATGAAAACATATATAGGGTGGTCAAGGATGAAGGGCTAATATGAAATAATGCCTCAATCATATTAATGTCATGTACATAAATCATAAGCGTAGCCTCAAAAAAGATTTTAATGCAAGTTCTAGAGTTAGCAAGCAAGTAGAGATTCACACACAAAAGAAATAAGAGGACTCATGAAATTATAGTCCATAAAAGGCTCAAAAGCTCACTAGGATGCTTGTCTAGAGTATTGGTCCTAACACATCTCAATCAAAGGTCACATGCTCTAGCCAAATGTCAAACATTCAAGCATTCATAATCATGCACATAATGCAATTGCGATATTAACAACCAAAACATGTTAAGGGAACTCATAAAGCATGCGTTGCAAGGAAAATAACCAGAGGGAAAGAAGCAAAGGGAGTCAAATCCAACATCCAACAATGCAATGCATGCGAACATAACAAAAGACATGGAAAACTAACACTAAATGCAAAAGGAAACATGTCAATCTAGTAGTGAGTCAACCCCCCAAGCTAAAATCTACATTGTCCCCAATGTAGAGATAAAAGAAAGAGGAAAGGAAACTCACCAAACAAGTAGGCATTCAGGCATTACCACAATATGCTCGAGAGGTAATTAGGAACAACATAAGCTCTTTGCATACCAAAGGAATGTTCAGAAAATTTGGCAGCATGTCTCGTAATTTAAACCTGTCACAAACAAACCAACGGAAAACAAAGAGCAACAAACGAACACCCAAAACTGCTAGTGTTGACACCGACGCAAGACAAAAATATGACATTGAGAATCAAGTCCGAACACTAGTGACACTGCCTAACGAGCAATAGCTAAAATTGATCTAAATAATAATTAAGAGGTGCACGAGTTTTTAATTTAGCACAGACAACCCCTCAATTTCTACTTGCAGCTCATTAATTATCCCGCTACAAGCTAATATCAGTATTTGCATACGGATTTAGGTGTTTCCAATTGGCTCGGTGCTAATGAGAGGTAGATCGAGCGGTGGTTCAACGGGGCTGTTGTGGTTGGGTCGAGGTGGCGAGTGGTTAGCAGCGGCTCGGGCAGGCGGACGGAGCTGGACGCGGTTCAGCAGCAGAAGTGGTCATTGGGTCTGGTGCAGGGCTCGCAGCGGTGAGCGGCTAGGATGATGGTCTAGTGGGATGTGGGTTGGTTCGGTTGGAGGGGCGCGGTTTGGATGGGCTCCAGGTGGTTGGTGGTCGTCGGCGCTGGTGTGGTGGTGCAAGGGAGAGAGGGAGGTCGAGATGAGGGAGCTCGATGGAGGTTTGGATGGGGCGGCAGAGACAAAGGGAAAAGTACAGGAGAGGAAGAAAAAGAAAGAGGAAAGAAAAAGAAAAAAAAATGGCGGTTTTTTTTAAAGAAGGAAAAAAATGCATGGCTGTACGTTACAACGCACGGGCCGTGCGTTGCTCTCGAAGTGGGAAAAAGAAATTAAAATTCGAACAGCTACTAAAAACGCACGGCCGTGCACAGGCCGTGCGGTGCTCTCGAATTGTGCAAAAATATGTTTTTTTTACGAAAAATGCGTCGCTCTCGAAGTGAGCGACGAAATTCGAGAACAAGAGCACACGGCCGTGCGTTTACCGCATAGGCCGTGCGGTGCTCTCGAACAACGTTTTTTCGGCTTTTTTTATTATTATTAGTTTTAGAAGAAGGAAGAAATACATACCTTGGGTTGCCTCCCAAGAAGCGCTTGTTTAAGGTCCTTAGCCTGACCTTCCATCAACTTTAAGTACTCGGATCAGGAGGGTCGGTGGTGCCCTGCTTGATCGGATCAGGTGTGACAACAAGCTTCAATCGACGACTCTGCACCTTGAACTTTCCAGAGTTCTTATGCCATAACTCAAATGTCCCACCTTTCAGAACTCGAGTCACCCTATATAGTCTTGACCATCTTATCCCCTTAGGACCTGGAAACATGTTAGATTTTTCATGGGATAACAACACCATATTTCCACTCTTAAACTCAACCTTTGTCTTGGCCTTCTTCCCTTTCTTTGGAGTTTGCATTTTCTTTGCCTTAGCATTCTCACCATCGTCTAGGTCCGGATCTCCCAAAGACATATCCAGCAGACGAGAAATGTCATATATGATCTCATCTTGCCCGAGATCAACCTCAATCTTACAGCAGGTACATGTGATAGGAGCTGGTGGAGTGTCATTGTATATATCAAGGAAGTAGTCCTTGAAATATTTATACTCAATCATCTCTTCCCCTATTGTGAATGAAAGTTTCCCATTCTTGACATCAATATTAGCCTCAGCAGTGGCTAACAATGGTCTTCCAAGGATGATGGGAGTCTTATCACTAACCTCCGTGTCAAGTATCACAAAATCTCCTAGTATGAAAAACTTTCCCACTTTTACATGAACATTTTCTATTATGCCCACAGGATGAGTAACAGACCTATCAACCATAAGGAGACGCATCTTGGATGGAATAGGCTCACCCAATTTCAGTTCTTTGCAGATTGACAAAGGCATAACATTGACACTAGACTCGAGATCGCAAAGACAATTATAAGTCAGATTGCCAAAATATGCAGGGATAAAGAATTCACCCGGATCTTGTAGTTTCTTTGACATCTTCTCAGCGCAGTTCATTGTTAGGGCCACAGTCTCATAGTCCTCCAGCCTTCTCTTCTTGATCAGAATCTCTTTCAGGAACTTAGCATACGCAGGCATTTGCGTGAGGACATATGTGAAAGGTATGTCAACATACAGCTTCTTCATCATCTCCTTAAACTTCACAAATTGGTGCTCTAGCTGTATCTGAATCCTTCTCTGAGGAAAAGGCAGAGGTGGCTTGTATGGTGGGGGAGCAACATACTTGGGTTCTTCTTCTTGCTACCTCTCCATAGGCTCCTTTATCGCTTATTTTTCTCTTGGTCTGTTCTCCTCCAACTGTTTTTCTTCACTCAGAGAGACAACCCTGCAATGCTCCCTAGGGTTGACTTCAGATTGATCAGGAAGTTGAACAACATGCCTAGGAACATTCATAGCAATTTGGGCCAACTGACTCTCCAATTAGTCCATCCTCTTAGGCAAGCTCTCGAAATTGTCAGCCTTCTTGGATAGGGCTTCCAACTAAGAAACCATGGTCGCTTGAATTTTAGCCATTTCCCTCAACACAGACTGAAGTACGGAATTATTAGAAGTCTGAGCGGGTGCTTGATTTTGCGGTTGAGAGACTCTCGGTTGGAACCCTGGAGGTGGTCTTTGCTGAGCATCGTCATTCTTGTAGGAGAAGTTTGGATGATTCCTCCACCCAGGATTATAGATATTGGAATACGGATCATTCCTAGGGCCTCTGTTGAAGTTATTCATGTAGTTCACTTCTCCTTGAGACTCGTTCTGGGAAGCGAAGAGTTGACAAGATGATATAGTATGGTCACCCTCTCCACAAAACTGACAGGATACACCAGAAACAACCTGTGTGGATTGCCCTGCACCCTGCGCTTGAGACTTTTGCACTAACAGATTCAGTCTCTTGATCTCTTGTGCCATAGCATATATCTGAGCCTGTTGGTGTGTCTTAGAATTGACTTCATACATCCCTACAGGCTTCTTGGAACTTGAAGTAGATCGCGGATCACTGTAATAGTGAGAGTGTTGAGCAGTATTCTCAATCAAGTCCCAAGCATTATCAACCTCCATACTCATTATTCTTCCACCCGCTGAAGCATCTGGTAGAATTGTCAACAGCGTTGTAGAAGACATGCAGCAGTGTCCACTTTTGTTGCCTATGATGGGGGCACAGGTTCAGCAATTCCTTGAATCTTTCCCACCCTTCATAAAGAGACTCTTCATCTTTCATCTTGAAAGCAAGAATCCAATTCCTCATCTCAGCAGTCTTCTTTGGTGGATAGTATTTCTTAAAGAATGCCTTTGTTAACTCATCCCAAGTTGTTATCGAGCCAAGAGGTAGGTCCTTGAACCAAGCTTTGGCCTTGTCTCGCAAAAAGAATGAGAAGGCTCACAGGAAAAGTGCATCTTGGGACACTTCATGGATCTTCACTATGTCCATCAGCTCAATAAAGGTAGTCAAATGTTGGTGTGGGTCTCAGAAGGTAGACCTCCAAACTAATTCTGCTGAACCATGTTGAGCATGAAAGGTTTCAACTCGAAGTTACGAGCTTGCACAGGAGGTCAGACCACACCAGAAATAGGACCAAGGTGATTTGGCATCACATAATCACAAAGCGTCATACGTGGCTCTTGAACTTCCAGAGTAGGATCTTGTTCCACTCCATTGTCACCCATTGTTTGTTCTCTGGCTTCACATTGTTGTCTTATTCTAGTGCGAAAAGTACGCTCAGGTTCGGGATCATAGTCGTTGAGATTACCAGCGCTCAGGGCTCTTCGCATCTAAAGAAAACAAGTCTGAAAGCAATGAAACAAAAAACAAGATCAAAAATAAAACAAAGACTTAGTCGAACCAGTTATAGGAAAACAACTGATACTAGCAATAGTCTCCGGCAACGGCGCCAAAAACTTGATAGGATAAAAACCTACCCACAAGCGTATGGGTTCAGTTGTAGCTTTTCAAGTATCGTTCCCACGAGGACTATGTAGTATTGTTTGTATCTTAAACCAGTAAGCTAAGCCAAAAGATGAGAATTTTTGTTGAACTAATAACTAAAAATTGAGAAACAAATACAAGTGATGATTGTAATCAATGGAGGGAAAGTTTCCAAGGCAAGGGATCTCCGCAACTATGCTTCAGTAGACTTAACTAGTTAAATGTCTGAATTTAGTCTGTCTTTGTTGAAGGTAACTATCTTAGGTAATTACTAATTCCTCTCGGATGATAGTAAATGTGCCTAGATTCGATCAACATCCACTCTCGCGACTTGCTAATCAAGATCTAGACCCTTTGGGCACTTAGAATCTAAGGTCAAATTGAATTAACATCCACTCTCGTGACTTGCTAAATCCAACCTAATCTTAGGATTTCTATGATAGTTATTAATCCACAGGAGAAATTAAGACGCTCTCGCAATAATAAAATCTCAGGTTCAATTCCTAAGATTTCAATAGAAGTTATTACCTCTCGGTCTCAAACCATATCTGACTACCTATTAACGTTTTTACCTCTCGGTTTCAAACCCTAATAGGATCCAATTTGCAATAAGCTAATATGGGCATATAGCATCTAGGAATGAATCAACAAAGTTTTAGATTTCCATTCCGGCAAATATCAAACAAGTCTACCTACGCATAGTTGGGATCACCCCAACACTAGAAATATGGAAACTAGTTAGACATAATTGCAAGATCAACCAAAGAAATCATAATAACAATGGAAATCATAAACAAGATTAAAGAGAAAGAGAAACTTAGTCTTGAATCCAGTAGAACAATCTCCAAAGTTGCAATCTTTCAAAGGGAGGCAAACAACTAGGTCTAGAGAGTTAGAAAAAAGTGGCAAAATATAATCTTTCACCCACCCTAAAACGAAGTATTTGTAAAAATAAAGTCATCCGGGTAAAACGCACGGCCCGTGCCTTGACTGTGCGAAAAACGCACGGCCAAAGTGCTGTTAGTATTCTCTGCAACTGTCTGATGTTGACTATAAGCTGCAATGTCTAGCTCAACTTCTTCGATATGGTCTCGTTGTTTATTAGTAATGGTATGCAGCCGCGCAGCTCACGCGCTTCCTGGGGATTCATTGAGCAATGCAAGTTCCTCCTTAAATTCGTCCTCATATGCATGTATTTAAGAATATGTTAGTGCTTTGGGCAATACAACTTATACCATATGCCAGTAAACAAAGAGTAATAAACAACAATTGGATAACTAGAAAGGGTATTGTTACCCGAAGGTCGTCCGAAAGCATCCTTGGGGAAGACACGCTATAATCAGACATTGTTTCCAAGATAAAACTAGGCAGTCCTTGGTATGACTGGTGAGATGAGATTTCAAGGTTATTCATGTCACTCCAATTCTGTACGTCTCCAGATTCCGACATTCCTATAAAAGTATGTACAAAGTACCAATAAATTTTAACATGAATCTTGGATGTACAAAGTACCAAAAAATTTTAACATGAATCTCGAATGTACAAAGATTTAGGAGATAAGTAAGTACTGGTGTATGTGCAATATTGATAACTACAGTATCTTGGTTTAGGAATGAAATACTGAATCGGAAATTATATTGGATACAGATTTCAAGCTGGGTTTTTATACTGAAGGATTTATCTCCTCAAGTGAAGGCTTACATCTGTGTTAAATGAAGAATTACGGCCCCTATATCTACATTTCTTATAGCTCAAGTTGCATTTGGCCTGCTCCTAATTGTTGGATGCTAATTTTTATTCCTGCACTCTGTATTGGTTTTTTTTTCTAGTTGTTTAACTAGAGTGTTCACACCAAAAAATAATACATTTTTTACACTATCCGTTATCAGATTCTTACATCCCAAGTTTCTCTCTTCCCACACCAAAAAAAAACACATTAAAAAATGAAAAAAAAATGAAAGCACAGATGCATATGAGATTAAGCAAGTTCAACACACACAAAATATCACACCCACCATGTGTTATCAATGTCAAAGTCTGATCTTGGCATTTGAGCATATTACACCCTAAACTCACAAACCCATAAAGCTACAACATAGGTCAATGTATAAAGCCAGAAAATCTTATGTTGTTTGAAACTCAAAATCATGATTCAGAATGGAGCAGAAACAATAAAGTTGATAAAGCAATTAAAACTGAAATTGATAGCTCAACATAAAACACTATGACTTCCAAAATTTTATTCATCACATAATGAAATGATCAATGAGTTAAGACTGAGAATTAAAGTACACAAAAACAATGATGATGATACTATATAATGAAATGTATAAGCTCTTATTTTATTAGAGTAGACAATAACAAACATGACCAATTTTTTTTCATCACATAATGAAATTTTCAATGATCAATGAAGTGTTTAAGCTCTTATTTTAACATTGCTCTGTAGACAAAAAAAAAACACTAAGCCCTAAAATCGATTTAACCTAAATCCATTGAAACCCTAAATCAAAAGCCCTACATTTGTACATGGATAATCAGAATTTCACAACCTGCAAATCAGTAACTACAAGTTCAAAAACCAAACCTTACAAACTTAAAAGCCCTAAAATCAACAAGCCATACTCGATTTAGGGCATAAAGATTTCACAAAGCAATAGAAACATAAATCAAAGGCCCTAAAAGCCCTAACATTGAATCTACAGAAACAGATAAACACATTGGAATCTACAAAAATAGTGGTCTACAGAAATCTACAGAAACAAGTAAACACATTAAACAGAAATGTGAACCCTAAAAGCCCTAACATTGAATCAAAGTATCAGCATAAAGATTTCACAAAGCAGCAGAAACAGAAATCAAAGGCCCTAATCGACTTAACCTAAATCGATTTAACATTAATCAAAAGCCCTAACCCTAAATCAAAAGCCCTAAATTCATCAATAACCCTAAAAACCCAATCGAGCATCCATGAGACTCATGAAACCTTAAAATCAAGGGCCCTAAAAGTCAGAAATCGAGGAAGAAGGATAACGGAGAAAGGAAGTGGCGATGGAAGAAAAATCGTGACTCTCATGCTTCGAGAGATGTCGGTGGGTCGTCAAGATGGAAGAGCGAGGGGAGGAGAGGAAGATGAGAAGAGGCATACCTGTAGCGCTTCGAGCTTCAACTTCCAAAGTAGCTATGGAAGACAAACCGCAAGCCCTTTTCGAGAGTCGACGAGGAGAGGAGGAGAGATGTCGGGGGCAATTGTTGGAAACAATCCTCCAGAAGTTGTAGATAAGTATCGAAAGTAGGGTGTCAATCCTTTTTTTCCCAGCCATTTTTTAGCATGTATAAGCAAGAAAGAGGAGTTTGAAGCATTTATGGGGGGAACAACCGAACATGCCATGGAGCATGCTTTTCTGGAGAAAAAATCACAAGAAGCGCAAATAAGTGCTTGTCCGGGAACAGCCGAACGGAGCCTTCGTTATCTCATGACAAAGAGTACCTTTCATTTTTAGGCGAGCAATCTACTTCTATAAGTGTCCTATATTTTCTTCTCATTAAGTTACACTAGTTTAATTCTCGTACCTGCACGAATTGGTTTATCACGAAATTTGTTTATCGGATTATTATTTAGATGCTTAAAAAGGTAAATTATATCTTCAAAGTATTTATGGAAAAAAAATTGTGCAATTTATTTGATCCCTTCATAATCTATGTAAGGAAAAAAAATTAAGATTTTGATTCACTCCATTTTCAGAAGTCACGATCTTGATCTTCATAAGATCACCAACCAATATGTATAGTATATTAGGAAATGATCAAATATTTGTTATATATTTTCATATTTTAAAAGGTAAAATTATATTTTCAAAATATTTATGGAAAAAAGTAGATCAAAATAATTGGGGAGCTTGTGCAAATCCGGCTATTATAGGTAGTAATTTTATTTTGTTTGATTTTATTAGTTTTTTGACTATATGCCGAAAAATATGAGGACGACACGTGGCAAATTGAATACAGAGACGCCACATGGCAGCGTAAATTTTGGGTTCATTCTGCGGGCGCCACGTGGCGCAGTCAGTATTCTGCTTTAGTAATTATATAGTAGATTAGTTATTCATGTGTAGGCGTTTATAAATTATCACGTCATAAATTTATATTTATTAATTTTTGATTTTTTAAATCATAAATAAATAATATATATTGAAACAATTATACGTATATGAAAGATCTAATTGAAGAAAATAATTAGGAAAGTTTACATATGTATAATATGAAGTTATTTTATTTTATGAAATAAAAATCAACAAGTTTATTTTATTGAAATAAGATTTTTTTCTAGTGTGTCCGGACACACAATAATTTTTCCATGTTTAGCAATTGTCTTTTTTAGCCACAAATTTAACATTTTTTTCAAAAGTTAAATTAATAATAATGGAGGTTGATCATATGCAGATAGTCATTTCCATGTGGACAAGGTGCACAATTTAGTCAACACTGGTACACACTCAAGGTGCATTTTTTTGTAACTCGGTGCACATTTTTTTGTTACATGGTTCGACATCAATGTTGTTTAAACTGTGCGCATTTATTTGAAAGATAGTGCACATTCGTACCTCAATACACACTTATTTGTAACTTTGATGCGCATTTATTTGTAACATGGTTCACATTTTAGTATGACATTGGTGCACATCCAACTCAGTTCACATTCATTTGTAACATTGTGCACATTTATTTTTTGTAACTCTATGCGCACAATTATTTATAACATGGAGCACATTCTTACGTCGGTGCACACTTATTTGTAATTATGTGCACATTTATTTGTATCATGATGCACATTCAAAAATAGTGCACAATTATATATAACTCGAGTGCACTAACCAGCCAATGGTCAGTCAACACCAGTCAATGGTCAGTCAATGCTGGAGACCGGTGTGTCAATATCGGATATCAATATAGTGGTGCACATTTGTGCACCATATTCCGCATAAAAGTGCACCACATTACCCTTATACACCACATCACACATGATTGTGCACTTTGTCCGTGCTAGAACGCTTGTATGCACGAGATTACTGTCCACACTTAATCACGTTCCTAATAATAATAATTATACCACAGTATTATTAAAATTAACCAAAAAATAATTGAATTTTTTTTAGTTTTACTTCTTCATATAAGATCTTTGATTATCCTATAACCCATGTGAAACTCAAGTTTTGAAGGTTAACTTATTTTCTATTTGACAGATGGCGCGCTATTTTTTAATATAACACACTATATATTAGATTTTCACGATACAAAACTATATTATTACATATTCAATTTGTGAACTTTTATTTTATTATAATCTTTATGTTAAACTTAAATCGTGACAAAATTATACATGTAATCTACAATTATTATGTTACATAATTTTTAATATAGTAAAATTCTAACATGACATCGAAATTAAACTAGTTAAAAATAATTATATAATGCGGAGCATATATTCCACATAGATGGCCACAAACCGGACTTTGGCAAAGTTCGGGTCGTATTTAAAAATAATTTTAGGACCACGTACATATCAATTGTTCATGTATATATACTCTTCGTATTTGCAGGCGGACCAACTCGATCAAATTTACTCGGACGTAATTCCACCCATATAGGCTTATACTAGATAAAAAAAAAATTGCAATTCAATTCGGAAAAAAATTAACAATTACATCTGAGCTAGAAGTTATCATTCCTTTCGTTTTATTTAGTGTAAAATGAAATGTCTTACAATAACTTATTGAATATATTTTTCTAGGATGAATCGTATGAGACAGACTCAATGTCAAACGTGAGAACATACATACTAGTATAGAATACGTAAACAAATAGTATGAAGTATATACACGTACATATAATATGCGTTTCTATTGAAAATTAGTGTGTGATAATTTATTTTTGTTCTATTGTATTATTATTTTGTATTGTGTGTATATATTTATTTTTTATTATATATCTAACCTTATATTATATTATGTGTATAATTATTTTATATTATACGTGCATTCATCTTATACTATATATTTATATTTATTTTATATATATATTCTTTCGTATATAAACATTCGTTCTCACCTAAAGTCATATCCTGTTTTTCATAATAATAAAAAAGTCATATCCTTTATACTTTAATGACGCATATTATAATGGAAGTGACACAAGCGAAAAGCAGAAGAAGCAAAACGCTCCTAATGGGAGCCGGAAGCCGGCCCTAGCCTTTGGCTGGGCTGACGAACCCTAGACCCGCCGCTCCGACCGAGCCCTAACCCTCCGCCGCTCCGACCGAGCCCCCGTCGACGCCGTTGTAGCCAACGATGGTCCGAGTGCACCAAGCACAGATCCCGCCATGGTCCGAACCATTCCCACCCGCTCCGACCGAGCCCCGGCTCCGCACTGAGCCCCCGCTCCGATCGACCCCCCGCCGCCGCCGATGGCTGCGATGTGCTGGCGTAGGATGGCTGTGACGACGCACTGAGCCCCCGCCAATGGCTGCGACGACGTAATGTGCTCCCGCGGCGCCGATGTTGCTTCCCCTTTTCTTTTTTTCTTTTTTTTTTCTTTTTTTTTAAGCTTTTTGTTCTTTTAGATCTTTGGTCTTCTTTTGTTTCCGGATCTGATTTTTGTGCTGGTGTCAACCAGATCCTTTGTCTGTGTGGTTTTCGTTGGTCTTGACTTCTTGAGATGCATTCTTTGGTGAAGGGAGCTTCCTAGACGGTGAATCGAGTTGTAGTTCTGGGCTAGGTCAAGGATGATCATCCTTCCGGCGGCGCAGATTTCGTCTGTGCTTTACTTACCTCTCCTATGGGTTCTTTAGTTTTCTTTTTCTAGTGTGTTTCTATTGTTGTTGTTTTGTCTTTTTTTTCTGTTTGTTGGTATTTTGTGTTTGTTTGTTGTTTGTCAATCTTCCTAACAGCCGTTATTTTCAACCTCTCAAAATTTATAACTTTGAATTGTTATCTTATCAAAATAAAATAAAATAAATAACGCATACTATAATATGTACGTGTACTTTTGTATATCAACCGAATTTTGTGGAAAACGTGAGAGGGGAAATGGTACATCATAGATCGTACGTTGTGAGGTCTCCTCCTTAGCTCCTTAGCATCTACGTAGTATATTTCCGCTATTGCATGCATTTATTGTTTGAAATTCCTACATTTTTCTACGAGGTAAATATTAAATTTGAGCATACTTAAATTATCACAATAAATTATTTTTATAAGAGATTATAATTAAATAACCTTACATATTGAGTGCATTCTTGAGAACTAATATCTAGTACTCCCTCCGTCCCATAATAATGTGCCTAGTTTGACTGGGCACATTTATCGATGCGGATTTTGTATCGTTAATATATTTAATTACATATTAATAAAAATTATAATTTTTTGATATTATCAAAGTACTCGTTGAGACGAATCAAACAAGATCCCACATGATTATGTTTTTTCTTATATATTGGAAGAAATCTCGAAGATTATCTTCAACTGTGAATAATATACAAAGTCAAAACAAGCACTATATTTTGGGACGGAGGGAGTATAATACATGTCTAGTCATTATTCATTCAGTACTGCAAGTCTTTGAATAAAATTCCTAACGAATGTAGGATTAATGTCATGTGCACACATGCACACGTACATTGTTTCACATGCAAACATAACACGTAGTGCATTTCGTATGAACAAACATGCCATTTTCACATGCACACAGTATTATACTTCGCATGCACACGGTCGTGTTTTCATGTGCACACGTTTTGTTCATTCCATATGAACGCACACGTTTTATGCATGCACAAAAAAATAATTTCGCATGCACACAACAATGTATTTGGCATGCACACAACAGTGTATTTGGCATGTACACAAATCTACACTTCGCACGCGAATCCGTCTTTTTCGCGAAAAATTCGGCCGTGTCGATTTTTTTAAAAACGATCTAGAAACTCTGTTTGCTTCCCATCCGACGGATCTCATGCGTTCTCATTCATCTCCTCCCTTCCCATCCTCACCGGATCTCAACCCCTCCGTAATAATATCAAATTTTTTTAACTAACAATACATTCATATATAATTAAGCACAAATCACAAAAACTCGATGTATGAATGAGCACATGCAATGATGCAAATAATGATTGGAAGACCCGGTTCAACGGAGTATTGCTTCCATAAACTTGGCACAAAGTCAAACCATGTTAAGTTGACCTGCCTTCATCTCCAAACACTTCTTTCCAAGAATAACGTAAACATCGTTCGATATTTCATATTACTGTAATTTTGAGTCCAATAATATTTATTTAAATATTTATCATCTCGATCGACTCTATTAAATTTATTTTATGTTTGCTTTTGAGGTTGCAAATAGGGTGCTTTCGGTCGTGTGAGTCCTTCCGAGTTCCGATTTATGTTTTTTCTTATTCTTTACTTCGATCGATATCTTAAGAACGGTCAACTTGGGTTAATTCGGAGATTGTATTAAAATTGCTTATTCATGTAACAAGTTAATTTGATTCTGATTTATATATTTTGGGTCCTTTCAGCCCGTTTATCGGTTAATATAACTATTGGATTGAATCAGTACAAGTATAAAAAAAGGTTTAATCGCATTATTATTGAAGCGGATTTACAATACAGTGGTAAAAAAGATGTACGGATCACGATTAAATCGTAAACACGATGTAAAGTCTTTTTTTAAAAAATTAGTTAAACTCGAACGGCGGTTTTGAAATTTTAACCGCACTTAAAAAAATATACGGACCACATCTAGTCTTATAAACGTGGTGTAAAGTTTTTTTAAAAACTAATTAAATTCTAACCGCGGTTTCACAATTTCAACCGTGGTTAAAAAAATATACGGACCAAAGTTGTAATATAACTAGAGCTGTCAAAAAGTTATCGAACCCGTTTTACTGACCTGACCGACCCGCTTTTGGACCCGACCCGACCTGACCGAAATTTTTGATAACCCGAAGTTACCGAACCCGAATTTACCGAGACTGAACCCGACCAACCCGAACCCGACCCGATTAACGAATAAATATGGAGTATTAATAAAATATAACATAAAATAATATGATAAATGACATTAAATAATGATAATATGCTTAATATCCTAAAAAAAATTGTTGTACTTATATAATTTTTTATAATGTAGAAATTTATAAATTAATAAATAAAAAATAAAAATAAAATATGATTTTGGTCTACTAATATCAATTACATTAAAATAATTAATAATAATATTATTATTTTAATCCATTTCAACTTATTTTGGCATATTTAAATTAGTTTTTAACTATTTAATAATATTTAAATAGTGAAAAAAATATTTAAAAAATGATGCTCTTGACCCGTTGGTTAACCCGAACCGCCCGCTGACCTGTATTGACCCGACCGGCTTGACCTGTTATCCGAAATGACCCGACCCGTTCTCAACCCGAACCGAAAATAACCGAACCGAACCCGACTTGACCGACCCGATTGACAGCTCTAAATATAACCGAGGTAAGTTTTTAATTTTTTAAATAAAAACAGGACCGCGATTGTATATGTATTGCCGTCTACATTATATATATTCAGGATTTTGCGCCGCTTTCTGCCTCCTTCCCAAACTTACTAAACCTGTAGTGCCGAAACCCCTCTCCACTCGCCGCTATTTGCCTCCTTTCAGGCGTTCACCGTATCGGTGAAGCCCCTCGCTACTCCCCCTCCTTCGTCATCGCCACTCCCCCTCATTTGTCGCGGTCGGCGTGTCCCCTTAACACCCGAATCCTCTTCCAAGCAATTTAAAGGGATTGATCTCATCATTGAACTCTTTTTTCACCAAGCATAAAATGTTGTCAAGCTCGCAAAAGTTATTTACCAGAAAGCAAGATTCTCCTCTTCGTCTTCACTTCCTTGAGAACTTTGACATTGATTTTGAGAGAAACATTATTTTTGTTGATATATTGTTTAGAAAAGTTTGTTACAGTTTCTGTCACATAAATATTCTAAATATGAGTCGAATTCTTCTATGTAATACCCCAATTATACGTATCCATGTAAATTTTTTTAAAAAATGTTATGGAGCCTAAGTCAATACACGATACGATTTCTCAGAATAATAATTACAAATTACCAAAATTCTACGACATTTTGTTAAGTGTATCACAACAAAACGGATCTAAAACAGAAACAATTAGAGCTAAATAATTATGTACAATATTTAACAGCCACGGAGAAACATATCCAAATTATAATCGGGGAGATAATAGACATATAATTATGTACCAAAAAGTTAGCAATATTATAGAGGTAAGAAGGATATTGAAGAATATTAGAGAAGAATAAACAAATTTGAGTGAATGAAATAGGGTTGTCGATGTGAATATGTTATACAAGTACACATGTATATTCATCAAATAATTGTGAATGAAAAGATTAAAAGATGAAAAGACCGAGCAAGACATATCTGAAAATGCAACACACCAAGAGAAAGATCATGGAAGAAAAAAATACATGCACTTAAACTCAGTATAATACGTACAAAAGAAGAAATCCCAGTTAAATTACCCATTTCTATTCAAAATAAGGACAACAATGTGCCGATCAAATCGTTTCTCTCTGGTGCAGAATCATGATTTTAATTTGAACAATAGAATTCTAAATTTGTCTAACAATGTAAATTAGACATAGCAATCTTTTTCTGCATGTGCTCAATATTATTAGTATTCTGCTTTTTTTCCAAATGTATATACTTGAGATTTTGGTAACATTATGTAGAATTGTTTTCACTTATGGCTTGCAATCCACATAGAATGTGTTATTTTGACTGGGGTTCTTTTAATTTTTTTTCTTATCGATTAGATGTTAAATAAAATTGGTAGCCTATAACCGAAATCTTGCAAATTCTTCGCGCATGATCATCGTAACAACACATAGAATAAATTGAGTTCTTTGTTTGGATATTCGTATGATAGAAATGATAAATTAACAAGTAATAAAATGTTAAAAAGGTGTGAAAAAATCAACAAAGTATTGTCAAACATATAAATTAATTTTTTAAACTGAATAAATGTAGAAGATTTTCATGGATTTTCACGATATATAAAAGCCATTAAATGTTTCGTGGCATTGGTAGTCGGTGTGAATATAATCCCAATGGAAATATGATCTGATGTAAAGTCGACCGCTTTCAATGTGTATTAACCAGATCGATGGTCCAGCCAACGCATACAAATCGATCTAAAAGCTTGACAAAAAAAAAGAACATTACAATTTTAAATGATAATGAAGTTTGCTCATACTTTTTTTTTTTCAAAATTATAATTATTAAATGTCAATCAGTTTAAATAAATTCACATAATTGCAATGTATCGCTCATTCAACATACCCGCTAAGGTGAAAAACATAAATGCATCATTGATGCAAGGTACAAACCAAGCTGTCGGCCATAATCACATAAATGATGTATAACCCGACACCTATCACCACAACACGATATCGTCCGAACCACGCGGGACACACCCTTCATTAACATCTTTGATCGCCGAAAGCAATGTTTTTAGCATCATTCCACGTGTGCTCCAGTGGGCTAAAATACAGAATGCACAACACCTGTTTTTAAATTTCCAGGAAAAACTAATCATAACAGAAATGTATAACAATGCAACATCGAAACCAAACGACCAGCCAAAGACACACAAATAACGCCTAACCCACGCATCGCATTTAAGTGTCATACCATCCAAAGTACATAGGACATCCCTTTCCACTCACGAACCGCGACGAAAAGCAAAATTGACGTCACAAAGGAGAACACATCGATGAAAATAATAAAGTCTAGACCAAGCGACCACCGAAAGGCACACAAGTAACACCCAAGCGAGCAATATCATCACAAGCAATACCACCGAAACCACATAGGTAACCCTTTCACTACTACAGCGCGATGAAATAGTCATTTGATATTACAAAGGAAAACACAACGAAGAAAATATAAAAGGCTACGCCGTTTGCAACATAAACGCATCACTAATGGATGATCGAAACCAGGCGACCAGCCGAAGACACACAAATAACGCATGCACCACGCATCCTACCACAACACGACACCATCTGAATCTCATAGGATGCCACATCCAATTCCCAGATCGCGAAGAAACATACGCTAGACATTATAAAGGAGAATAAAATGATGAAAACTGAAAGGAAAAATAAAGCGACCACCAAAACACACAAAAAACGCTCAACCGACACATCTTAGCACAACGCGATACCATAAAAAAACACAGGATACCCCTTCCATGTCGGCGTCGCGAGAACACCTGGAATTACAAAGAGAACTCACCAAAAGAAAATAAAAAAAAGGCTACACTAATCGCAACATAAACACATCACTGATGAAAGGTCGAAACAAAGCGACTAACCGAAGACACACAAATAACACCTAACCGCCGTATCTCATCATAGCGCAATACCATCCAAAGCACATAGGATATCCCTTTCCATTCACAAATCGCGACGAAGAAGGCACATTAAATTATAAAGGAGATCAAACAAAACAATGGAAATAAAAAATACTAAACCAAGAGACCACCCAGAAATACACAAATAATGCCCAAACAATGCATTTGATCACACTGTGATACCATATGAACCACATCACACACCCCCTTCCATGCCCACCTCCCGACTAAGAAGATGCTCAACACTTCAAAGGAGAACATAACGAAGAAAATATAAAAGGTTACACCTATGGCAACATAAACACATTCCTAAAGCAAGATCGATGAAAATAAATAAGATACATCAATAGCAAGGAAAACACATCGATGAAAAAAAAAAGGTCAAAATGAAATGACCGGCCAAAGACACATAAATAACGCCTAACATGATGCATCTCATCACAAAGTGATACAATCCGGACCACATATGACACCCCTTTCACACAAATAAGAAAGATCGAAATGAAACGACCAGACAAAAACGCATAAATAACGCCTAACACGGCGCATCTCATCACAACGCAATATAATCCGAACCACATATGAGACCCCTTCCACACCTGAATCGCGATAGGCAACACAATCTACATTACAAGGGAGAACACCAATAGCAACATCAACCAATAATAATTGCTACACCAATGGCAACATAAAACCATCATTGTTGTAGGGTCAAAACTAAACAATCAGCCAAAGACACACAAATAATGTCAAACCCGACTCATCTTATAATAGCGCGATACCATTTGAACCACATAGGACACCCCAAGTCCCACATCATGAAGAAAAAGACACATGACATCCGAAAGGAGATCACAACGATGAAAATAAAAAAGGTTGCAACAATTGCAACATGAACACATCACTGATGCAAGGTCGAAACCAAGTGACCAACCAAACGCACACGAATAATGCCTAACCCGATGCATCTCATCGCAACTCAATGCCATTCGCACCACATGGATTCACCTCAACACATGCTGCCCCTTTTCGAGGCATTTCTCCAGGGTGCACAACTACTATTTTTATCATCTCATCACATCACCATATAGTAGGAACCATATAGGACACCTCCTTCCCTTGCCCACATTGCGATGAAAAACACTCAACATTATAGAATAGAACGCAACGACAAGAATACAAAGGACTACACCGGAAGCTTATTAAATGGCGGGCAAGGAAGCCAAAAATGCATCGATTTGCATAATACCCACGAGACCTGCAATAGCAACATGATCAACTACTGCCTTCATTTTTTATTTACCTCTCCTTTAATTATCACTGTGATATTCTAACTGAAAACCATTCAAGAGAATTCAACCAGATGCACAACCCCTGTTTAACGAAGATTGCAATCTAACGATAGTCCATTATGATCTATCTCCTAGTTGCTCTCGAACAAAAAGCCCAAAAATTACGTGATCTGCATAATACCCACATGACCTGCAATTTCAATAGGATAAACTACCACTTTCAATTTCCATTGACCTCTCCTTTAATTATCACTACGATATTTAGATTGAAAACCATGGAAAAGGATCCAGCCATTAATAAATTTCCACAATAACACACCTCATCACATGTAGGCCCATTGCGGGGTATTTCTCCCAGTGCACAACCACTCTTTTATCGCCTCATCACAGCGCGACATATCCACGTAGGATAACCCCTTTCATTGGCCCTATCGTGATGAAAAATACTAAATACTATAAACGGAGAGCTAAACAATGAGAGTACAAAATGATAACAACGCGATACCATTGAACCACAAAGGACGACCCCATTCTGGCATCACAAAGAAAAGGACACCGGATATTCGAAAGGAGATCACAACGATGAAAATAGGAAAGGCTACAACAATAACAACATGAACACATCACTGATGCAAGGCCGCAATCAAGCGTCCAACCAAAGGCACACAAATAATGTGAAACCTGATACATCCCATCGCAAGTCAATACCATCCGCACCACATGGAGCCACCTCAACACATGTAGACCCTTTAGGGGGGCATTTTTCTGGGCTACACAACTACCATTCTTATCATTTCATCACAACACCGTACAACAGGAACCATATAGGACACCCCATTCCCCTTCCCACATTGCGACGAATAACACTCAACATTATAAAATAGAAGACAAGGACGATAATATGAAAGGTGACATCAAAAGCTTATTAAACAGCGGGCAAGGAACCTAAAAATGCCTCGATCTGCCTAATACCCACAAGACCTGCAATAGCAAGATGATCAACTATTGTCTTCATTTTTTATTTACCTCTCCTTTAATTATCACTTGGATATTCTGACTGAAAATCATTCAAAAGAATTCAACTGGATGCACAACCCCTGTTTGAATCAGACTGCAACCTAACAATAGTCCACCACGGTTAGAGTTGTCAAAAGTTGACCCGACCCGCAAACCCGACCTGACCCGACCCGACCCGTATTTTCTGGGTTGAGACCCGATCCAAAAAGTATTGGGTCAAAAGTGACCCTACCCGTTTGACCCAAAAATTTCTGGGTTGGGTCATTGACCCGTTGGGTCAATACAAATGTGTTTATATTTTATATATTAAATATTATGATATATTTTATTATTAAAATATTATATAATAATGATTTTTTGTTTTATTATTTTTTGTTTTAATTAAAATAATATTTTAATATTCATTTTATAAATTTTGACATGGCGCTCTCGAACCGTTGGGTTGACCCGAACCCGTACCTGACCCGCAACGACCAGACCCACAATCAACCCGCAAATTTTGACCCGCAATCAACCTGACCCGTAAATGACCCGACTCGGTACGCTTAAACCCGACCTGTTTGACACCTCTAACCATGGTCCATCCATACGTTGCTCTTGAACAAAGAGCCCAAATATGACGTGATCTGTGTAATACCCACACGACCTGCAATCTGAATAGGATCAACTACCGCTTTCAATTTCCATGTACCTCTGCTTTAATTATCACTGCGATATTCTGATTGAAAACCATATAAAAGAATTCAACCATTAATTTATTTCCAAATGAAGGCACCTCAACACATGCAGGCACATCGCGGGGTACTTCTCCTAGGTGCACAACCACCCTTCAATCGCCTTATCACAGCGCGACATATCCACATAGGACACCCCTTTAACTTGGCCCCATCGCGGCGAAAAATACTAAGCACCATAAAAGGATAACACTATGATGAGAATATGAAAGGTTGTACCAGAAGCATTTCAAACAGCGAGCTAAACAAAGTGGCCCACGTGGAGACACAACATGGGAAACAACAAGGGAAACCACGCTACATCATCAAACCATAATGGCAAGCCGGTAAATCACACGCAACCACGGGTGCACTTAGAAAGACAAAAACGTAATAGATGAAAAATGAAAATGAAAATAGGAAAAAGATTAAATAGGAAATTACATAACCAAATAAGCACCGGACACGTTGGACAAGAGACATCAGTGGCAAGCCTAGAGGAAGGCACCATAGTACAAACAACATTTTTTCAGGATATTTCTCACGGGTGTACAACTCTCGTTTATAGCGAAACATGGATATGATGTGCTTTGCACCATCGCATGTGTCCCTCATGAATAGACCTGAGTAAACGCGGGTCGGCCCGCTCGCTCATCCAACTTGCTCGCATAAATGAGCGGATATGGTTACTATATTTAGCCCGTTTTGCCCGGATAGACCGGCCTGCCCGTATAAACGGGCGAGATCCAATCACTGATAATATCCCACTTAGCTCGGATAGTCCGCCCAGAAGCCCAAATTAATTTTAAAAAATAAATAACATAAATATGTTTTTTATATCAAATAAAATTCCTCAAATTATATATAAAAATAAATAAGTATTTAAACTAAAGAAACCTAATTACCAAATTTTTTCTAGCGCCTCCAAAATCCAACCAAAAAAACCTAACCCTTGCTCTCTTGGGCGTTTTTTGTTGGATTGGTTTGGTTTGTAACTGCATCTTCAAAGTGTTGGACATATATTTTATGAACATTTTTGTTAGACGGGTTTATAACAAGCACCATGTCTACCATTTATAACAAAAAATAACTTTTTTATTGGCAGTGTGCGTTAGATTGGATTTGTTATATTTCGTCTTTGATAGGTTTGTCATGTCTCTCGGGCTCTATGGGACCCGCGGGCTACTCGGGTCCGGGCGGATCCAGAAAGCCTCACAACCGGTTTCGTTGGGTTGCCCGGATTTGGCCCACCCATCTGAACATGACTTTTGGTCAAAACCCGATCCGGATCCCACCCGGATCAGGGTTTGCTCAAGCCATAACAAGAGCTATAATATGTCTCACACTTATTACCAAAAAAATTGTCTGACAGTATTTTCGCGATCAAACTACTTAATTAATTACCTAATAAGTTCATTTCTATACATTTGTGATTGTGCAATAGTTTAATTCCTCCAGAGTGACATTTAAAATGTTGGTTTTGGTTAATTATCTTCTTAGAAAGTTCAATCTTCGGCTCTGTTCGGTAACAAATGCTGATACTTATGCGGATGCTTATACTGATGTTGATGCTGATGCTAATGCTGAAATCGTGTACTTATTTTCTGTATGTATGTTCGGTAAATATTACTTACTAATACTTTTTCCTAAGAATTTTATACCAAATTACCAAAATGTCCTTGAATTTTTTTTAAGTTCAGATGCACGTGATGGGCACGTGATTTCATTAATGCCCAAGTTTTCAGCATCACGTGAGTTGCACGTGATTCATTCCTCATCTTCATTTCAATTGGAACCCGATGTTTTTTGGCTTCTTCCTTCCTCTGTTAGCAGTAGTGCAGCACATGAGGCAACCCTAGCTCATTCTCGGCCACAGCGGAGCATCTTCATCCCCAGTGGGCTGGCGCTAGCTAGGAGGCTTGTCGTGCACGTTGCCGGAGGCATTCGTGGTCGCGTCATTGTTGGAAGGCCGGCCGTCGCGACTTTATTCTGTTGACGAACTAGGTAATTTCTTTGTTCTTGCTTAGTTAGGCCAGATGGAGAGGAAAATAAAATGCTTTTCATGTGATAATTGGGGCTTGTTGTGCTTAATCTCTCCATAGTGTCCACTAGTTAATTTAGGGCTTATTGTGCTTGGATTTGGAAGAACTTCAATCCATTTTAACTTCACCAGCTTCTGCTTTTGTGCTCTTCGTTCCAATGAAAATAGAGCTTGTATGATGTCTCTTGGTGCTACAGTTACAATCTAAACGTCTGTTTGACACATAAAAAATGGACCTTGTATGGCCATTTTTTTTCTACCTTAAAGTTACTTATGCCTTTATATCTGGGCCAAACAACCCTTAAACCAACAAAGACTGAATGTAGTTTAGCACTAGAAATTCAGATTTGTTATAGTGTTCTTACATTTGTAATTCTTTGACATTCATTGTTCTTTGGGATATAGATTAGTTTTTCAATACAAGTCTCTAGAAATTTATTGTTAGAACTTTACTATTTTCTATGCATCTGTTCTTTGTAGATTTGGATCCATGATACGAGTCTTTTTCTATAAATCTAATGTGGTCACCATCATAAATGAAGAACTTTATATTGATATTGATAATTCAAAACAACAACAATGACAATAGATTCATATATTGTTGTGAAGTTCATATGGAGAGAGGCTTTTGTGAAGTTCATATATTGAGTTGATTTTTTAATGAAGGTACAAAATTCATTTGCGCATTTAGGATCCAGGAAAATAAAGAATTGTTATTGTGTTTTTTTTTCTTTTTTCACATTGTAATTCTTTGATATTCATTATTGTATTTGTATGAGTTACCAGATTAGTTTCTGAATACAGATCTCTAGGAACTAAATGTTAGAAGTTCACTTAATGTACATAGGGTCCTCTGTATCAGTTACCAGATTAGTTTCTGACTTGCCTTTTCGAAGAGAAAATCATTCTTTGTTGCAGCATAGCCTGATATAAATGTGGTAAACACTGTCAAACGGAGAGGTGAATTTAAACACACTAGTAAAATCATAGATGAAAAAGAATATCTTTGCAGGATGACATAAATGCTCCATCTAAAAATCTAGCAGAAATATAATGAAGCAATTGATTATGAATCTTTTCTACACTATTGTCAGCTTAACTTTATCAATCTTTTTCCAAATCAACATATTATCTATTAGTAGTTCAATGCAACTTTAAAGTTATTATGATTGCTTCTGTATACATGTTTGATTTATGTTTATTTTAAGGTATATGCATTGAAGGATTGTGTAATGTGTGTGCAAATAATATTAGGACATGGCTGAACAAAGTATAGATACCAAAATTGTGAAAGGGAAAGGGAAAGTAACGGGAAAGAGGAAGGCCATAGAAAAGGAAAAGCCATTCCATTGGACTGAGTCACTTACTCTTACATTTTTGGAAGTCCTAAGAGTTAGGAAAAGAAAAAATGGTTACGGTGTGCCCTTCAGTTGGCCTGCGATATGTTCAGAATTTGAGGAGAAAGCAAAGATGCCTATAACGCCAAAAGTTGCCCAAAATAAATACTTTACTCAAAGGAAATTATGGACCAATTGGGGAAAAATAAGGCACATGGAGACTGGTGTAGGATGGGATGAATCAACTGGTCGTATTATGAGGATGAAGAATGGTGGCAGAAGAAAAAGAGGTACACTGTCCTTCAATATAATTGACAACATGTTTCTGACAGTTCCTCAATGTATAAGAATGTTGCATATTTATTTGATAACATGTTTGCTTTAAAATTGAATTGAGAACTTCTCCTATCTTTTCTACATTTCCTCCTTATTTCCATACATGTTTGCTTTAAAATTTATAACAAATCGGTTCAATGTAGTTGTTCATGAGTTAGGTGATGCGTATACGACCTTCAGAAAGAAAGGGGTGAAAGCGGAGATTAGTGACCTGTGGGATGACATTTATTCTAAACTGATGGCATTTGGGAAGCATGTTGTTGCTCCATAGATGGAACCTGATTCGGTTCCTCTGTGTGTTGATGATGCGGTTATTATCCACTCTAAGGATGATGATCTCCTTGATCGTCAATTGGAAAAAGACGCTGAAGAGGACACTAATGACATTATGCAAACCTTGGTTACTCAACCGGGCACATATGGGATGATAGGAATGCTGCAATCACAGTCAAAAGGCAAATCCCATAGCATGGCAATTGAAAGGGCTATCTAGAAAAAGAGGAAAAGGCAATCGCCTATAACCACCTTGTATAACCAACAAATTACATTTGTGGAAGAGATTGGTAAACAAATGTTGACATTGATGAAGAGTGATTTTGAGGCGAGCACCACATGGGATGAGAACAAATATGACGAGGTTGTTGGGGTGCTCGACCGACTTGTTGAGAATAATCTCGTTGATGGGGGTTCTGGCCTTTGGTGTTTTGCCATGACTGAGCTGGACAAGGAAAATAGACGTCGGATTTTTATGAAGATAAAGAGCAATGAGTTCAGGGTCAAATGGTTGGCTCACAAGTACATGAGGGAGGGCAAAGTGATAGGACGAAAACCTATCCACAAGCATATGGGTTCAGTTGTAGCTTTTCAAGTATCGTTCCCACGATGACTATGTAGTATCGATTGTATCTTAAACCAGTAAGCTAAGCCAAAAGATGAGAATTTTTGTTGAACTAATAACTAAAAATTGAGAAACAAATGCAAGTGATGATTGTAATCAATGGAGGGAAAGTTTCCAAGGCAAGGGATCTCCGCAACTATGCTTCAGTAGACTTAACTAGTTAAATGTCTACATTTAGTCTGTATTTGTTGAAGGTAACTATCTTAGGTAATTACTAATTCCTCTCGGATGATAGTAAATGTGCCTAGATTCGATCAACATCCACTCTCGCGACTTGCTAATCAAGATCTAGACCCTTTGGGCACTTAGAATCTAAGGTCAAACTGAATTAACATCCACTCTCGTGACTTGCTAAATCCAATCTAATCTTAGGGTTTCTATGATAGTTATTAATCCACAGGAGAAATTAAGACGCTCTTGCAATAATAAAATCTCAGGTTCAATTCCTAAGATTCCAATAGAAGTTATTACCTCTCGGTCTCAAACCCTATCTGACTACCTATTAACGTTTTTACCTATCGGTTGCAAACCCTAGTAAGATTCAATTCACAATAAGCTAATATGGGCATAAAGCATCTAGGAATGAATCAACAAAGTTTCATATTTCCATCCAGGCAAATATCAAACAAGTCTACCTACGCATAGTTGGGATCACCCCAACCCTAGAAATATGGAAACTAGCTAGACATAATTGCAAGATCAACCAAAGAAATCATAATAACAATGGAAATCATAAACAAGATTAAAGAGAAAGAGAAACTTAGTCTTGAATCAGTAGAACAATCTCCAAAGTTGCAATCTTTCAAAGGGAGGCAAACAACTAGGTCTAGAGAGTTAGAAAAAAAGTGGCAAAAGATAATCCTTCACCCACCCTAAAACGAAGTATTTGTAAAAATAAAGTCATCCGGGTAAAACGCACGGCCCGTGCCTTGACTGTGCGAAAAACGCACAGCCGTGCGAAAAACGCACATGCAAAGTGCACAGCCTAATAGCGAGAAATCACCGCATGCACGGCCGTGCGGTAGAACTCACGGCCTCTTGAAGGGAATTCAGTCCAAAATGCAGGACCTCTTGTTTTAGTTCGCCTCCGGCCCAAATTCTTCACGGTTCGTCCCATTAGCCTCGAGATGACATCCTAGGTTCCAACAGCATCATAGACAACTCCAAAAATCCACCCAAGTACCTGAAAACATACATTTCCTAGTGTAGACCTCCATAACAAATAAAATAATGCAACTAGCTACAAATGCAACACAAAATGCATAAAACAACCTAGATTAAGCACAAATGCATGTCCTAAACGTGTAACAAATGGGATGTCATCAAATTCCCCCAAGCTTAACCCTTGCTTGTCCTCAAGAAGTATATAATCAATGAATCCACAAAATAGATTAAGGTTGTTTCTATCCAAAAGACCAATGAGCAATGATCATGAGAGTTCAAATATAAGACAAGTTCTATCATAACATGCTTTGCAACCAGTGACAAAAACGTAGATAGTTCCTCAACTCCAAACCTCATCAGGATAAAGAAATAAGTCACTTCACTCATGTGTCTAGGTTTGTGTTTCGCTCAATTCTCCACTTTGAATGCTAAACTACCATAGGCTTGCATCAATGTTCTTAATCTCCACTACTAGGGATCATGCACACAACAAAAATCATGAGGTCTTTTCAGGGTTGTAATGGGGCCAATGTATAGGATCAAGGTAGGGATATATTTAGGCCATGTGGTGCTAAATCCGGGAAAAAGAATTTTCAAGGCGACAACAAGCTTAGAACAATCCTTCACTTCCAATTTTTTTTTCTTCAAACCCATACAACAAATCCATGCTCTACTTTGATTGTCTCCTTGCTCTTTATTTGCTTCTTCCTCTTCCTTTTTTTTTTTGGAATTTCTTTCCTTTTTTTTCTTTTTTTTGAAGAGAAAGATTGAGGAAAAGAAAGGAAACACAATATAAACATCACATCCAATCACTGACATATGCATCCTCCCCCAAGCTTGGCTCAAACCCACTCTAGCAAAACAAATCTACTATCCTAATTCCCGAATGGTAGGAAGAAACAATTAGGCTCGGTATGCTTTTGTGGAACTTCTAAAGAAATGGCAATTAAGGCATAAATGGGCTTCAAGCAGATGAAAACATATATAGGGTGGTCAAGGATGAAGGGCTAATATGAAATAATGCCTCAATCATATTAATGTCATGTACATAAATCATAAGCGTAGCCTCAAAAAAGATTTTAATGCAAGTTCTAGAGTTAGCAAGCAAGTAGAGATTCACACACAAAAGAAATAAGAGGACTCATGAAATTATAGTCCATAAAAGGCTCAAAAGCTCACTAGGATGCTTGTCTAGAGTATTGGTCCTAACACATCTCAATCAAAGGTCACATGCTCTAGCCAAATGTCAAACATTCAAGCATTCATAATCATGCACATAATGCAATTGCGATATTAACAACCAAAACATGTTAAGGGAACTCATAAAGCATGCGTTGCAAGGAAAATAACCAGAGGGAAAGAAGCAAAGGGAGTCAAATCCAACATCCAACAATGCAATGCATGCGAACATAACAAAAGACATGGAAAACTAACACTAAATGCAAAAGGGAAACATGTCAATCTAGTAGTGAGTCAACCCCCCAAGCTAAAATCTACATTGTCCCCAATGTAGAGATAAAAGAAAGAGGAAAGGAAACTCACCAAACAAGTAGGCATTCAGGCATTACCACAATATGCTCGAGAGGTAATTAGAACAACATAAGCTCTTTGCATACCAAAGGAATGTTCAGAAATTTGGCAGCATGTCTCGTAATTTAAACCTGCACAAACAAACCAACGGAAAACAAAGAGCAACAAACGAACACCCAAAACTGCTAGTGTTGACACCGACGCAAGACAAAAATATGACATTGAGAATCAAGTCCGAACACTAGTGACACTGCCTAACGAGCAATAGCTAAATTGATCTAAATAATAATTAAGAGGTGCACGAGTTTTTAATTAGCACAGACAACCCCTCAATTCTACTTGCAGCTCATTAATTATCCCGCTACAAGCTAATATCAGTATTTGCATACGGATTTAGGTGGTTTCCAATTGGCTCGGTGCTAATGAGAGGTAGATCGAGCGGTGGTTCAACGGGGCTGTTGTGGTTGGGTCGAGGTGGCGAGTGGTAGCAGCGGCTCGGGCAGGCGGACGGAGCTGGACGCGGTTCAGCAGCAGAAGTGGTCATTGGTCTGGTGCAGGCTCGCAGCGGTGAGCGGCTAGGATGATGGTCTAGTGGGATGTGGGTTGGTTCGGTTAGAGGGGCGCGGTTTTGGATGGGCTCCAGGTGGTTGGGTGTCGTCGGCGCTGGTGTTGTGGTGCAAGGGAGAGAGGGAGGTCGAGATGAGGGAGCTCGATGGAGGTTTGGGTGGGGCGGCAGAGACAAAGGGAAAAGTACAGGATAGGAGAAAAAGAAAGAGGAAAGAAAAAGAAAAAAAAAATGGCGGTTTTTTTTTAAGAAGGAAAAAAATGCATGGCTGTACGTTACAACGCACGGGCCGTGCGTTGCTCTCGAAGTGGGAAAAAGAAATTAAAATTCGAACAGCTACTAAAAAACGCACGGCCGGTGCACAGGCCGTGCGGTGCTCTCGAATTGTGCAAAAATATGTTTTTTTACGAAAAATGCGTCGCTCTCGAAGTGAGCGACGAATTCGAGAACAAGAGCACACGGCCGTGGCGTTTACCGCATAGGCCGTGCGGTGCTCTCGAACAACGTTTTTTTCGGCTTTTTTATTATTATTAGTTTTAGAAGAAGGAAGAAATACATACCTTGGGTTGCCTCCCAAGAAGCGCTTGTTAAGGTCCTTAGCCTGACCTTCCATCAACTTTAAGTACTCGGATCAGGAGGGTCGGTGGTGCCCTGCTTGATCGGATCAGGTGTGACAACAAGCTTCAATCGACGACTCTGCACCTTGAACTTTCCAGAGTTCTTATGCCATAACTCAAATGTCCCACCTTCAGAACTCGAGTCAACCCTATATAGTCTTGACCATCTTATCCCCTTAGGACCTGGAAACATGTTAGATTTTTCATGGGATAACAACACCATATTTCCACTCTTAAACTCAACCTTTGTCTTGGCCTTCTTCCCTTTCTTTGGAGTTTGCATTTTCTTTGCCTTAGCATTCTCACCATCGTCTAGGTCCGGATCTCCCAAAGACATATCCAGCAGACGGAAATGTCATATATGATCTCATCTTGCCCGAGATCAACCTCAATCTTACAGCAGGTACATGTGATAGGAGCTGGTGGAGTGTCATTGTATATATCAAGGAAGTAGTCCTTGAAATATTATACTCAATCATCTCTTCCCCTATGTGAATGAAAGTTTCCCATTCTTGACATCAATATTAGCCTCAGCAGTGGCTAACAATGGTCTTCCAAGGATGATGGGAGTCTTATCACTAACCTCCGTGTCAAGTATCACAAAATCTCCTAGTATGAAAACTTTCCCACTTTTACATGAACATTTTCTATTATGCCCACAGGATGAGTAACAGACCTATCAACCATAAGGAGGACGCATCTTGGATGGAATAGGCTCACCCAATTTCAGTTCTTTGCAGATTGACAAAGGCATAACATTGACACTAGACTCGAGATCGCCAAAGACAATTATAAGTCAGATTGCCAAAATATGCAGGGATAAAGAATTCACCCGGATCTTGTAGTTTCTTTGACATCTTCTCAGCGCAGTTCAGTGTTAGGGCCACAGTCTCATAGTCCTCCAGCCTTCTCTTCTTGATCAGAATCTCTTTCAGGAACTTAGCATACGCAGGCATTTGCGTGAGGACATATGTGAAAGGTATGTCAACATACAGCTTCTTCATCATCTCCTTAAACTTCACAAATTGGTGCTCTAGCTGTATCTGAATCCTTCTCTGAGGAAAAGGCAGAGGTGCTTGTATGGTGGGGGAGCACATACTTGGGTTCTTCTTCTTGCTACCTCTCCATAGGCTCCTTTATCGCTTATTTTTCTCTTGGTCTGTTCTCCTCCAACTGTTTTTTCTTCACTCAGAGAGACAACCCTGCAATGCTCCCCTAGGGTTGACTTCAGATTGATCAGGAAGTTGAACAACATGCCTAGGAACATTCATAGCAATTGGGCCAACTGACTCTCCAATTAGTCCATCCTCTTAGGCAAGCTCTCGAAATTGTCAGCCTTCTTGGATAGGGCTTCCAACTAAGAAACCATGGTCGCTTGAATTTTAGCCATTTCCCTCAACACAGACTGAAGTACGGAATTATTAGAAGTCTGAGCGGGTGCTTGATTTTGCGGTTGAGAGACTCTCGGTTGGAACCCTGGAGGTGGTCTTTGCTGAGCATCGTCATTCTTGTAGGAGAAGTTTGGATGATTCCTCCACCCAGGATTATAGATATTGGAATACGGATCATTCCTAGGGCCTCTGTTGAAGTTATTCATGTAGTTCACTTCTCCTTGAGACTCGTTCTGGGAAGCGAAGAGTTGACAAGATGATATAGTATGGTCACCCTCTCCACAAAACTGACAGGATACACCAGAAACAACCTGTGTGGATTGCCCTGCACCCTGCGCTTGAGACTTTTGCACTAACAGATTCAGTCTCTTGATCTCTTGTGCCATAGCATATATCTGAGCCTGTTGGTGTGTCTTAGAATTGACTTCATACATCCCTACAGGCTTCTTGGAACTTGAAGTAGATCGCGGATCACTGTAATAGTGAGAGTGTTGAGCAGTATTCTCAATCAAGTCCCAAGCATTATCAACCTCCATACTCATTATTCTTTCACCCGCTGAAGCATCTGGTAGAATTGTCAACAGCGTTGTAGAAGACATGCAGCAGTGTCCACTTTTGTTGCCTATGATGGGGGCACAGGTTCAGCAATTCCTTGAATCTTTCCCACCCTTCATAAAGAGACTCTTCATCTTTCATCTTGAAAGCAAGAATCCAATTCCTCATCTCAGCAGTCTTCTTTGGTGGATAGTATTTCTTAAAGAATGCCTTTGTTAACTCATCCCAAGTTGTTATCGAGCCAAGAGGTAGGTCCTTGAACCAAGCTTTGGCCTTGTCTCGCAAAAAGAATGAGAAGGCTCACAGGAAAAGTGCATCTTGGGACACTTCATGGATCTTCACTATGTCCATCAGCTCAATAAAGGTAGTCAAATGTTGGTGTGGGTCTCAGAAGGTAGACCTCCAAACTAATTCTGCTGAACCATGTTGAGCATGAAAGGTTTCAACTCGAAGTTACGAGCTTGCACAGGAGGTCGGACCACACCAGAAATAGGACCAAGGTGATTTGGCATCACATAATCACAAAGCGTCATACGTGGCTCTTGAACTTCCAGAGTAGGATCTTGTTCCACTCCATTGTCACCCATTGTTTGTTCTCTGGCTTCACATTGTTGTCTTATTCTAGTGCGAAAAGTACGCTCAGGTTCGGGATCATAGTCGTTGAGATTACCAGCGCTCAGGGCTCTTCGCATCTAAAGAAAACAAGTCTGAAAGCAATGAAACAAAAAACAAGATCAAAAATAAAACAAAGACTTAGTCGAACCAGTTATAGGAAAACAACTGATACTAGCAATAGTCTCCGGCAACGGCGCCAAAAACTTGATAGGATAAAAACCTACCCACAAGCGTATGGGTTCAGTTGTAGCTTTTCAAGTATCGTTCCCACGAGGACTATGTAGTATTGTTTGTATCTTAAACCAGTAAGCTAAGCCAAAAGATGAGAATTTTTGTTGAACTAATAACTAAAAATTGAGAAACAAATACAAGTGATGATTGTAATCAATGGAGGGAAAGTTTCCAAGGCAAGGGATCTCCGCAACTATGCTTCAGTAGACTTAACTAGTTAAATGTCTGAATTTAGTCTGTCTTTGTTGAAGGTAACTATCTTAGGTAATTACTAATTCCTCTCGGATGATAGTAAATGTGCCTAGATTCGATCAACATCCACTCTCGCGACTTGCTAATCAAGATCTAGACCCTTTGGGCACTTAGAATCTAAGGTCAAATTGAATTAACATCCACTCTCGTGACTTGCTAAATCCAACCTAATCTTAGGGTTTCTATGATAGTTATTAATCCACAGGAGAAATTAAGACGCTCTCGCAATAATAAAATCTCAGGTTCAATTCCTAAGATTTCAATAGAAGTTATTACCTCTCGGTCTCAAACCATATCTGACTACCTATTAACGTTTTTACCTCTCGGTTTCAAACCCTAATAGGATCCAATTTGCAATAAGCTAATATGGGCATATAGCATCTAGGAATGAATCAACAAAGTTTTAGATTTCCATTCCGGCAAATATCAAACAAGTCTACCTACGCATAGTTGGGATCACCCCAACACTAGAAATATGGAAACTAGTTAGACATAATTGCAAGATCAACCAAAGAAATCATAATAACAATGGAAATCATAAACAAGATTAAAGAGAAAGAGAAACTTAGTCTTGAATCCAGTAGAACAATCTCCAAAGTTGCAATCTTTCAAAGGGAGGCAAACAACTAGGTCTAGAGAGTTAGAAAAAAGTGGCAAAATATAATCTTTCACCCACCCTAAAACGAAGTATTTGTAAAAATAAAGTCATCCGGGTAAAACGCACGGCCCGTGCCTTGACTGTGCGAAAAACGCACGGCCAAAGTGCTGTTAGTATTCTCTGCAACTGTCTGATGTTGACTATAAGCTGCAATGTCTAGCTCAACTTCTTCGATATGGTCTCGTTGTTTATTAGTAATGGTATGCAGCCGCGCAGCTCACGCGCTTCCTGGGGATTCATTGAGCAATGCAAGTTCCTCCTTAAATTCGTCCTCATATGCATGTATTTAAGAATATGTTAGTGCTTTGGGCAATACAACTTATACCATATGCCAGTAAACAAAGAGTAATAAACAACAATTGGATAACTAGAAAGGGTATTGTTACCCGAAGGTCGTCCGAAAGCATCCTTGGGGAAGACACGCTATAATCAGACATTGTTTCCAAGATAAAACTAGGCAGTCCTTGGTATGACTGGTGAGATGAGATTTCAAGGTTATTCATGTCACTCCAATTCTGTACGTCTCCAGATTCCGACATTCCTATAAAAGTATGTACAAAGTACCAATAAATTTTAACATGAATCTTGGATGTACAAAGTACCAAAAAATTTTAACATGAATCTCGAATGTACAAAGATTTAGGAGATAAGTAAGTACTGGTGTATGTGCAATATTGATAACTACAGTATCTTGGTTTAGGAATGAAATACTGAATCGGAAATTATATTGGATACAGATTTCAAGCTGGGTTTTTATACTGAAGGATTTATCTCCTCAAGTGAAGGCTTACATCTGTGTTAAATGAAGAATTACGGCCCCTATATCTACATTTCTTATAGCTCAAGTTGCATTTGGCCTGCTCCTAATTGTTGGATGCTAATTTTATTCCTGCACTCTGTATTGGTTTTTTTTTCTAGTTGTTTAACTAGAGTGTTCACACCAAAAAATAATACATTTTTTACACTATCCGTTATCAGATTCTTACATCCCAAGTTTCTCTCTTCCCACACCAAAAAAAAACACATAATAAAAAATGAAAAAAAAATGAAAGCACAGATGCATATGAGATTAAGCAAGTTCAACACACACAAAATATCACACCCACCATGTGTTATCAATGTCAAAGTCTGATCTTGGCATTTGAGCATATTACACCCTAAACTCACAAACCCATAAAGCTACAACATAGGTCAATGTATAAAGCCAGAAAATCTTATGTTGTTTGAAACTCAAAATCATGATTCAGAATGGAGCAGAAACAATAAAGTTGATAAAGCAATTAAAACTGAAATTGATAGCTCAACAATAAAACACTATGACTTCCAAAATTTTATTCATCACATAATGAAATGATCAATGAGTTAAGACTGAGAATTAAAGTACACAAAAACAATGATGATGATACTATATAATGAAATGTATAAGCTCTTATTTTATTAGAGTAGACAATAACAAACATGACCAATTTTTTTTCATCACATAATGAAATTTTCAATGATCAATGAAGTGTTTAAGCTCTTATTTTAACATTGCTCTGTAGACAAAAAAAAAACACTAAGCCCTAAAATCGATTTAACCTAAATCCATTGAAACCCTAAATCAAAAGCCCTACATTTGTACATGGATAATCAGAATTTCACAACCTGCAAATCAGTAACTACAAGTTCAAAAACCAAACCTTACAAACTTAAAAGCCCTAAAATCAACAAGCCATACTCGATTTAGGGCATAAAGATTTCACAAAGCAATAGAAACATAAATCAAAGGCCCTAAAAGCCCTAACATTGAATCTACAGAAACAGATAAACACATTGGAATCTACAAAAATAGTGGTCTACAGAAATCTACAGAAACAAGTAAACACATTAAACAGAAATGTGAACCCTAAAAGCCCTAACATTGAATCAAAGTATCAGCATAAAGATTTCACAAAGCAGCAGAAACAGAAATCAAAGGCCCTAATCGACTTAACCTAAATCGATTTAACATTAATCAAAAGCCCTAACCCTAAATCAAAAGCCCTAAATTCATCAATAACCCTAAAAACCCAATCGAGCATCCATGAGACTCATGAAACCTTAAAATCAAGGGCCCTAAAAGTCAGAAATCGAGGAAGAAGGATAACGGAGAAAGGAAGTGGCGATGGAGAAAAATCGTGACTCTCATGCTTCGAGAGATGTCGGTGGGTCGTCAAGATGGAAGAGCGAGGGGAGGAGAGGAAGATGAGAAGAGGCATACCTGTAGCGCTTCGAGCTTCAACTTCCAAAGTAGCTATGGAAGACAAACCGCAAGCCCTTTTCGAGAGTCGACGAGGAGAGGAGGAGAGATGTCGGGGGCAATTGTTGGAAACAATCCTCCAGAAGTTGTAGATAAGTATCGAAAGTAGGGTGTCAATCCTTTTTTTCCCAGCCATTTTTAGCATGTATAAGCAAGAAAGAGGAGTTTGAAGCATTTATGGGGGGAACAACCGAACATGCCATGGAGCATGCTTTTCTGGAGAAAAAATCACAAGAAGCGCAAATAAGTGCTTGTCCGGGAACAGCCGAACGGAGCCTTCGTTATCTCATGACAAAGAGTACCTTTCATTTTTAGGCGAGCAATCTACTTCTATAAGTGTCCTATATTTTCTTCTCATTAAGTTACACTAGTTTAATTCTCGTACCTGCACGAATTGGTTTATCACGAAATTTGTTTATCGGATTATTATTTAGATGCTTAAAAAGGTAAATTATATCTTCAAAGTATTTATGGAAAAAAAATTGTGCAATTTATTTGATCCCTTCATAATCTATGTAAGGAAAAAAAATTAAGATTTTGATTCACTCCATTTTCAGAAGTCACGATCTTGATCTTCATAAGATCACCAACCAATATGTATAGTATATTAGGAAATGATCAAATATTTGTTATATATTTTCATATTTTAAAAGGTAAAATTATATTTTCAAAATATTTATGGAAAAAAGTAGATCAAAATAATTGGGGAGCTTGTGCAAATCCGGCTATTATAGTGTAGTAATTTTATTTTGTTTGATTTTTAGTTTTTTGACTATATGCCGAAAAAATATGAGGACGACACGTGGCAAATTGAATACAGAGACCACATGGCAGCGTAAATTTTGGGTTCATTCTGCGGGCGCCACCGTGGCGCAGTCAGTATTCTGCTTTAGTAATTATATAGTAGATTAGTTATTCATGTGTAGGCGTTTATAATTATCACGTCATAAATTTATATTTATTAATTTTTGATTTTTTAAATCATAAATAAATAATATATATTGAAACAATTATACGTATATGAAAGATCTAATTGAAAAAATAATTAGGAAAGTTTACATAGTATAATATGAGATTTTATTTTTTATGAAATAAAAATCAACAAGTTTATTTTATTGAAATAAGATTTTTTTCTAGTGGTGTCCGGACACACAATAATTTTTCCATGTTTAGCAATTGTCTTTTTTAGCCACAAATTTAACATTTTTTTCAAAAGTTAAATTAATAATAATGGAGGTTGATCATATGCAGATAGTCATTTCCATGTGGACAAGGTGCACAATTTAGTCAACACTGGTACACACTCAAGGTGCATTTTTTTGTAACTCGGTGCACATTTTTTTGTTACATGGTTCGACATCAATGTGTGTTTAAACTGTGCGCATTTATTTGAAAGATAGTGCACATTCGTACCTCAATACACACTATTTGTAACTTTGATGCGCATTATTTGTAACATGGTTCACATTTTAGTATGACATTGGTGCACATCCAACTCAGTTCACATTCATTTGTAACATTGTGCACATTTATTTTTGTAACTCTATGCGCACAA
>WOAB01000067.1:3000000-3348064 GCA_027886185.1 Rheum nobile | reverse complement strand
AAAAGAAAGAAAAAGAAAAGGCACATCAACTAGCCATCACTAGGGTCGCAGAGAAGCATTGGGGCTCCTACCCCTCGCCGGCCATTAGGTTGGCCCACGGAGTAAACAACCCCGCAACAGTCATCCTCTCAAGAGTCAGGAAATCGTTACATTTGACCAACTTTCTAGAAGGGCCTGCGAATTGATCAGCAAACTCCTTCCCAATGTCCACAGGGAGGGCATTAGAGCGATTCCGCCCAGACCCTTCACGGGGGCGTTCGTCCCCCAAGGCTATTGACATTGTCACTCACGACCAAGAACCACTTCGCCTCCCAATCCTTAATTTTGGAGGGGGGAGAACATCTTGCTAACGGCCTCCATCTTCAGCGTATAGTAGTCGACTTTGAAAGTCCAGGCCGAGAAGAAGGTAACAAACCGCTGAAAGGTAGGGAGGACTCCCATCTCGTGGCACCTCACCAGGAAGATGAATATCCACCTCCACGTGTTTGGGTGCAACTGGATCGACGCAATCCCCAAACCCCTTAGCAAGGCGAGCACCAGGCCGTGAGCAGGATAGCGTAAGCGGCCTTCAAAGCCTCTAGGTTCATCGCCACTGCGCCAGAATACGCATACAAGGAACATCCCCTGGGATGCGGCATCGCAAGTGAAACACCGAGGGGAAAGTCATACTCTTCCCGGATCGCCTGAAGGTCCGTGAAGGTTAGCTTGGAGCAATGGCGCGTTCTTGCGAGCATACACCCTAAAGTCCTCGTCCCCCTCGGCTCGAACCGACTTGATCCTTTCGGGCGAAATTGGGGGAATGACCTTACCACTAGGCCTCCCGGCCACCCCGCTCGAAGTCGGCTCACCCGAAGATGACCCGAGGAAGTCTTGGACCCGCTGCTAGCACCTTGCCCCACCTCCGATCGCGGCTCCACCGCAGGGGGCTCTACCACGCGCGGCTCCGCCGCCTGGGGCTCTCCATCCGCGGCTCCACCATTTCAGGTCCTGTCTGAGACTCCTCAGCTTAGGGATCCACCATCTGAGACTCTGCCGCCTCGGGCACCTGGGCACGGGGCTCCGTACTTGATGGCCCTACATTGACCACTGGAACTCTCCGACCACCAGGCCTGATTGGGAGGTTGTCCTTGTCGCTAAAATTTGGAGACATCTCTGAAAGTGGGGACTTTTGGGAGTGGGGAAGAAGCTAATTCGAAGGGAAGCACACAGAGAAACCTCGAGCGAGCTTGTCGGTATGGAAAGCGATGACGGCGGAACGCTACTGGTGAGATTGTTTTTTACCCTAAACTAGGTTTTTTGTCTTTCTCTCAACTGGCAAACGAATGAAAAAGATGCAAAAAAATAGAAGGGAGGAAAAGGCAAAAGAGGGATGCTTACCTACCCAATTAAAGACAAGAAGCCCTGGTCCACCCTGTACCTTCCACGGAGAAGCTCGAGCAAGGAGAACGACAATGGCATGAGCAAAGAAAAAAGCGAGAAGAGAGCAACACGCCGGAGAAAGGCCAGAGGCCCATTTATACCGGTGATGTGACAGGATGATTATGATTAGGGGGGGCAGAGAAACTGTCACAAATCAACTACTTCGGTAACCGCTCAAGCGACGTTCAAACTGCCATTATGGTCCCGATGACCTGTCTGCGGACAAAGAGAAGGTCGGTGATGTGTCCTTGCCTCCTGTGTCAAGCCAAGTTGTCAAAGGAGATGCCTGGATCTAGTCTTGATTGGGAAGTCACTTCTGAACATCACAATGGTGGTGATCGCGAACGGAAGAACGCGATGATGGTGGTGGTGGTGATCACGGTGGCGATGGAAGCGAGTTGATAGAAGTATGGATAGCGGTGGCGGAAGCGATTGAATGGAGGGACAGATGACTTGAAGGGACAAGTCATTGGTGTCGTAAAGTCGACTGCGGAGGGTATAAGCTCGATGGAGATCAAGTGGTTGTTGTAGCGTCGGCGGCAGAGTGAATGGGATGAGAGGGATATGGGTGACGTCCGATCAAGGGAAGGAGGGATTAACACTCGATTTTAAACCTTGAACTTTAACTTTGAACGTGAAGAAATAACAAGAACATAGAAGGCTTTAAATAGCCAAAGTATCTCGGCCAAGACCTAATGGGCTTGGGCCGAAACGAGCCTAAGGGCTAGCCCATGCAAGCATGCAAAAGGCACTCGCCCTAAAAGATAGAACGACTAAAAAGGAAACTATCTAAAACGCTATAAATAAGGAAACTATCTAAAACGCTATAAATAAGGAAACTATCTAAAAAGAACGCAATCTTCAGAAAGAACGCGTGAAGTGATGAAGGTGGTTGAGCCACTTGAGGGAGATCGCGTTCAACATGGAGTCGCTTGAAGGAAGATGCGTTGAGGCACGCGATCTTTGGACTTGGATGAAGACGCTCGATGAAGATCGCGGTCTTCATACTTGGCTCTTCTGAGCTCACAGTCATCGTGTTCTTCCTCGTCTTGAACCAAGGTGGTCTCCAAGGTCTTGGACGCGTGGGGCTCGCTTGAGCCCAGCTTGGGTCGATGCAGGGTCGCATCATTCTCCTCGCATTAAAATTGAAGCGTCCTCGCTTCGAACTGGGTGGGGCCAAGGAGAAGACACGCTCGTCGGGTAGCAGGGAAGACGGCGTCGGGCTTGTTTCCGACTCGGAGGACCTCAAAGAAGATCAAGGAAGACTCTGGTTCAGGAGCAGGCTCGAGGGCTGGGACGGACGCGCCAAAGCAGAAAATCGCAACCATGTGCACGGCTGCAGGTTCGATGGAGCACGGACCTGCATCCATGGGCACGGGTGCATATGTCGTCGGACTCGGTGGCGCGGCAACGGGCTTCTCAGTCAGGGTCGGACCTGCTGGCGCGGCAACGAGTGCAGTTGGGGCATCTGCAGGCGGTGTTGTCGGCGGTAGGGTAGCGGGCGCGGTCTTGGTTCGTTGATGTTCGGATCCGGATGCGCGGTAACGGGCACGGCAGTGGGTTCACTGAAGAACGGACCCGCTGACGCGATAGGTGGTTCGTTAGGTGATGCACGGATGTCGGCTCGATGGGCGGAGACGACGCGGTCAACTCGGCTCTGAGGCGGGCAATCTCGCGCCATACCTGTTGGATTTCGCGTTGCGCGGGTGTGAGCTCAGGGACGGTGGCAACGGGTCGCCGCTCAATGTTGGTGCTAGACCGGGTACGTACACGGTCACTGTCGTGGGTTCGGTGTTGTGTGTCGATGTGGGTGTCATACATGGTCCGCTCGCGTTGGCGGTCGTGCGTGCGGACCTGTTGTCGGAGCCGAGGGGGGGAGGATCCAGTCGGGGTCATCGTCACGGTGCTGGGTGCGACGTCACGACTGGGGTGCGTCTGTGCGTGGACGCGGCGGGGCATGTAGTCATGGTGGGATCCAGTTCGGGTTCACGCCACGAACCAAGGGCCGCAGTTCCACTCGTCGGGCTCGAAGTAAGGGTACAAGTCATGGAGTAGGTTGGCTAAGGGTGGGTCATGGATCCGGGGTGGGTAGGGAAAGCTCAAACTAGGGTTATGAGGGGAGGTGGAGGCTAGGGTTTCGAATAGGAAAAAGGAATTGGAAACGGTAGCGTAGAAAACCGCGGTCGCGGTTTGTGACCGCGGTCGCGGCAGCTAGGGTTTTGGCGGCGGGGTGGTTCGTGTTTGGCCTTTTGAGGGGTCAAACGATGTCCGTTTGGGCGAATTTTATATGCCCGGACTCGTATCGAGATTCTCTACGGATATGGAAGAAAATTTTACGAAAACATTTGGGCGAAATCTGGACAGAAGTCGAGGGGAATTTCTTGGTGGTGGTGGAAGGGGTGGTGGCGGGTAAACTTGAGTTCATGACTTACAAGACTGCTGGGCTCTGATACCAGTTGATGTATCTTTGCCTCCTGTGTCAAGCCAAGTTGTCAAGGATACGTCTTGGATCTAGTCTTGGTTGGGAAATCACTTCTGAACGTCACAGTGGTGGTGATCGCGAACGGAAGAACGCGATGATGGTGGTGGTGGTGATCACGGTGGCGATGGAAGCGAGTTGATAGAAGTATGGATAGTGGTGGAGGAAGCGATTGAATGGAGGGACAGACGACTTGAAGGGACAAGTCATTGGTGTCGTAGCGTCGACTGCGGAGGGGATAAGCTCGATGGAGATCGAGTGGTTGCCGTAGCGTCGGCGGCGGAGTGAATGGGGATGAGAGGGATATGGGTGACGTCCTATCAAGGGAAGGAGGGATTAACACTCGAATTTAAACCTTGAACTTTAACTTTGAACGTGAAGAAATAACAAGAACATAGAAGGCTTTAAATAGCCAAAGTATCTCGGCCAAGACCTAATGGGCTTGGGCCGAAACAAGCCTAAGGGCTAGCCCATGCAAGCATGCAAAAGGCACTCGCCCTAAAAGATAGAACGACTAAAAAGGAAACTATCTAAAACGCTATAAATAAGGAAACTATCTAAAAAGAACGCAATCTTCAGAAAGAACGCGTGAAGTGATGAAGGTGGTTGAGCCGCTTGAGGGGGATCGCGTTCAACATGGAGTCGCTTGAAGGAAGACGTGTTGAGGCACGCGATCTTTGGACTTGGATGAAGACGCTCGATGAAGATCGCGGTCTTCATACTTGGCTCTTCTGAGCTCACAGTCATTGCGTTCTTCCTCATCTTGAACCAAGGTGGTCTCCAAGGTCTTGGACGCGTGGGGCTCGCTTGAGCCCGGCTTGGGTCGATGCAGGGTCGCATCAGCCGGGTAGGCATTAGCAAGCATGAAGCGGGAAGGGTTGAAGCAACCTTCCAGGTCCCGGCTGCCTGTCTGCGGACAAGGGGACAGTAACAAAGCAAAAGGCAAAAGTTATACCACACAAGGTGAGATCGCAACATCCGCGGACATAGCCCGCGGCCCGTCAGCCAGATACTGAAAAGGGGACAAGTAATAAGAGAGATTGTGAGTACAAGCGCGAATAAGGGAAAGCAAGCAATAAACATCGCGACAAGCAAGTAAGCCAAAAACACATTCTTTATTCATGTCAATCGAGGTTACATGGGAGATTACAAGTAGCAAGTGTAATATCCCTCATTTTATAAGGGTATTTTGGAATTTTTCCAACTCCCGTATTACAAGTCGGATTAATTTCAGAGAAATTCAGACATTCGGTAATATGTTTGATCTCTGTAATATTTTTCTGAGTAATATAAAATACAGTTGACGTATTTTCGGGGTTAAATAGTCATTCGTGTACGAATATATTTAACCCGGGGTTAAGAAGATTAACCCAAAGTCAAAACAATCAAAAAGGGTGAAGAATGGCTTTGACCGTACCCCGCGGCCAAGTGGCCGCACCCGCGGCGAAGGCCAAATTTGGAGGCAGCAATAGAGTCGCCATCGCACCCAGCGACCACGCCACCGCACCCCGCGGTGTAAGCCATCTTCGTCGCGATAAGATTTCTGAAAATCTTATCCTTGGCCGAGCAAGTTGCTCCACTTGTGTTCCCTTGTTCCCAGCTGGTCTCCTTGCTTGTCCCCTCTGAGGAAGCTCACTGATGGGCTATAAAAGGGGGTTGAATCAGAAGTCAAAGGGCACTTTACCTTCCTCCTTTGTTTTCTCCTCTGAATTTCTCCATTGTTGTTCAAGCTTTTGAGCTTGGTGTGAGAAGGTGATCGAGATACCTTTGAGTGATAAAAAGGTACTCCTAAGTGCCCTTTGACTTCTGAGCAAGTGTAATATCCCTCATTTTATAAGGGTATTCTGAGCAAGTGTAATATCCCTCATAAAAAGGTACTACAAGTAGCAAGTGTAATATCCCTCATTTTATAAGGGTATTTTGGAATTTTTCCAACTCCTGTATTACAAGTCGGATTAATTTCAGAGAAATTCAGACATTCGGTAATATGTTTGATCTCTGTAATATTTTTCTGAGTAATATAAAATACAGTTGACGTATTTTCGGGGTTAAATAGTCATTCGTGTACGAATATATTTAACCCGGGGTTAAGAAGATTAACCCAAAGTCAAAACGGTCAAAAAGGGTGAAGAATGGCTTTGACCGCACCCCGCGGTCAAGTGGCCGCACCCGCGACGAAGGCCAAATTTGGAGGCAGCAACAGTGTCGCCACCGCACCCCGCGGTGTAAGCCATCTTCATCGCGATAAGATTTCTGAAAATCTTATCCTTGGCCGAGCAAGTTGCTCCACTTGTGTTCCCTTGTTCCCAGCTGGTCTCCTTGCTTGTCCCCTCTGAGGAAGCTCACTGATGGGCTATAAAAGGGGGTTGAATTCAGAAGTCAAAGGGCACTTCACCTTCCTCCTTTGTTTTCTCCTCTGAATTTCTCCGTGTTGTTCAAGCTTTTGAGCTTGGTGTGAGAAGGTGATCGAGATACCTTTGAGTGATAAAAAGGTACTCCTAAGTGGTATTCAAAGGGCTAAGGTGTTGGGAGATCAAACCAAGAACGAATCAAAGTCGAACAAATTGATTTGGGTGAGTTCTCCATCGAAAATCTGTCACGACCTTCGCCACTGTAACATGGCCGCACCCGCGGCAGAGGCTCCACCGCACCCGCGGCGAGCCTTGTCCGAGTGTGTGTTCTTGGGTGTGTGGTCTTGGGTGAGTCTTGGCTCCTTCGATTCTTTTCGTATTCTTTTAGATTCATATATGTGGATATTGAATCTAACTTAGGGTCTCGTTATGGGTCGTTTCTTAGGGATTTATAATCCAAGATTTGTCCCAGTTTCGGACCCAGGAACTCGTCGTCTCTAAGCTTTGCTTAAGCTTCTGCGGATCTAAGGCAAATGGCGGTTCGCTCTTGCTCATCATTCCATACTTCCATTAATTATCAATTGTTTAGTTGTTAATTAATTTGGGATGATTTACTGATTTATTGTTCGTTGGGAACAGTTTTGTTAAATGAATTGATTAAAAGATGATATTATAATAGGTAGTATATCTGTTAGAATAACGCTATTATATATGTGATTAAAACATGATATTATACTAGGTTGTATATCGGTTAGAACAACGCTAGTATAGATATATGTTTTGATGTTGGCCATGATGGCTGTGATGTGGATTATTACCGTGTTGAACTGTTTAGTTAGCACTAGTAGTTAGGAACGTTGGGCTCGTTGAGGTCCAGTCGTTTCTTGATAATTATTGGTTGAGAGGGCATCGGAGACCCTGACACCAACTGGCGGATCATGATCATCCTCTATCCGAGTATAGAGGTGGTGCACTTAGCTAGTGTCATAAACCTTGGGAAGGATTCCCTTCAATATATGTCCCTCATGACGAAACATATATCTAAAAGCTTATAACGTGATGTGTGTTTTGGAATTAAATGAGATAAGTGCCGTTATCGCACATAATTAATATACCCTTGGGCGAGTAGTGCAGCTAGGCGATAGTGCAGCTAGGAAAACTCGTCTTAACTTTTAGTCGCTCGTATGCGATACTGTGATTCTGTGATTAATTAATGTTCCCCAACATTTATCATGTTTCCGATAAGGCTCATTTCGTTGGAGTCTTCTTTTGGGATTGATTGATGTGAGACTCGGTCTCCAGAATCTTCTCTTGATCATGTCTTTTCATATATTCAGTAGAAGTATGGTGGTTGACTATCGTTATCGGTTGTGATTCGATGAGCGATGAGTCTAACCTAATACAACTACTTCGAACCACTCTGCTTTGTACCCTTGTGTAGTCTTTCATTAGACTAACCAACCGTAATTGTTCTCTGCATGGTTGGCTGATGTCATCCATTCGATTCGACACATCAGATAAGTTGTTATCCCGTGAAGGCTAGAACGACTATAGAAGAAAACGGTGTTTTGACAAGTTTATTCAGGTTGAGATCCTTGGCGGGTGATCATTGCGATCAAGACCCTTTTGTTGTTATTTTAAAGACTTCTGCTGTGTTAAACATGTTTGTATTAAGTCTTCCGCTGTATTTCTGATGTATTTGGAATTTTGTTGAAATTCCGAGACTTTGGTTTAAATGAAAGTTATGGTATTTTGTATCATAACTGTTGTTCGATGATTTATATCAACTGGAAAAGCCTTGGGTGACATCGGACAGTACGTCTGAGGTCACTGGCGGTAATGCCTTTCCAAGAGAATATTTGGGGGTGTTACAGCAAGCCCATTCCAGATGAAAGTATACAAGAAAGAATCTAGCAAAGAAGGAGACCGAAGATGAGAAGGAAGGCAAGCACCGTCACCAGCCGCGAGCTCTGCGGCCCCCCCGGAAGCTATAAGCCTGGGGATCCGAGGCGAACGTGAACATGAATCCGTTTCCTCATGCTCCCCCCGAGCCCGAAGAGATGGCAAAAACCGCGGATGAAAAGATGCGAGGAGATCATGTTGAGAAGGAGAAGAGGCCAGCTTGGCTCCCTCTGACCAGGAAGCTCAAGAGAGCATCTCTCTATCCCCAGCCGCACGGCTTCGCTATGGGCAAGCCCCCCACCCTCAGCCTCAAGCACCACCACCACCCTACGCGCCACGGCTAGAAAGTCAGCAAAGTGAACAAGGGCCTCTCCAACTACAAGGAAGCAAAACGATGCCCTCACCGCCCCTGCTCCACTCGCCCCTCGTCCCCTGGAATGAAAGGCGATTTCTCCTTTTCGTCCAGGCTAAGAATGGGCAAAAATAGACCGGACCGTAAAATTTACGGTCCGGTCCACGGTCTAGATATTTTACAATTTTGGTTTACAGTCTGGTCCCGGTCCGGACCGTAATATTTACGGTCCAGACCAGCCGGACCGTAAATAAAAAAATAAACTCCAGACCGACAACCCTAGAATGCGTAATCCTCTTCCAGTCTTCCTCTCGGCCTCCCGCCTCCCTGGTTTGTTCACACCTCTCGCCCTCTCCCAGTCTCCATCGACCACTACACGCGACTCTCGTCTCCTCCGGCGGTCCGGCCTCCCTCTCGGTGCTCTCCGCCTCTCCCAGTCTCCTTCACGAGCCACGCCCTCTCCCAATCTCTCTCGGCCTCCCTCTCACTGCTCACGGCCTCACGAGTCACTGTCCGGCGTCCCTCCACCGCTCCACGCTCTCCACTCTCCACCCACTGCTCGTCTCCTCCGACGGTACTACCGATCGTCTCCCACAGTCCCACTACAGTCGTCTCCCTCTCTCCTTCACGCCTCCACCCACCCACGGCCACGGTTAGTATGAAACTTGCAATGGATATTAGTTAGTGGTAGTGCGCAGCCGTCTATTGCAACTTGCAATTGCAAGTTGCAACTTGTCTGTACATGTAAATTTGTTTGTTCATGGTTAGTTATGGTGTCTGCAATCCAGTCTGTTTGTTCATGGTTATTTTTATATATGTTACTGTTTTGAATTTTGATACTTTGATTTGATGTTGTACGTAGCCGGTTTAAAGATGTGGCTACTTATATATTTTTCGTAGTCATTTGTTTTGTTAAGTGCAGAAGTTGCAATGCCCAAATTTCATAGTCGTTTGTTTTGTTAAGTTGTTGCTTACGGTCCGGTTCATAATCAAACAACTAAAAAGGCAAATATATAAAACCCGGTCTTTCCGGACAGTAAAGGACCGGACCGATACGATCTGGTCCATGATCCGCATTTCAAAAACTTACGGTCCAACCGGTCCGGTCCAGTCTGGACCGTATGCCCATCTCTTAGTCCAGGCGGCCGCCTGGCGCCCCTAAGCCAAAAGCGTCCTGAAAGACATCGGCCATGACCCGCCTCCCTTGAAGCACCTCTGCCTGAAGTGCTCTTTGCCCATCCTGGCGAAGGGAATAAGGAGGAGATCAGAGGATATGACCCGCAAGCGCTCAGAGCCACATTCATACATACTCCACATGCTGCTGTCGACATAACCCTGACATTCCAATTCGTGGACGCAAAGTAACGGTGACCACCCGGCTCGAAGGGGATCTCGCCCCTCGACCACCTCAAGACGAGACCATCTGTAAAAAGAAGGAGAAGAAGAAAGTGGTTCATATTTGGTTCAAGAGACCCCGACAAGCAAGGAGTTGCAGGGGAGAAAGCAAGAATTAAGACAAGTGCAAGAGCGATTATCCAGAACAAGTATCGAGCAAGTGCGTTAGGCAATTTGAGCAAAGGAGAAGAAAGATCTGAGCAAGAAATGAAGCGACACTGCCCCTTTATAGTTGCTCCTCCGGATGGGACGTGTGAGACCTACCTCATACTTTACAATAATAGCGAAGAAAAACAATCTTCCCCGCCGCGGCCAGCCAAGAAAGTCCGCCACCATGCCAAGCCAGCAGGCTCCTTTCAAGTCCCCCGGCCGGATGTGACTTCGGCCGCGCGGCTTGAGGGCTCGTATGGGAGCGGATATAGCCCGACCCAAGTGTCCCGGCCCAAGTGTGCCTGCCCAAGCAGGGGAGAGGCCCAATTAACAATACGGCCCAACTCGAGGCAATGCCCTAAGTAGCACTATCTTGGCTCCACCGGCTATAATGCCTGCGGCCCTCCTTCCCGTTCTATCATGCCGGCTTCTTCTCGGCCCCACCCCGACCGCTCGGTCTGAGTACCCCCTCACGGCTTGGGCCGGCTACGCGATGCAAAGGGCCATTAGGCTTCAGGTATATAAAGGGGGACTGTAATTGAGAAATGGATTCTCGACCCTCTCTCTCGTTAGTCTCTCTCTCTCTCCCACCCTATCGGCTTAAAACCAAACTTGTGTTTTCATACTCTTTCGGTCACTGTGATTCACTATACTCTAGACTCTTTCTGCCACCATAGCTCCATCGTATTCAATACTCTTTCGGCAACTATAGATTTATCACACTCCATACTCCACCACCCTTACTGCCCTTTTTTCACGGGTGAGTACTGACTTGAGCGTCAGAGTGGTAAGCCTGGGTCACCCTCGGGTCCCTCTTCTTTTTCGTGTTGGAGCACGGGACCGGACGGCGTCCGGCGTGATCGGAGACTGCCGGCGAGGAACGGGGGAGAGAGGTCACCAGGAGAGACGAGCCGGAGTTGGTTTTCGTGTGAACCGCCAATTGCTTCCCTCGCGGAAAACCGGACAATCACAATACCAGGCACCATCGCCTCCCTCATTCCAGGCTCATCACTCTAAGGCATCACCGTGGTTTCCTGACACTGTGTATACGCACCATCTCGCCGGACTCAACCCATCTTCATCATTAGATGAGGCCTTACCAAGGGATTGAAACAATGGTCATTAAAGATGACTCCACTCTCCCGATTCAAAATTATGGTTCTCCTCTTCTCCCTTCACCTTCTCGCAATTTCTTACTTTCCAATTTACTTTATGTTCCTACCATTACCAATGCATTCTCCGCTATCTTAACTGCACATGGGACATCTCTCTCAAATTTGAAACACAGTCCACCTGCATAATCTATGTCTTCTTTGATGCGGACTAGGCCAAAAAATACATCGATTGACGCTCCACCAATGCATATTGTATTTATATAGAATCCAATTTAATTTCTTGGTCGAGCAAGAAACCGCCCCACCGTCGCTCGTTCTTCAATCAAGGCGGAATATCGATCACTTGTTGTGGCCACTTGTGAGGTAATGTGGATACAACAGTTATAAGCAGAAATTGGTGTGCCCCTCATCAACTCCCTCATCCTTTGGTGTGATAATATTGGCACGAGTTATCTTGATGCTAGTCTCATTCTCCACAATCGGATTAAGCATGTTGATCTTGACTATCACTTTGTGTGTGAAAGAGTGCAAGTCAAAGCCCTACAAGTCGCCTTGGTCTCTACCAAGGATCAACTGGCCGACATCCTTACAAAACCGCTTCTGAGTGCTTGCTTCAAATGACTTTGATCCAAGCTCCAACTTTGCCCGCTTGGCTCAAGCAGGGATAGTAGTGTATTAGTATCACCTCACCTTATCCTTGTCTTATTTATTAAAGTATGGAATGTTCTTTCATTATGACATTGTCACTAGATCCATGTATCTATGAGCCTATATAAAGGCCTTTGTAATCATCCAAAACTAATGAAATGAATAAGCAATTTCCACTCTTCATACCCACTAACGATGTTTATAAGGGCCTTTGTAAGCATGTTGATCTAGGAATCACATAGGCAGTGAAAGCTTGGTGTCGTTTCAGTGTTGAGATTCCGTAGGGAAACTGAATCAAATTCAAAGTAGGAGCGGGGACAAAACAATGTCAAATCCTCATGCCCACTAGCGACACTGCCATCATAAAGACAAACTATCAGCAATCACATGTTATCTTTAGACTATTGTTTAGCTTTGTGTGGAAGCAAGTCATGATCATGATGGCACATAAGGATAACCTATGCCAAGCCTCTTCAAATCTTCAACCTTTTGCCCTAATCTAAACACGTTCCTTTTATTCCATTTTTTTGTTTAACTTAAAGCTTTGTATCATATTCTGAATTGACTTTTAGCCTTTTTAATTGTATTTTAAACGAATTTGCAACTTCTAAATTAAACAATTTTTTATCTTCGATCAACCGGTTTAATCAAGTCCGATGTATGGTGAAGGCAAGCTCCTTCCAAATTTGGCACTAAATAACTTCTAAATAAAATTAAGTGAATGACTAGTTATGAACTTTTAATAGAATAAAATAGATTTTTGGACTTTTATTTACGATAATTACTAAAGGGTAAGAATTTGAATACCATTTACCCGTTGTTAAAAACAGAACAATTTATCACATGTTACGAGTATCAACTAAGAAAGACCGAAAAAAACAATGAAAATTTAAAGTATGGATTAGTTAGAGTTTTAATTTCAAATGCAAAAGAAGTTGAACTTATCAAACAAAATAAATCGAATTTATACTATTTTATTAATGGCTCGTAATTAATTCAATCTAAAAATGACAATATTAGAGTTGAACAGGCAATAAGAGATTGTATATATATAACTAGCTTAATACTTGTGTAGTTGTGTCCCATACGGGATATATGTAATATCTAAATTTATTGTTTTTAAGATGATAGATAATTTATCAATTTCACATTTAAAAATTATACATCTAAGAAAACTTTATAGTTAAAAAAAATAGTGACAATTTAAAATAAATTCTACCGTAAGTTCCATATAAAGAATTCTCCAACAATAAATATAACGAGTAATAAGATTAAAATTTATTCTTGAATATTAGAAAAATTAAATATAATATTTAATTTTAAGATTATAACTTATTTTTGGTAGAAATATTACCACATTTGTATGTTGAAAAATATTTCATCCAAAATTATATTATTGGAGCCAATAATTTAAAAATATATAATGTGCTCGTTATGAAATTTCAAGTGACCTTTATTACTTTTGATTAAAAATTACTCAGAGTCTCCCTTCAAGTTACCTAACGACTCCTTCCATCCCTTCATATTCTCAGCTAGCATTGAGTTGTTCACTTGGATCTGATGTGGCACAGTGCTGCCAGAAGCAATATGCGCTTCCCAAAGTCGAATTGTCGCTCTCGTCTTCTAAGTCATCTCGTCGATATGACGAATGGCCTCTGTGGTCATCCCATCAACGACTATCGAGCGGTTGGGCTTCTCGGGGATTGAGGAAGTGAGTAGACTGGAGAGGGCGCCAAATCAGTTAGAGGCGTAGTCGGGTTATACTCTCCCCATTCAACATTGGGAAACCCTTGGCCTCATAAGCAACTGGAGACATTAGCGACTACGTCGGCGTCTCATCGACGGGCATTTGAGCTGGCCCATACATCTCTTCCCAACTCTCATAGTAAGGATCCAACGGTTCCTCCTCCTCCTCCGAGGTTTCTTGGACAAAGGACTACTTCGATTGTACCTGTCCTTCTCCCTCGCTCCAATAGTCGGAATCCTCGATTGAATCCTCATCCTCATCAATGGCTTCTGGGACAAGGGTCTACTTGGATTGCACTTACCCTTCTCCATCACTCTCATATGCAGGGTCCTCAATCAGATCCTCCTCGTCAATGGCCTCAACTACCACTAACTCTTTCACAACTTCTACCACTGGGACGATATACTCGACAATAGCAACAGAATCAGACTCGGGCTTGATTGTCGGAGCAGTCTGAGATTCCTCCAAGGCTTTGAGATGAATTCTAGTGAAAACCATTGTCTGAAAAGAGACAAGGAGATGTTAGAACTTTCCAAATATAGAAATGCTACTTTCTATAAATAGGCATGAGTAGATGAACTACTATCGTTGGCAGAAATTTGAAAAAAAATCACACAAAACTACTAACCAAACTCGACTCGTTGTTAAACCCGACCTTGTCTTCTAGTTCAAACCCTTCGTAAGAAATTATAATATTATATTTTTGAAGTAAACCCAACCAAATAGTTGTAGTTTAAAATATCTTAAAAACATTATTATCTTAAGTCTTACTTAGGGCCTATAGTAAAGAAAATTTTCAAGTTTTTGTTTTATACAACTCAAATAAACACAAACGGTTTAAAATTTTAGATTCTTAAAACTTTTAGCTTTGATACCATAACTGTAACACCCCTAAATTACCTTAGGAATATTACCTCCAGTGACATCGGATCACATATCCAAAATCACCCGAGACTTACAGTATTGATCGCAAAATACAAATTTAAAATGAACAATAATATATTAAAGTCAAAATTGAATTACAAACCGACGTTGCAAAAATGGCAACTTAATAATGTATATCAAAGTATCAGTGAAAGATTTAATAATTCATAAACTCAAACAGGATCTAAACCTTGTTCAACAAATATACAAATATCAAACGAAAATGCAGCTGTCTTCCACGGCGTCTTCCCGCGTCTTCAATTTGGGAAACTTTACCTGATGTGCCGTATAGGACGGATGACAATAGCCAACCATGGAAGGAAAAAGAAAGGTTGGTTAGTCTAATGAAAGACTAAACAAGGTCTCAAACATAATGGTTCTTGTGATTGTATTTGATTACTATCATTGTCTCTCGAATAATAGTCGGTAGACGATATAAAATTCAGATACTCTCACTGAAATGAAAGAAGAGATATGCGACAAAAGAAAACTCCAAATATGATAAGTCTTATAGGAATTTGTATGTTTGTTTGGGAACATTATAATTCACACCATGTTTGAAAACCGACCTTGAATATTTGGGTCCACGACCAACCTCACCGCATAATGCGAATCTAGATTGAAAAGAGGACTTACTTTAAACAAGTGTCTAGGCGGGTTCCACGTTGTACAATTGTACTTTTCACCCGATAGTATATTAATTATGTGCAACAAGGCACTTATCTTATGTAATTTCAATACGTGCAATAACGTTAAAGCTTTTAATTTCCACAACTGATCTCACAAGGAGATATAGAATGGGATAACTCTCGAATATTGACACTAGCTAAGTGCACCACTTATATTCCAATAAGGGTAGGTCATGACCAAAAAGTATTAGGACAACAATCCTCCTAATAATTCAATTTCTAATTTATTCAATATCGAAATTTGAAGGGCATATGTCTCAATTTCTAATTGAATTTATTTATCTCCAAATAATTCAATTTTCAAGGCTTTTTTTAATACAACGATTATTTATACGAATCTAACAATTAATTAGTCATATATTCTAAATAATCATATCATAAATAAATTAATCCCATAATTTATTTATAAGTCTAAAAATTTTAAGTCAAAAATATTATCTAGATGAAGAGTTATAATTTAACCATTCATAATATAAGACAATGTCAAAAATAATTATAATTAATTTAATTTGAATATTTATAAAATTAAATTAATCTCAATTAGTTTCCCAGTAATCTAGATTAATCTAATTAATCAAGATTAAGCCAAAGAAAAAAAAATGCAAAATCGAACCAAATCGATTTCCCCCAAATCGGTCACGGCGGCACCGGTGGTTTAAGGCCAAAACTGGGGCTCGACAGTGAAGGTCTGACGTCGGGGAAGGAGGGCTTTTGAAGGTGGCTTCCAAGCGCAACCGGTGGTGGCGACAATTAGGGCAGAGAAGCATAAATCGAATGACAATAGAGGCGGCGGGATTTTTAGGGCTCGTGACTTCGAACGCAAAATTGGATGCCGAAACTTCAATAGTTGAAGCACTATTTATAGGGGTTGGAAAGACCTCGGAAATATATTCGAAATCGTATAAAACTTGGATGGAAATGATCTTGATTTGGCCCCGATTTTAACGATTTACCAAAACGCGTTTTCGAATATCATACTTGCCTTCTATGAAAAAATCCGAGGCCCACAATTCAATCGAAGGAAACGCGGCGAAAACGGGGCAGAAATCGGGCCCAAACCGCCATGGGAGAGCTCCGGCCGAGCTGGGCTGCTTGGGGAAGAAGACGGGTGAACAGTACCCGGGTCAGGCCCCTCCCTTTTGGGCTATTTGCAATATTTTTCCCAACTTTTAAAGTTGTGGCAAAAATGCCCTTGAATAACTTTTCAAAAATTACCCAAACTTATTTATTTTATAATTCTAAGTTTCTAATATTATTTTAACCCAAAATTAATATGTAGAAAAATTAACTTAGGTTAAAATAATGCTTAAGTTACCCTTTCTTATAATTTTAACTATACTTAACTCATTTTAACACTTTGTTAATTTGGTTAAAGCATTCTAAGTTAACATTTTATAAGTTTTATTTAAATTCAAAATAACACCATGTTAGAATAAATTTAAATAATTCACCACTTAAAGTTGTAACAACTTAAGTTAAGGATCTTTATTTTATTTCCCTTTTTGGAACAATGAAACAAACTAGTGTAGTACCCTGTACCTTGTACGGGGTTTAACATAATATGATATATTTACGGTTATGAAATAAAAAAGAGTATACCGAAAGAATTTTAATATTCAAAGGATGTTTTATTATTGCGCCTTCTGAAGAATCTAGGGATGACTAACTGAACTAAAATTGTAGTTGAAGAATGCAAGGTTGATTACTTTCGTATTTGCTCACCTACCACTTAATATTGTCTGTTGTTTTGGCCGTGTGTAAAGTTTATAAGATATAAAATGGATTTCATTTTCTTCTTCGAACAACAGACCTGTTTTTTACCATTCTTGTTCCAAACTTAACTAATTCCATGAACATCAAAAGTAATATTGAACCGAGGAATAATAATTAGGGCTAAATTTTGGTGTTTCTACAAGCTCATAGATAGATAATATTACAACTATATATTTTCAGCGCCTTGTAGCAACTCCTCCAAAAAATTGAGGAAACCGGCAAACCGGCAAGAATTCACACCAGTTAACTGGTCTCAGAGCCAGCGAAAATCATGCTTCTGGAAGAAACAATAAGTGGATGAACTCAAAGTGATTGAAGAACGGGGGAAGTTGGCGGTTACTGCAGTGGGGTTCTAATAACAGATCTGTCAAGGAAGATGAGTTCATCTCCTCCATTCAGCCAAAGGAGCTCTTTAAAGATGGTAACAAATCATTGACTACTAAGAAGCCTATGAGATGTGGAAGAGTGGTGTCTAGTATATACATTCGACAGGAAGAGATCATTGCCATATAGTGATAAGGAGAGCAAGACATTCGACAGGAAGCGCGTCTCTAGACAATCAGAGGCTTTTGAGTGAAATCGGAAGTAAGCCTTTACCATTTACTGTATGCTGTATAAAACAGAGATTGTCTTTCTTTTGCTGCCAAAATGTTGATGTGTGTTTGATGTGAGAAGATGAATGAGAGTCATGAATCACTCTTAACATTGTATTTTGCACTTGAAAATAGCATAAGAGATATATAAGAATAGAAAGAGAGTGGCATAAGAAACATATGTGCGGATGTGCCAAGCTTCTACCATTACAAGTACTGAAAAAATTGAGATCTAACCCAACAGGGGAAAGGAATAAGGATTAGAAAATACAACAAATACATCAAGAAACAGAAGCAACTTGGGAATTCTAAAAGTATAAATGTCAGTTTGCTAAACCTAAGGCATCAGTTGGATGTATCTTGTTAGTTAAAATCTCCCTCGACTCTTCTTCTCAAATGCTGCTCTTTGATTCTGTATAGAAATAAAAGCTTCTCTTCAGCAACACAGACAAAAGCTTGACAAAGCACTCAACAAATCGATATGTATATCACACACTGCAATTACAAAACTACAGTAAGAAGATATTATTTACAGCGCCTTGTAGCAACTCCTCCAAAAATTCTGGAGTATATTTCAAGTAGTTAACTCTCCCTGACAACAATTCAAAAAGAAGTCAACCATAAGGACGGTTCAATGTTCTTCTATTTCTAGGTAGTTTGGATCTCTTATATTCTGAGGTCTGAAGTGAGGAATCTGCAGCACATACATGCAACCAATTCTAACATTTCAACACAAAAACCATATGCCAAGTTACCCAATAACATGTATTCAGAGGATTCCCACACAAATTAAGGACGAAATAGCTTACTGTGAGAAAATGGCTCTTTTGCTCGTAATGCTCAAGCATATGCTTATTCCCAAAATGGCTGCAAAGGACATCCTTGCAAGTTAAGCACATCCAATTCTCAGCACTGTGGTCACAACTTCAATTAAAAAAATACAATGAGAAAAAACTTGAGGAATGTAGTATTATATTATGTCATTGATTAAGTCAACCAACATAAGGGAACTTCAAGCCATTTTGAAGTATTTTACATCAGAAAGTACTTGAAGAGTTGATGAAGTAGTGCAAGGTGCACATGGGAGTCATGGTATATGAATTCATCTTCTTTGTGCTTTGTAGCTTCTCATCTATAATTAAACTCTATAGAAACAATGCAATAAAGATATCAACCTGCTAAAAGTTTGTGAAAATTTCCCCTATAAGTTTTAAGTCGATATCAAATATATACCTTGCAAAATGGTTTTGTGTCCAATAGTTGAAAGTCAGCACGGTCCATAACCTTGATGTTAGTGTAGTTTTCTTCCCATGCCCTCTACAGCCGACGCCTTATATCCGTCCAGATCCTTCTCTCTGGCCTTCTCCTCCCTCGTTCTCATCGGTATCCATTGCAAGGCTTTATATACACCAAAAACAGACGAAATGAGAAAAAGAAAAAGCAGAAGTTGCCAGAGAAAGGGTGTATGCAGTCATAAGATGCAATCTGTATAAAGTCTTTCAAGTTGTCAATGAAAGAAATGTCAATCTTAAAGCAAAAAAAAATCAAACAGAAAAAAAAATCAGAGAATTGAGATAATAAATACACAACACAAGTAAAATTGTAGGAGGGAACATATCCTTCGGAGACAAAAGCAAAGGGAAAATCTGTGGAATAGGAACTGTGAAACTCAACGATCACATTCAGGTAAAAAAGTTCACCTTGTTGATAATCTTGGTTTTGACCTAATAAGTGTGTCACAACTGTGTGATCAAGGAGACAATGAAGTTAGATTCAGATCAAACGAATGTTCAGTCCTTGACTCCTCGGGACAAATCATCCTAAAAGGGAAAAGATTCAACAATGTCTACATAATTGATCCATCCTTTGTTCCCAAGGAGAAACTTTGTCTCTCAACTGTGGATGACCAAGCTGATTTGTGGCATCAACGCCTCGGTCATGCTAGCACCAAGCTGATTCAAAAGCTACACTCAAAGGAGCTAGTCAGAGGGCTGCCAAAGCTAAGTGGCACATCTAAGGAACTGTGCTCTGACTATGTAAAAGGGAAACATGCTTGTAGTTCCTTCAAGTCCAAAAACATGGTAAGCACCTCAAGGCCTCTTGAACTCATCCACATGGATCTGTGTGGACCCATGAGAGTTCAAAGCCTAGGAGGGAACATGTATATCTTTGTTCTTGTCGATGACTTCTCTCGCTTTACTTGGACCATCTTTATTAAATCTAAGAGTGAAGTTATTGACCACTTTAAAGATCTGGTTCCCTTGTTAGAAAAATCTCTTGATTGTTCACTCAATGCTATTTGGTCTGACCATGGTACCGAATTCGAAAATGGAGAATTTCTAACCTTTTGTAGTGAGCATGGAATTGATCACAACTTCTCTGCACCATACACTCCTCAACAAAATGGAGTAGTGGAAAGGAAGAACAAAACTTTGGAAGACATGGCTCGGACTATGCTGATCTCAAGTGGACTCTCTCAATCATTTTGGGCTGAGGCAATCAACACAACTTGCTACATCATCAATCGAGCCATGCTTCGCCCAATCACAGAAAAGACACCCTATGAGCTCCTAAGAGGAATAGTTCCCAACATCTCACATCTGAGGGTGTTCGGATGTAAGTGCTTTGTGCACAACAATGGGAAGGACAATCTTGGCAAATTCGACCCAAGAAGTGATGAAGGAATCTTCATTGGATACACCTCGGGTAGCAAGGCATACAAAGTCTTCAACAAAAGGACTAAAAAGGTAGAAGAAAGTGTTCATGTTATTTTTAATGAAAAATCACTTGGAAAGATTGTGCAGAACACCACCAATTCCTTTCAAGACCCGTTTCCCAAGTCATATCAAGAAGATCCAGATGAAGATGTCACTCCACTCAGTTCATGTCCTGCTGCTCGGAACCCTCCAATGGCTCCTCCACCAATTCCCATGAATAATGAACAACAATCCATTTTTGGGAACCATGATCATGACGACAACATCTGTGGAGACTTCAATGACTCATCTTCCCACATGATCTTCAATGGAGAAGGTGATTCCAACCAGGAAGCTGATTGTTCAACTCAGAATGTCTCCACATCAAATACTCTAGCTCCTAACAGAGAAAGAAGAGTCATCAAGCCTCCAGTCAGGTTCGATCATCTAACCTTCTTTGCCTTCAATGCCTTCCTGTCTATTGTGGAACCAAAGAACATAGGTGAGGCACTGAAGGATGCAGACTGGATCCAAGCTATGCAAGAAGAGCTTCATCAGTTTGAAAGAAACAAAGTATGACATCTAGTTCCCCGCCCCAAGGATAAACACATCATAGGAACTAGATGGGTCTTCAGAAACAAGCTAGATGATACAGGAGCTGTGATAAGGAACAAAGCAAGACTCGTTGCTCAAGGATACAATCAACAAGAAGGCATCGACTATGATGAAACCTATGCTCCAGTGGCAAGGATCGAAGCAATAAGGTTGTTGATTGCTTTCGCATCTCACAAAGGGTTCAAGTTGTTCCAAATGGATGTAAAGACGGCCTTCCTCAACGGAATTCTTCAAGAAGAAGTCTATGTCAAGCAACCACCTGGTTTTGAAGACGATGAACATCCAGACCATGTCTACTTCTTAGACAAAGCAATGTACGGCCTCAAGCAAGCTCCCAGAGCTTGGTATGATCGACTTGCCCAGTTCCTACTCTCAAATGGCTACAGGCGTGGAGTTATTGACAAAACTCTCTTCATCCTAGAAGAAAAAGGTAACATCTTAGTGGTTCAAATTTATATAGATGATATTATTTTTGGTTCCACTGACCTGTCCCTTGTAGACAAGTTCAAAGACTTGATGAGCAGTGAATTCGAAATGAGCTTAATTGGGGAACTCACCTTCTTCCTCGGATTACAAATCACTCAAAAGGAAGATGGTATTCAAATTCACCAACATAAGTATGTTAGGGAACTACTGTTAGATTCAAAGGATCGGGAGGCCGCGGTGCAAGTTTTGCTCATCGCCGGAGTGGAATCGCCAATTAGGGTTTCTCGGATGGACGGTGGCGTGGCGGAGGCGCAAGGATGGTTTGACGGCGGAGTTGTGGGGGATAGATGGCACTCAATGTCTTCTTATAGAGGGAAGAAGAATTGCTTGCAGAAATGAAAGGGAAGAGGAAGTGTGAGAGATGTACTCACTCGACACACTTAGACTATTTTGACGAAAGAGAGACTAGAGAAGCAAGAGAGATTTTGGAAAAGCAAAGTTGATAATTCTTTCGTGTGCTTTTCAGCCTTCAAAGTACCAATATAAAGGCTTACAAAAAAGGCAAGAATGCCTAAGGAAATGTCAAGAGTCTTGCACAAAATTAAACCCTACTTTTAATACCAAAAATGTCCAAATACGGTAACTTAATAACTTCAAAAGCAAATGTCTTCAGGCACGTTTAAGATTCTCTCAGCCAAGGCTTGGGCCTATGATGGTGGGGTAGGTGGGCCAGCCCATGGTGGTTTGATTGCCGAACAAAGTGGCCCAAGTGGCTCGGCGCCCCTCTTGAAAGTTCACTTGCCGCTAGCGCCGGGCTCGCCGATGCCTTGATGAATGCAAAGAACCAAGCCAGGCTCGGCGTGGCTTAGGGCGGCTTGGCATGTCAACCCCTTGTGGAGGTCTTGGAGGAGCTTCCTAGCCCTAGACCTCGTGATGGTGCCGGGAATTGCCTTGTCATCTTGAGTGTTGGCCTTGGAGTTGTTTGCGCCCGGCGCGGCCGATGTCTTGGCCTTGTCTTGGTCAATGTCTTCCTTTGGTTTAGCTTTGGCCCTCCCATGCATGTCTTGGTCATCTCCAGCTCCAAGTGTTGCATCCATAAGCTCCGTGCCTTGATCCAGCTCTTGGGCCTCCATAGTGCCCACGGTGTGCTCCTCGGCGTCCAAGTCCTCGGCGGCGCCTAGGGTGTCCTCGGTGTCTTGACCTTGATGTGGCATGGTCACATCATCCTCCCTCTCTTGAAAGGGATTCGACCTCGAATCCAGCTCTTCAAGGTCTTCATCTCCTTCCACGCAATAGCTATTCTCATGTGGGGCGCTTTCCTCCCCTGGCTCAAATGGGACCATCCCGGACTCCAGCTTTGAGCCCTTGATGTGCTTGCCTTCTTGACTTGCAATAAAACCACTAGAAACTCTATGCAACACCATAACCTTTTCATTAATAAGGTTAGTCTCATAAAACGCAATGGAAGGTTGAAGGTATGGAATGAATGAAGGCATAAGAGGCTTGGCCAAGAGCATATGATTAAAAGTACCACATTTGCTTCCAATTGCCATCTTCTTACCTTGCTTTGGCTCGGCCTTTTGTTGGGCTTTCCTTTGCTCTCGGGCCACATGATCGGCCATGATTTCATGGGGTAACAAAGGGTGGAGAGTGATCCTCTTACCATTCATGATAAAAGAATACTCATTTGTCACTCCATGATGAGCCACGCCCCTATCAAATTGCCAGGGCCTTCCTAGGAGGAGATGACATGCGGTCATGGGAAGTACATCACACACAACCTCATCTTCATATCCACCAATGGTGAACTTGATCATGGCTTGCTCCTTAACCTTTAGAGGGGTGTCGGAATTCAACCAACAAAGGGTGTAGGGTTGTGGGTGAGGAGTAGTGCTTAGGTTGAACCTAGACACTACTTCTTGGTCAATGATATTGCAACATGACCCCCCATCAATTATCATACTACACACCTTCCCATTGATAGTGCACCTAGTATGGAAGATGGTCTCCCTTTGGCTAGGTACACTAGGTCCCTCCGAGGCTATGAGCACTTTCTTAACCACAAAACAGTCCCCTTGGGCTGCAACAACATGCATCTCTTCCTCGGCCTCCTCATTCTCAACAACCTAGTCTTCATACTCATCCTCGGATTCATATTCTCCTAGAGATTAAGTAGAACTTGTCTTTTTGAGGTGCAATCCCGGGCATAGTGCCCTCTTCCTAGACACTTGTAACACTGGATATCCCTTGCTCGGCCCTCGCCCTCCTTTCATTGGGGTTGGACTCTACTAGGGAACTCTCGTCTAGGGTGACTAGGATTATCACCCCTAGTCGGTTCCAAGCGTCTAGGTGGAGGTGGTGCTCCTTTGGGACCTTGCCAAGGGCGTGAGCTATTCCCTTGGGGGCGTCTAGAAGATAATGCTTTATACATACGATTAGTATAATGAAGCACTTCCTCCATAGGCGTCCCACGAGGAAAATGTTGCTTACTCACGACCGCTTTGAGTTCATTATTGAGATGGTTAATGAACTTGGAAATAAGATACCTTTCGGGAACTCTAAGCCCGGACCTAAAGACCAAGGTCCTTAGCTCCGTATAGAACTCATCCGGGGTTTTATTCCCTTGCTCAAGTTGTTCCAATCTCTCATGAACTCGCTCGGCATAGTCATCCGGAACAAACCTATCTCTTAGAGCCCGTTTGAGCTCTTGCCATGTGGTCACTTGGGGGTGTCCATGGAACTCTCGTTCCTCTTTGTCCCCAAGCCACCATTGATAGGCAAATCCCTCAAACTTGATCGTAGCTATAGCTACTCATTGACCTTCCGAGTAGTTATAGTATTGGAATATTTGATCGGTTTTCTGCTCCCAATCAATATATACCTCGGGCTCACAATTTAAACCAAAACTTTGTACCTCCAATTTAACTCCATGTGGCCGTTGTTGCTCCAAGTTGGCCGGATATTGGTTGCCATTGCCGCCGGCGCCGCGAGCTTCATAAGGCATGTAACCGCCTGGCCCTTGGCCTTGGAATGCTCTGCCTCGGTTTGGTGCACTCCTTAGGGGATGGAGTAAGGGTCCTTGAGACCTAGGGACGTCATGGGGCTGCATTCTTGATTGCTCTCCAAGCCTTAATCCGGAATCTGCATGGTTAGATCTAAAAGGCATAGTAGCAGGAGCAAAAGGTAATGAGAAATTAGAAGAAGCATATTATTCCCTTGTAGTGCTCATGTGATGTGCATGCCCTTGGAAGCCCTCGGTCAAGGCATGATTGGTCACCCCCGGAGTTGACAACGGCCCCGTAATCAAAGGCACCGAGAGTTGATCACCCGGCGGCGCAAGGCCTAGCACGGAGGAGGTGCCGACACTTGCTTGTGGCAAGGTCCCTCCTTGGCCTTGGACGGATGAGACGCCCTGCATGGTGCTCCATTTCTCCTCCATGGCGCGCATGAAGGCAGCTTGCTCCTCCCTCATGGCGCTCAAGTGTTGTCGGGCGCGCTCGTCGGATTTCTCTTGAGAAGCTTGGATGGCTTGGAGGAATGCCTCCATAGTGATTGACGAGACCTCCTTGGGGTCCTCATTGGCTGCTTGCTTGTCTTTGGGATTCACCATTTCCAACCTTCACAAAAACAAACACACGACAGCCCACAAACCCAAAGAAATCCCAACAACGTACGTAACAAGTAAGATTGCCAAATTTGCCTAACTTTAAATTAGGACTCGGAATCCAACAAGTTCTTGGGTTAGGGTGGCTCCTATATGCAAAAATGACTCACAAAAATTGAAAATAAAGTGCACCACAATCCTTGTCAAAAGCTTAAGTTAATTCACAACTCAAACAATTCTTATAAGTACTTGTTTCCTATTACCACTTACTAATGTTAGCTCGAGCAAAAGGAATTACAACTTCACTTACAAACACAAAGATAGTGCACGACTTCTTCTCTCTTTTTTTTTGATTTTGATTTGGCTTGCTCTTTTGTACAATATCAAGCCGAGTTTTTGTAAAATGTTTATCTTTTTTTTTTGATGTATGGAATGTAGAAACGAGAACAAGAAACTTGCAATGCAATTCGAGTAACAATAGCGTACGCACTTTGGATTCGTTCCTCCACAAGAAGGCTCGGTTTACAATTAACGTAAGCAATTAAACTCGGATTGTATATGTGCCAAATAAGGAAAGCAAAAGACTCAAGATCCTATACTAAATGCACGACTAAATGGGCTTTAAGAGGTTGAAGGTTACACTTTTCAAATTTCAGCAAACATTAAATGCATTCAAAGCACAAAATAATTCCTAATTTGAAGGTTGTAAATCTTCAACTCCTAAAAACGTCACTTCTTATAGGGCATTCAGATTGTATAGATCTATCCTAGATGCAAGACACACGACACAATCAAGAAAAAAAATTCAAGAACAAAGCAAGAACAAGATTCGGACACAAAATTCCAACTACACATGCAAAGGCACGAAAACAAAGAACTTGTAGGACTTCGGACCTTGAATTTAAAAGAGGAATTTGAGCAAAACTTACGTGCTCTGATACCAAATGTTAGATTCAAAGGATCGGGAGGCCGCGGTGCAAGTTTTGCTCATCGCCGGAGTGGAATCGCCAATTAGGGTTTCTCGGATGGACGGTGGCGTGGCGGAGGCACAAGGATGGTTTGACGGCAGAGTTATGGGGGATATATGGCACTCAATGTCTTCTTATAGAGGGAAGAAGAATTGCTTGCAGAAATGAAAGGGAAGAGGAAGTGTGAGAGATGTACTCACTCGACACACTTAGACTATTTTGACGAAAGAGAGACTAGAGAAGCAAGAGAGATTTTGGCAAAGCAAAGTTGATAATTCTTTCGTGTGCTTTTCAGCATTCAAAGTACCAATATAAAGGCTTACAAAAAAGTCAAGAATGCCTAAAGAAACGTCAAGAGTCTTGCACAAAATTAAACCCTACTTTTAATACCGAAAATGTCCAAATACGGTAACTTAATAACTTCAAAAGCAAATGTCTTCAGGCACGTTTAAGATTCTCTCGGCCAAGGCTTGATGGTGGGGTAGGTGGGCCAGCCCATGGTGGTTTGAGTGCTGAACAAAGTGGCCCAAGTGGCTCGGCGCCCCTCTTGAACGTTCACTTGCCGCTAGCGCCGGGCTCGCCGGCGCCTTGATGAATGCAAAGAACCAAGCCAGGCTCGGCGTGGCTTAGGGCGGCTTGGCATGTCAACCCCTTGTGGAGGTCTTGGAGGAGCTTCCTAGCCCTAGACCTCGTGATGGTGCCGGGAATTGCCTTGTCATCTTGAGTGTTGGCCTTGGAGTTGCTTGCGCCCGGCGCGGCCGATGTCTTGGCCTTGTCTTGGTCAATGTCTTACTTTGGTTTAGCTTTGGCCCTCCCATGCATGTCTTGGTCATCTCCAGCTCCAAGTGTTGCATCCATAAGCTCCGTGCCTTGATCCAGTTCTTGGGCCTCCATAGTGCCCACGGTGTGCTCCTCGGCGTCCAAGTCCTCGGCGGCGCCTAGGGTGTCCTCGGTGTCTTGACCTTGATGTGGCATGGTCACATCAACTACTAAAGAAGTTCAAAATGGATTCAAGCAAGCCTCTCTCCACTCCCATCTCCACCATTGCTCATTTGGACAAGGACCACTCAAGTCCTCTAGTGGAAGAGAAACTCTATAGAGGTATGATAGGCTCACTCATGTACCTAACCGCTAGTCGACCAGACATTGTTTTTGTTGTTGGTTTGTGTGCTAGGTTCCAATCTTGTCCAAGAGAAACCCACTTGGCTGCTGTGAAGAGAATACTTCGATATCTCAAGGGAACTGACTCCCTCTGCATTTGGTACCCCAAAGAATGTCCCTTTGAGCTGATGGGTTTCACTGATGCTGATTATGCTGGATACTTGGTGGATAGGAAGAGCACCTTTGGAATGGCACAGTTCCTAGGCCCTTGCCTTGTGTCATGGGGATCAAAGAAACAAGTCTCAGTCTCCCTCTCCACCACAGAATCCGAGTACATTACGGCTGCCTCATGCTGTTCCCAACTTCTCTGGCTAAAGCAACAACTCGTGGACTTTGGTATGTCTTATGGCCCTCTTACTATTCTTTATGATAACACTAGTGCCATAAACATTTCTAAGAATCATGTGCATCATACTCGTACCAAGCATATAGACATAAGACATCATTTTCTTAGAGATCATGTTGAGAAGGAAAACATCATTATGAAATTTTGTAGAACTGAAGATCAGGTTGTAGATATATTCACCAAATCCTTGAATAGAGTTCCCTTTGAGAACCTTAGATTAGAACTGGGAATGATTCATATAACCTAGCAGTGACTTTAGCTTAAAGGTTTCTTTCTAGTTCCCTTGATTGACTAGTTAGATCTTTTTACTTGTCTTTGTCTTGGAATCTTCGTGTTATTTCTCTTGCGTTAGACCCTCATATCCATAATGGTTACTCAAAAGGCTTTGACAAATTTTTCTAGTTCTTCTTCTTGGATGTTCCTTTTTATTAAAATTCAATCATTGTCCAAGTTTCTTTGTTGGCCCAAAAGTCACAATCTGATCATATTCTAACCCAACAATACAAGCCGAAATGATGATTGTGTACTATGACCCTCCTTGCCTCATTGCTCATTTCAATTCCCTAGGATCCATCTCTTAACCCTCTCTGGGAATTATTATGCAATGCGATAAATGGCCTCCTTGATTCCTTGTATGGGAACGTACTTTTCGGTTCCATGTTTTTAAACCCACATCAAAGTTCCCATATATCCCTCTAGCACACTGAAAATATCGCCAGAAAGGAACTAGGATGGGCTACCCCTTAAACGGCTAGTAAGAGAATTGCTCCTCCCAAGACAGTATTTATGGCAAATCTCACAGCGTCAGAGACGTCTTCTCATCCTTGAACATTTGCCATTTTTGAGCATCTAATCTTTGAATTTGTGACCGTTGCAAAGGCGCAAAAGCTTCAAGAAAATTAGCCGTTTCAACTCTTCAGAGTTCCCATAAATATCTCCAATGGCTTGATTCTCAACGGCTCCAAAATTGCTCAAGGGTTATTTAAGGTTTTCTGTTTGATTGAGCCGAGCACTCTGTTCTCTCACGCCTTCTCTCAATCTCATGTTCACCTGTCTCTCTCAAAACACAAAGCTCCTCAAATGGTCAAGAAAAACCTCAATCTTAACCTTGCTCAATTGGAGGTAATTAGGCCGATAAGATGACAACAGGCCAAGATGAAGGAACTGCAGAAAAGAAGGAAACTGAAGAGGAGGCCACTACGTTGCCATAGGAATGTCTCTCCTAGTTCCCAGTGCTATAACATCACAGTGTTCTAGTAGTTCCCTAGGGTCCTACTCCCCTCTTCTATCCTTTTTTGTCTATGTCAAGCTGTTTGTGATCTTTTGTTTCTTTTTCCACTATGCATCTCTGGATAATATACTTGACTTTAATGATTAATGAACTCCTTTGGCAATGTTTCTAATGCATCATTTGTCTTTGCCTTAAGTTTCTATTATGGTGACTATCATGGGTTTCACGCAATTGTTTATTTCACATTGATATCCTATACTTGATAAGTAAATTGATCTTTTCGATGATGTCAAAAGGGGGAAGAATGGATAGGAACCTTGAACTACTGGACTTATAGGAAATCTGAACCCGTTCTATTTCTGAGGGGGGACTTGAATAACTTAGTTCATTTGCTTAGGGGGAATTTGCAACTATTGAATGTTCTATCATTATTTAATAAAGTTGTAAATCTCTTAGCTCAACTGTTCTCATGAATTTCATGTCCTCATTATGTTGCCAGGTTCCTTATATTTGTCATCATCAAAAAGGGGGAAATTGTTAGGAAACGGAACTCTGGAACTTCGATTCCCGTGAGAGTTCCTTTCCTCAGTTTCTCTACTTTTGAAGATGACAAATATTATGATACTAATGTTTTATCTCAAAGATGTGCTTTAAGGAACCATAAGAATATACCGAAGGCAAGAAAGCCAAATAGGACAAGAGAACCAAAGGAACAAGACAAAGGAAGAAACCTAGGTGTGCCCAGAAACGTAGCATGCGAGGTTGCGATTCCCGAGAAATCTGGGAACACCAAACCTCGGACAAAAGGAGGTGAAAGCGACTTGAGAGAAGCTTCCAAAAGCCTGCCACCATCCAAGAGCAAGACTCCAAGACACCTAGAACGCCGAACCTCGGACAGAGAAAGGTGAAAGCGACAGGACATGGAACCTGTCGCTGTGCAGAAGTTAAGTTCCCAAGCGCCCAGAGTGTCGAACCTCGGACAAAGGAAGTTGGAGAATGACTTGGCTGAAGAGGTTGACTAACCTAGAAGGATTCTGAGCTGCCTAGGTTGTTTGCACATGCCAAGAACAACGTGGACCAAGGAGAACCACTTATCCTAGGGCAAGCTCAATCTGTGGGAACCCAGAGAGGATCAAGCTGCGAAAAATCCTCTATAAAAGGAAGACTAACTCAAGAGTTATCTTCAAGCACTGAAATACGACTCACACACATTAGCAAATATCCAGTGTGAACCTTCAAACAAGATCATAAAAGCAAATCGAGATCAAGAGGAACCAATCAAGGAATAGAAGAGTTGAGTGCTAAGTTCCTGTGACTGTAAGTGATAGTTCCTAGGTGCGAAGGTCTGTTTCTTGGATTAATTATTGATTGTGTTAAGTTATCTAGGATTGCCTAACTGTGTGTAAGGCAAAGAAACTGTGTGTGTGTTTCTAGGATAAGCTGTAACCAAAAGAGATAAGAAATCAAGAAGTAGACCTTGAAATCCTTTCGAAAGAAAGGTAGTGGTTTTTATCCTGGATTGCTAGTTGGCAATCAAAGGTTTCCACTATAAGAAACTTGTCATTTGTTTGATTGTTTATTTCCGCTGCGAAGGGAACTTAGAATCCATATTCTGAGTTCCTTAAGTTATTATCTAACAATCACGATCCTACAGTTCTGTCTTGGAGGTTCCAACTAGTGAAGGCTTTGGTGTGATTGTCAAACGGAACTGGCCCTCCAAGCGCAAGCAGGCCATTCTGAAGACAGTGTTTGATGGTTCCCCTCCCTCTAAGGGCGCCCTGCTCACAAAATTTATGCGTCTGGACAAGAAGTTACTCCACACTTTCCTCATCAAAAACATCATTCCCCGCCAAGAGAAGAGAGCAACTGTGTTAGTTGGCGATGCAAAATGAGTGGTTAACTAAATATGATTGTTAGATAGAACATTAGTACCAAGCTTCCTAGAAAATTCTATAGCATCCAAATTAGAAGTTTGGTTCTTGTTAGCTTGTAATGAACGCTCTCCAGCTTCAAAATTATCCCCACTGATGCTTAATTGTTTTCTTGCTTTGTATTCTTTAGATAATTGTTTTCTTACCTTGTATTCTTTAGATATTTGAACATCTAGGGAACATCTATGGGATTTAATCATTCTTATTCTCCGTCCTTTAACATGGTGGTTTCTAAAATGAATCATTGATTTTCGTGCTTGAAGTCACCTTTCATGGAAACTTAACAAACACAATCTATAGACTAGCCTTTGATGCCAATTGTTGGATCCTTAGTGTTACCTCTAATGGAATAAAGGCTTTGTTCCCTTAAATGTGCAACAGAATAAACACAAGAAAGATAACAAAATTGTAAACACACAACTTAGAATGAAAACCTTAATTAGCCAAATAGCTAATCAAGAAAAAACCACTATGATACGTGGCTAACTCCTTCACCGCATTGGTGCTTCGATCCCGTCTTGGAGACAAGGTCTGACACTAGTACAAAATAGGGCGTAGACCTCGCTATTTTTATCCCGGTTTAATAAAACCGGGGTAATAAAGATATCCGATTATTAGTAAAATCGGGATAACAAAGATATCGGACCGCGGTATATAACGAATAACCGCGGTCCGGGTATGATTTTTTTTAATATACCGGACCGCGGTTTCGTGGACAACCGGAGTATTGTAAATATCTCGGACTTCGGTTAGTCAAAATAATCGGGGTCCGGGTATAATTGTTTTTTTTTTAAAACATACCAGACCACGGTTTATTTGAAAAACGAGGTCTGTATTATGTGAAAGATAAAAATACGTACCATGCTCACGTGCGGTCTCCCTCCCTCGACCATCTTCTTCTCGATCCAATTGCCGCTCCCGAACCCGACTCCAGAATCCCGAATCTGAATCCTGATCCCTCCCTCACACCTCTAACCTCTTTGTCTCGGTCTCTTTACGACTTCAATAGGCCAACGACAAGGAGAAGCATCGTCAATCCCCAGCGTCGAAGCCACCTCTCAAACCCTAGCGCCAACCAAACATGTCGATGTCGGTACACGATTTCACCAGATCCGTCGAGGACGGTGTTAAGCTCTCCAAGCGGATCTACTTCGGAAAAGACCGGTCGGTGGCACCGCCCAATCCCTCGCTTCCCATGTCTAGGTCCCTCAAGTCCTACCTCCCCACCGCCCCCATGCTCTACGCTGTTATTTCTGACCCTGCCATCGTCGATAACCCTGACATTCCCAGCTACCAGCCCCACGTCTTCGGCCGCTGTGATCCTCCCGCCCTAATGCCTTTCCAGATGAATCACGTTGAGCTGCACGCTCATTGCTTTCTTGACACCGCCTTCGTCAGGGTTTCTGCGTCTTGGCGGGTTCATTGTGTCATGGGGAGCAAGACCTGCGATTCTCGTTTTGTTGTTCCCATGGGTGAACAGGTCATTTCTTAACCTCCTATGCCTTCCATCTTCACATTGACTCAAGTCCTTGTTGGGCTAGAGCTAGTTATTGATTAAACCTATATTTAAGATACATGGAATTAGTTACTCATATTCTAATGAATGCTTATTACTTGTGCTTGCTAAATTTGTTCTTGGCTGGAGTTAGGACATTGTTTTCTGCTTCCTTTCACTCTTCTAAATAAAAAAATACTCTTGCTAAATTCATACTTATATAGGAAGCCCCAAATAGGAACCAATCCCAATCAGATAAGCTTAATAAATGAAAAAACCTGCATTGTAGAGTCCCAAATTGCTATGTTAATGGGTTTCACTGTGAACATTTAGTATCAATTATGCATAATGTATGGGCTCACAGATTACTGTTCTTTTTGGGGAAGCACATTGTAGAGTTTGCTAGTGTTTGATACTTTGATCTCTCTTTCACTCCCTCTCTGACCATGAGTTTGCTATGGATACTATCATGCTAAAATGCATTGCAGTTTCATACTTTGTGGAAATAACCTGCATTGCTTTGGACATTTTGGTTGTTTACTTATTTAACAGCTTTATCAAATCCATAACATTGTGATCTGTGTAGGATTTGACCATTGTATGAAGAAAAGACTCTTATGGAACACATGATTTGCTCGCAAAGCAGTTAAAGAAGGTGAATATTATGAGGAGATGATGCGATACTTGCGAAAAAATCTCGTAGTAACTATAACCAGGTAGTTATAGTTTTTACTTGCATTAAGCTTTCGTGCTTTGGCCTCTACCAAGTAATTCTTCTACTACATATTTTCTAGCTGTAGAATTGGGAAGTTGATTGTCTATTTTGACTATGAGATTGCTAATTTCTGTGTTCATTTAGAATAAAGCTAAACAGATGAAGTCCAGTTTAACCAATATTTTTCGAATCCTAATTTTGTAATGCTTTCTTTACTCTGTTCAACAGGTTTTGAAGTTTAACCTTACAGAATCAAGTTTAACCTTACAGAATCAAGAAAAAATCGTGGTCCCGATCTTTTTTTATTTTTTTTAAAAAAAGATCTTGACCCCGGTTTTTTCTAAAAACCGGGGTCCGGACCTCGCCGAGAACAACCACGGTTTTCGAACCGCGGTCCGGAGAGGAAAAAAACCGGGGTCCGACCCCTAGTTCTGTACTAGTGTGAATTCATTTTCTTTTTGAAAACGAACACAAATAACTCTAGAACGAACAAGAGCTCTAACTCAATGATGAACACGAAATCAAATATTGCTTAATCAAAGTCGAATAAAAGAACAATAGCGTTTTGGATGAGAAAAAAGCAAGCACTTAATCAGATGCTTATGTCCTCAAATCTGCCTCCTAATATAAGAGAAACACTACTAAATAACAACTAGGATTCCATAGGGTAAAAGACCGCCACGCACGGTCGTGCGTTTTCGACATACGACAAGAGAAGGGGTTGCACGACTAGTGAATGTCATTCATGATGAACGACCTAGGCTTGGATCGTGTGTTTAGGGTGCACGACATGAGCCCATTACTGAGAGGGCACGCACGATCGAGCATAGGTGCATGACCCGAGCCTTGGTAGTGCGTCTCAAGCTCGTGGGCTTGACATGTGGTCGCGTGTTTGGGGTGCGCGGGCTTGGCATGTGGTCGCATGCCTTGTTAGTAGTTTGCGCCTTGCTCCGCCTTGGCTCGGTTGCGTTTGGGCTTTAGTGGGAGCCTCTTCACGATGACGGCAGGAGTTGAGTGACACAAACAAGTTGCTCATGGGCGTCACTAGGGGTCGTGGAGGTGACCTTTGAATCGTCCCTCATTTGGATCCAACACACTACCTTCAAGCTTCTTTCGTGAAAGGATTTAGAAGAAGTATACTTATCCTATTAATTTATTGTACGTGTACAAGTGTAGTTTGGATTCAAACCCTAGACTTTCCACCTAGTCTTCAAAATCTTTTACCACTGCAAATCATGAACTCAACCCTCTAAGACACGTAGGCTTCATCTCTTCTTCTTTGTGTAGATTTCTCTCTTTACTCTTCTTCAACGACCATGACCACATAATGGAAATCACACTTCCATATATATATAGCCAACCTAAACACTAGCACGCAAAAGCTAATATTTCCTTGCTTTCCCACCAAGAAAGATAATGTTGTTCCATACTTATAATCTCATCATTCTATCTTACACAAAAGATAATTACCTAAGGTACACTTATCATAAATAAAAACACGAGATACGATAGAATATTATCTCTCCAATTTCCATAATTCTATAAAATATGTCTTCCATATTTCGTGCAAGATCTTGTTCTTCTTCTTTTCCAAGTCTTTTACCAAGATCTCCACTTTCCTTTTTCGAACGTATAATACTAACTTCGTACCATCAACCGCTTCCCACTATTTCGATCATTCTAACGCTTCTCCTCACATATCCTCGCTTCTTACAAGGAAATCATCGTTCTGCATTATTTGGATTGATTTTACGCTCATCTTCAAGACATATGTTCCCTTCCAAGGTATCATTACGTCTTATGGGTGTAAAGCATCTAAACCCTATGTCCCCTGTGACAAATCTCTAATTTCTAAATTAGTTTAAACTGGATCACCTCTTTAATGGCTCGTTTGGAAACACCGAAATTCTATTATATTTCGGCAAAACAATACACAACTTAACTTTGACCTTTCACATCAGGTTTTTTTCCATTACCAAAACCGGTTCACCTCTTCTTCTTCTACTTTTCCCAAACCAACCACAACATGTAAGAGAAAGTGCGTGTACCACTAATAGAATCTGGAAGAAACCTCGTGAAGGATGAGTTAAGTTAAATTTTGGTGGTTCTAAAAGGTACGATCTCTCTTCACTTATAGGATATTTATTGTGCCTGAAGATAATATGCTTTTCATAGATCGTAAACAAATTCCTAGTACTACATTTTGCAAATAGAAGTGCTTGCGGCGCTTCATGGCCTTCATAATCCATAGCACTTAATATAAATAAAATAATTATTGAAGAAGACAACTTAATTCTAACCAACACTAGCTATTAAATGAATTTGGAATCGATATTAAATCTATGCGTACTTCTTTTGAATTTGTTCAGGTTTTTCACTGTTCTGAGATTGCGAACTACGCAGCGTACCTTCTTGTCCCACAAGACATCAGTCCAATTGCTTTAAGAAGGATGCTTATCATGCTGTCACAACTCAACATCTCAGCTGAAGACTTTTGGATAACTTGACAATAATTCAATAGTTTGAATTATAGATTTAACGACTTTTGTAAACAGTTTGTAAAGATCATCTATTATGATGATTCAGGATTGCACTTCTCAACTTGAAGGGATCCTAATGTTTGCCTTGTATAAAAAAAATGTTAGAGAAGTAATTTATATAACCAAATATATATTAGCGGGCTAATATGGCTTGGACCAAAGCAAAAGAAGAATAATGGGCTTAGAAGGAATTAATCCCAAAATAATGAAAGTGAAGCCATTAGATGGATCTAGAATTAATTGGAATTGGATGGAAATATATGGAAGTGGAGATGATTAAGGCTTTGTTCGGTAAATCCAGCTGAAATAGGAGCTAGAGCTGAATAAGTAGCTGAAGCTGGAGCTGAAGCCGAATGACTAGTTGGAGCTAGAGCTGGAGCTGAATTTATTAGCTTAATTATTTAAAAATTATAGATGTGTTCGGTATTACAGGCTAAAATGAGATAAATGTAAAATTCAGCTTGTTAATCTTCAACAATCTAGGGAGAGTCACATTAAAAAAATGGAAAAATTAAGCTACGTTAATCTACTATAAGCTCCCTAAGCTAGATTGATATTTTTTACCGAACATTCATTAACTAGATTAAAAAGAAAATCAAGCTCCGTTAATCTCAAAAAAACTTTGCCGAACGGAGCCTAAGTTCGTTTAGTTGGTATGTAAATTTCAATGAATTTAGAAATCTCAAAAATAGATATCAAATAGTGGTGTTTGGTTGGATTTTTTTTTATCAAAAAATCCAATTATTCAAATTTTTAAGATTTTGAATTCATATAAAACATATGAATTCCAATTACCTAATAAAGAGTGTGTAATATTTTTTTTCCATATTTCCATAATATAATTTCAAACGAAGTAGTTTCCTAGGAATCATATGTTACACCAAACGAACACTTATAAGTTTGGTTTAAGAGAGATAAATTAGCACATGAAGAGCAATGCTAAAGAAACTTTATACTTAAAATATCTACTTTGACCTACATGGATGTCGGTGGCTTATGAGGGCTTCTTTATCGACGTTTTACAAGTATACATATATCGCTTAGTTGATGTTTTACCAAAAAAAATATTGCTTAGTTGATGGTCAGTTTGGGCATCGAGCTATAGAGAGTGTTGTGAGCTCGAGTGTGTAAGTAATTTTGAGTGTGTGGAGTGGTCCGTTATATATATAAGAATTGTTGGGCCTCACTCATAATGGACCTTCGAAGGAAGTGGCCCAATAGATGGAGTGATCTTCCCGTTTGAAACGACCAACTGATTAAACGACAAAGCGAGGATCACGGCCACGACAAGATTGAAGACCCCATTAAAACCCAGATCATGGAGGTTGATATATCCTTCCATATAGCAGTTACAACTCACGTAATCAAAACATAAATATCACAAGATTATGGCTATCTGGCAATAAAAGTTGGAGGACGAAGATCATGGAGGCCAAACTGCTAGTTTAACCAGATCTTTGGAAATTAAAGGTGTATATAAATGGATTGGAGATCATTGTAAAGGATACGAGAAATTGACATAATACATACGACTATGCTCCTACTTGCATTCATCAGAATTCCAAAGCTCGAATCCTCGTTCCAGTGTTAACGCGACAGACGACTGAATCCTTTGATTCGACCAGACTCTCATTCAGGGGAGATAAACTTGTCTCTACATCTTTTTAGTCTTATTTCGTCTTACTCTTTGTTTGATTTGGATCATTCAGATATAATCAAAATTGTTGTTGTCTAGTTGCCCTTCTTAATGCGATTCAGGTTAAGTCGATCTTTTCGCCCCAAAATAATTTGGCGCCCACCGTGGGGCATCTAGCCAATCAGCGATCCAATCATCAATCCCAAACTCATCCCATCATGACCGGCTCAGGAAACCCCGTGGTCCCCGTTGAAGATCCAGCCCAGGACAACGTTTGAATCGAAAATCAAGAAGAAAACGTCAACGCCCAACCAGCCGCGGATTCACAAATATAAGAACTTGCAAAAGCCATGAACGTCCTTCAAGAAGAACTAGTCCAGCAGCGTACGAGGACCGAAACGCTAAGTGCTCAATCTGAATCCGAAATCGCTCGACTAACCCGTGAAAACGAACTTCTAAGATCACATGTATAATCGTACACATCAATTCCCAGAGGCTCGAGACGTGTGGTCAATACAGAAGGATTACCCCTACGACTCGATCTAGATGGAGTGGACATGACGCCAGCAGTAGAGACCAATGCTTCCCAGCACACTGGTATGTTTCAGACCCCTCCAGTCACTCTCGTCACGACTAACATGCCAAACTCTATAGCCGAGCCTTTCGGGGCTCGAGCAATCCATCCACAAGAGACGACTCCGGCCGACCTCCAGGACCTCATACAACAATCCATTAATGAACATTTGAAGACTCTAGACGACCGTATCACATGGATTCCGGGAGTTCCCCAACCGATCGAGAGAGAAGCGATCGACAGATATGAAGACTCGCCTTTCGCAGAGCCGATTGCACGCATCGAAATTCCTAAAAAGTTCCACGTCCCCAACATGCCCAACTATGATGGGACCGGGGACCCTGACGATCATGTCTCAATTTATAAGCAAAAATTAATGACTATCTCGATCCCAAGAGGGAACCGTGAGGCAGTCATGTGCAAAGGCTTTGGCACGACTGACGTGGCTAAAAGATGCACAAGCAAATGTCGTTAATTAGCCTTATCAAAGTAAATTATCCTAACAAATCCACTAAACAGAAGTATAGTAGACAAGTAAGGGTCGATCCCACAGAGAAGGTTTGATGTAGTATGCAGCCGTGAATGACAAGTAACACAAACGGGGGTTTAGTTATCAAGAAAGTAAACAAGTACAGCAAACAAGTCTGATTTATGTAGGAAGAAAGTATGATGAGGGAAAGTAGTTCCACTAGAGCGAAATCCACAATACAGAGATAGGGTTTGATCACTGAAATCTATTTCATCCAAGTTCTTTTAATTATCCTGATAGTCGTTCCCACCCTGATCTTAAGTACTATTGATTCTCATAGTTGTCAATAGACTTATTACTATGCTAATGATAAAATACCATTGATTCTCACAGTTATCAGCGTACCTTAGCACCAACACAGCAATAGCAATGCACACAAAGATATAAGATACATGCAAGTAGAAAGACGTACAAGTACTCACTCCCCTACTTAACATGCAATCGATTCTCACTCACAATTGTACACTCGGAACCCCTATACGCACAATTGTGTTTGCCACTAGATATGCACTCGGAACCCCTATATGCAATCCTAGCAATTGATAAAACGTATTCAACCTAGTTGATCAGGCTAAGAAGAACAACAAGAAATCAATATCAATATAACCAAGAGAATCAATCTGATACAAATAAGGATAAGAACAAGGAATTGAAATCTCACAAACACATCAACTGTACTGCTTCAATCGTCTAGTAGAACAAAGCTGAAGTTAGTTCTCCATCAAAGGGGATGAAAAACTAAGAAAAGTAAAAAAGATGATAACAAAATAATCCAAGTCTCCGTAATAGTGTGTCTGTCGTAGTGTGTCCTCTTAACCTAGAAAGAAGGCTTAAATAGTCTTAACAAACTAGGTTAAACTAAAGCTGAAATTAAAGGAAACAAAATAATAATAAAATAAAGTTTCAAACATAAAAGGAAACTAAATCGTCTCTGGCACGAGGTCATTAAGCGCGGCCACCGCGGGGTGGTGTATTCCACCGCGAGGCGTCGAACTTCCACCGCGGGGCGGTGGCATCCTCTGGCGCGGGCTTCATCTTCACTGAGAGTCATCGCCGGGATGCGGTACTTCTAACGCGGGGCGGTAGACTCATTTCTCCAGCTCTCTTCTTCTCTGCTTCTGCTGCTCTTCTATCCTCATGCTCAATCTAAGCTGCAAATCCTTGGATTTCTTCACTTCTCTTCAAAACATCTGGATTGCAGACTTAGCACCAAAACTAATCCAAAACCTCTCCAAATCATGCTAATAATTGCTAGTAAAGGTGTATGAATTAACACCTAACAAATTCCCCCATACTTAGACCTTTACTCGTCCCGAGTAAACTAAAGAAAAGCTCACTCTCTAAATCAACACCAAGGCCTCAGGAAGTATAAGACAATATGACACTAGCAACTACAACATATCAACAATAAGCTCCAGACAACCAAAACCAGTGATGCAAAGATAGTCTAATCCTAACTCCAATCTAGCTCCTTATCACTCCACGAGTGGCCTACCCGAGTCTTCCTTATGGCTCCCCTTCTTATGACGCCTCGCCAAGAAATATGGAGAAATCCTAGAATCACTCTTCTTCTTTTACGCTCATCTTGCCTAGGCGCCCTTTCGGGTTTTCACCTAGCCACTCATTTCATTTTGCTAGATATCTCACATATACTCGCATCACTCTAGTCCAATTTTGCCCTGGTCTATACCAGCCGGACTACCTGCTTTTTACCTGGACTGCCCTTTCGAGTTTTCAGTCCATCCCAGGATTTTGGGTGCCTTTTTACCTCTTTTTGGCTTTTTTGATTTTTTTTAAAAAGTGCAGAAACAAACAACGACAAATGCAGAAACAAAATTATTTACACTAGCTAGATGGAAAGCAAGATAGCAAGTCTATATCTCTCCCCCAAACTTAAACCGAACATTGTCCTCAATTTAGAAAAGAGAACATCAAATGAAATAGGGGAAGAAAAGATAAACTCACTGTGGACCGGAGGGTGGTGGTGGGTACATCCCAAAATAGTCTCTCATAAGGGCGTCCATGGTGTCCAGACGCTCATCTACATCAGCACGGAATTGGGTCTGCCAAGTGTGCAGACCGGTCTCTATCTGGGAGTTCCACTGATCCTGGCGCATTGAGAATGCATCCCATCTAGAATACAACTCCTGCCAGGGTGCGACAGGACCGTATGAAGACGAAGGCGCCTCAAACTGGGTAGACATGGGGTCGTCCCCACCCACGGAATCAGCGGCAACATCACAACCACCACTAGGGCCCTCCCCAAACGAACCTGAAGGAGCGACAGTAGGGGCATCATCGGTCGGCATCCGGCTATCACTGGGAATCCACCAACCCGCGTATGAAGGCGAGTAGGCAAAATCCCGTGGAACAATCAAAATGTGGCCCTCATAGGACGACCAGACCAAATCGCCATCCTGTCTCAGTGGTTTCATCATGGAGCACACCTTCATGTGCGCTAAATCATACACCGCATAGGCAACAGGCCGAGAAATCTGATCGCAAGCAATCACGTTAGCACAAAGGAGTGTAATCAGACAGCCCCCACAAATATCACGTGGCTCGCCATCACGATTCCTCTTCAAGGAACCCAAGAAAAGGGTAGCCCAACACGGCGTATACTCGACAGTCCCCAAGATGCTCATAAACCACTGGAAGTCCTTCAGAGGGACCTTTCCATCGTCTGCATGGCCAAAGAAATCTCTCATCATCACCTTGTGGATCAACCGCAGACACGGGTTCACCAACTTGGAATTCACCTCCTGGCCCTTCCTGAAACTTCTGCCCACAGCAGCCCGCCAGAACTCCATCATCTCGGACTCGTGAATACCACCAGACCACCCATCAGTTGGGTCCTTCGTGATACCCAAGGCTTCATGCACCAACTTCAGAGATAAGGAGTAATCACGCCAATTATAGGTGAACATGATCTTGCACAGATGCCTATCGTCCGAGTCATTGGTGAGCCTCCTGAAAGAGGCAATAAACTGGTAGCACAGCTCTGGATACGCAGGGGCAGCCTTGTCTAGAAAATTTCCTAACCCATACTGTGTCAAGCACATGGACACACATGCCAACATTCCCAATTGCTCCAAAGTCGGCTTATGGAAAAACTTTAAAGCCAACACCTTCCTCTCCTTCACCACATTATAAACCTCACTCCCATCCCTAGTTGACATTTTCTTCTTGCCTTTGGATGCCATAAGTAGGAAATTGAGGTGCTCAAAGCAAGGCAAACTAGAGAACTTACAAACAAACAAACACGCAGCCTGGAGAGTCTCAGCGCGGGGCGGTAGGGTTGCGGTGAGAAACTGGGAACTGTGGCCGGGTCGCGGCGAAGTCGGCGCGAGGCGATAGCAGCAGCGACGCGAAGCGGGGGCAGCGCGAGGCGGAGCAACGGTGAGGCGGGACTACAGCGGCGCGGTGGGGTTGTGTTTGGGCTTATTTGTGAGGCTAGGCTCCAAATTCGGGGATTTGGGTCTAGATTTGGCTCAAGGTCGAGAGGGTTATGGGGGAGATAGAGGGAAATAGATGTGGGAGCTTGAGGGAGGCGTTGGAATGGGGGAGGGATTAGATAGTGGGGTTAGGTCAGGGAAAGAGAAAGGAAAAAGGGATGATGGGCCGGTCATATACCATGGCCCAAAAGAGAAATCTTGGCCCACCAGAGGGAACTCAATCCGTCAAAACCTTAGTTACCACTTAAGAAATAAGCTTTTACTCACCCGTTTAAGGTTTTTTCGGGGCCCATTATTCTTGCTTTTTTTTTTAAAGAGTCGAGAGGTTATACCTGAGCTCCACCGCGGGGCGGTAGGGGACGCCGCGGAGCGGTGAGACTGGCTGGGTACCACATCTCTTCTCGGGTTTACTTTCGCACCTGTAATGTGAGTAACAGGCGAACGAAACAAAGGAAAATAAACTATGAAAATAATCTAATTAAAGGAAAAAATCAAAGAAGGATTAACACGGGTTGCCTCCCAGACAGCGCCTTGGTTATCGTCGTTGGCTTGACGTAGTGCAGATCCTTCACCATTTAGAATAGGGTCCCCTTGGAATCCTCCTACTCGTCTCTTCCTGTGGAGACCTCTCATGGAAAGGTTTGAACCTTAGACCATGTTCCCTCTTTGCCATTGACTCCATCTGTGCTTTCTTTGGAGTGTCTCCCCCATACTTAGAACGATGTGGGGGCTGATATGGCTTGACCTGAATATGCTATATGTCACTAGATAGAGGCTTACAACCTTGTATAGTTAGTGCAGGGGGGCTAGCGCCCAAAGTAGAGGGAATAGAACTTCTTACATCTTCTAGCAGGACATTACTAACACGCACTTCGTACAACTCAATAGGTCCTTTATTAGCGGAACACTCAACTACGGTCTCTACTGCATTAGTTTTAACATTTTCATGCATGGAACTATCAATATCAAAAATGCAGAGAGGGGTGGACACTTCAATGGAATTGGTTGTATGAATATTATGTTCAAATATAATTCCATCAAATTCTATAGTCAAAGTTCCATTATCTACATCAATCTTTGTCATGGAAGTCTTCATAAAAGGTCGTCCGAGCATAACAGGGGTAACTTGTTCATCATAATCCATGTCCATAACAAAGAAATCAGCAGGAAAAATCAAAGAACCTATCCTGACAAGAGCATCTTCCACTATACCCTTAGGGGGCACACATGATCCATCAGCAAGTTGTATGACAATGTTAGAATCATGCAAGGGTCCTAATTCTAATTTTTCAATCAATGAATAGGGTAGAACATTAATTGAGGCACCCAAGTCTAGCAGTGCTTTCTCAAAAAGATGCCCACCTATGGTGATAGGGATCGTAAAAGTACCTGGATCCTTGCATTTTGCAAGCAGACGCTTCTGAACTACCGCTGAAACTTGTGCACCCACTGGACTCTTCTTCTGGGTCTTCTGCTTTTGAGTCCTCTTCACCGTGCATAGCTCCTTTAAGAACTTGGCATATCTCGGAATAGCCTTTATAAGCTTGAGCAGGGGAATGTTCACCTCACAGTTCTGAAATGTCTCGAACAGGTCACTGTCGTCGACAACTCTCTTTGCCTTCAGCGCCTCGGGAAAATGTGCTGGGGGTTTCTCCGAACCGAGAGGCGGGAACGCGGGGCGAATGTAATCATCATAAGTCTCTTCAGCGGAGATAGATTTTTGTGGGCCAGGTTGTGGCGAGCCCACCGCGGGGCGTGAGTCAACGCCGCGGGGCGGTGGGGTCGCGGTGGCTTTACTGGGTTCAGGCGCCGAGTCGCGGTGAAGGTTGCCGCGGGGCGGTGTCAATGGCATTCCTTTACTGGCTCCTTCCCTCGTTTCTGGCCGGGTTGCGGTGGGGTCTGCCGCGAGGCGGTCAGTGATTTCTTCTTTCTCGAACTCGTTCTCCACTTCAGCATTGGGAGCAACGATCAACTTCTTACCACTTCTGAGCGTGATAGCACTCACGTTCTCTCTGGGGTTCACCGTGGTCTGGGATGGTAGGGAATTTGATGCCCTTTGGTTAATCTTGGTCATCTCATCGGCTAACTGACCAAGCTGCCTCTCCATGTTCTTGATACTTGACTCACTGGCCTGCACATGTGTGGCAAAGTGCTGAGTCAGAGTCTTTAGCATATCCTCAGTAGAAGCTCCAGATGTTTGGCCATGGGGCCTCTGTTGATAAGGGGCTCTCTGCTGGTGTTGTTGTTGCGCTGACTGGTATTGTTGTTGCTGCACTGGCTGTTGACCACCTTGAGGGTTACTCCATCTAAAGCCTGGGTGGTCACACCCTCTCTTATTGTAATTGGACTGTCCACCGTATTGTGGTCTAGGGGGTCCGTAACCTCCTACAGCGTTCACTTCAGCAACACTTTCCTCTTGCAGCTGGGGACAGGTGTCGGTATGGTGGGACTGGTTAGAGCAAAGTCCACACGCTTTGACTTGTTGAGGGACATTCCGATTCGCCATCCTCAACACTAACTCTTTCAGCTCGGCCAACTCGGTCAATAACAGGCTTGGTCCTACAGGGGTCATAGCATTGACCGCTTTTCTCTGGGACGTCTTCCCAAAGCTCCTGGTACTCTCACTCATCTCCTGGAATCTCTCCATGGCTGCATCCGGTGTCAGGTTCAGAATAATTCCACCGCATGCGGCATCAACGATTCTCCTTTCTTGGTCCAGCAGACCGTTGTGCAGATAAAGAACAAGATCCTGCTTGACATACCCGTGGAATGGGCAGCTGGAACAGAGCCTCTTATACCTCTCCAGATAATCATATAGCTGGAACAGAGCCTGCTCAATGTTGGCAATTGCTTTTTTCAAAGCATTCGCCTTCTTCGTGGGAAAATACTTGTCCAGGAATGCTTTATGTAGTTTAGTCCATGTATCTATGGTCCCTGGTGGCAGGTGGTAATACCAGTCGCTCGCAGAGTCGAGTAGGAAAAAACCAAAAGCTCTCATCTTGATCTGGTCTTCCGTCACATTCTTGGGCTTCATCGTCATACAGACATTGTGAAACTTGCCCAAGTGAGAGATCGGATCCTCTCCACTCAGCCCGTGGAATTTAGGGAGATAAGCAACAACTCTCGACTTCAATTCAAAGTTCACCCCTTCTCCTAGCGCATGGATGACGACAGCTAGGGGCTGCGCCCCTATATTCGGCTCAGTAAGCTCTCTCAGGGTTCCAGTTCCAGCCATTGCAACGGCTGGGGTGTTGGCAGTCTCAACGGTTTCAGTCTCAACTGTCTCTATTCCTTCTTCTCCGTCTTCCCTTTGATTGCGCAGGTCCCTAAGGAAAGATCTGTCAACCTCTGGATCAAAAGGAGCTAGAATAGGGTCAGTACTACGGGTGTCGACCATAAGATAGGTCTCCACCAAAAGTCAATCACGAAAACACACAACAGACAAAAACCTTCCCCGGCAACGGCGCCAAATTTGACGTGGCTAAAAGATGCACAAGCAAATGTCATTAATTAGCCTTATCAAAGTAAATTATCCTAACAAACCCACTAAACAGAAGTATAGTAGACAAGTAAGGGTCGATCCCACAGAGAAGGTTTGATGTAGTATGCAGCCGTGAATGACAAGTAACACAAACGGGGGTTTAGTTATCAAGAAAGTAAACAAGTACAGCAAACAAGTCTGATTTATGTAGGAAGAAAGTATGATGAGGGAAAGTAGTTCCACTAGAGCGAAATCCACAATACAGAGATAGGGTTTGATCACTGAAATCTATTTCATTCAAGTTCTTTTAATTATCTTGATAGTCGTTCCCACCCTGATCTTAAGTACTATTGATTCTCATAGTTGTCAATAGACTTATTACTATGCTAATGATAAAATACCACTGATTCTCACAGTTGTCAGCGTACCTTAGCACCAACACAGCAATAGTAATGTACACAAAGATATAGGATACATGCAAGTAGAAAGACGTACAAGTACTCACTCCCCTACTTAACATGCAATCGATTCTCACTCACAATTGTACACTCGGAACCCCTATACGCACAATTGTGTTTGCCACTAGATATGCACTCGGAACCCCTATATGCAATCCTAGCAATTGATAAAACGTATTCAACCTAGTTGATCAGGCTAAGAAGAACAACAAGAAATCAATATCAATATAACCAAGAGAATCAATCCGATACAAATAAGGATAAGAACAAGGAATAGAAATCTCACAAACACATCAACTGTACTGCTTCAATCGTCTAGTAGAACAAAGGTGAAGTTAGTTCTCCATCAAAGGGGATGAAAAACTAAGAAAAGTAAAAACGATGATAACAAAATAATCCAAGTCTCCGTAATAGTGTGTCTGTCGTAGTGTGTCCTCTTAACCTAGAAAAAGGGCTTAAATAGTCTTAACAAACTAGGTTAAACTAAAGCTAAAATTAAAGGAAACAGAATAATAATAAAATAAAGTTTCAAACATAAAAGGAAACTAAATCGTCTCTGGCGCGAGGTCATTAAGCGCGGCCACCGCGAGGCGGTGTATTCCACCGCGAGGCGTCGAACTTCCACCGCGGGGCGGTGCCATCCTCTGGCGCGGGCTTCATCTTCACTAAGAGTCATCGTCGGGACGCGGTACTTCTGACGCGGGGCGGTAGACTCATTTCTCCAGCTCTCTTCTTCTCTGCTTCTGCTGCTCTTCTATCCTCATGCTCAATCTAAGCTGCAAATCCTTGGATTTCTTCACTTCTCTTCAAAACATCTGGATTGCAGACTTAGCACCAAAACTAATCCAAAACCTCTCCAAATCATGCTAATAATTGCTAGTAAAGGTGTATGAAATAACACCTATCAACGACACTCGCGGGACCTGCACTAACTTGGCTTATGCATTTTCCACAGGGTTCCATCGCTTCTTTTGCCGACTTGATCAATTCGTTCAAAATTCAGTTCGCTAGCAGCCGACGATTAGAAAAGCAGTCAAGCGACCTGTACAGGATCGTGCAAAGGTATGGCGAACCTCTAAGGGACTATCTTAACAGGTACAACAAGGAGAAAGTTGCAATCCCACATTGTGACGTCCCAACATCGATCGAAGCGTTGGCAGTGAACTCTACTGCGAACTGACCAATTATCCATGCCAAAGTTTTGAAGACATACAAGCTAAAACCATGGCGCAAGTCAGACTCGAGGAAGACGAGGAACCCTCCAAGGCAAACAAGAGTCCCGATCGAGTCGACCTAAGGGCATCCTCGGACTATCAACGCGATTGACGACACTAATCGTACCCTAAGGGACGAAACGACCCCAGTCAGGTAAACAACTCTTATGACAGGAACCAGGATTGGCGAAACAACCCCGCTCTCCCTCCAAAGCTTCACTCTTACAACTTCAACATATCTGTATCAGAGCTCGTAAAAAGCATCGACAAATATGGAAAAGAAGTAAGGTGGCCTCGGAAGAGCGACAAACCAGATGCCAAGAAAGACATGAACCGATGGTGCGAATTCCATGGAGACCATGGACACTCGACAAAAGAATGCATAGCCCTTCGCAAGGAAGTCGCGAGGCTCCTCGCGCAGGAGTTATTACGCGACATCATCTCAAATAGAGCTAAAGCGACCCTCGATCGAAGGGACCAGGTAAAATTGTTAACACCATTTCAGGAGGGTCGGACGTGTGTAGGAACACATACTCGGTCGCTAAAATACATGCTCGAGAGAGCAAAGGCAACAAGACGATTTAGACGGAGACAAGACAATTACATATCTCATACGCTCCTGCCATCACCTTCGACGACTCGGAAGTTCAAGAGTTAGGCGACCACCACGACGGTTTGGTAATCTCTCTTTCAATTAGCAATTGCCTTATCCGTCGTGTTCTAATCGACATAGGTAGCTCCACCAACTTGTTGACACTAGACGCCTTAAAAGGTATGGGTTTAAGCGATGACGACTTAACCAGAAACTCTACCCCGCTGGTCGGATTCAGCGGGGAAGTAAAGTATACTCAAGGCGAGATCGTGTTAACAACGTACGCTGGTGGAGTCAATCAACAGGTGAAGTTTTCGATACTCGACTGCCCGTCGCCATACAATGCAATCCTTGGCAGACCCTGGATCCACGCCATGAAAGTTGTACCTTCAACTTACCACCAGACAATAAAGTTCCCTACTAAGTGGGGGTACAGGAAATAAAAGGCGACCAGCGGACTGCCAAGGAGTCCTACGTCACTTCAATGAAAGGCGCAGTCGACAAGTCTTCCGCATAGCAATCATAGTGTGGAAAAGGAACCACGCGATACATCGAACCAGAAATGGAACAACTCGACGAAATCGCGCTGGAATCTTCAAAGCCAACACAAACAGTCAAGGTCGGATCAGATCTAAACGATTCGATCAAGGCAGATTTAATTTCTTTTTTACGATCCATCTCTGATTGTTTTGCCTGGTCACATGAAGACATGGTGGGAATCTCCCCAGATATTATTACTCACAAATTAAATGTAGATCCCACATACCCTACAGTCAAGCAAAAAAGGAGAAAGTTCGCGCCAGAACGCAACAAGATTGTAGACGATGAGGTAAAAAACTTACTCGAGACAAGTAAAATAAGAGAAGTCAAGTATCCTGATTGGCTAGCAAACGTCGTCCTGGTTCAAAAGAAGAATGAGAAATGGAGAGTATGCATCAACTTCACAGACCTAAACAAGGCTTGTCCAAAATATTCTTTCCCATTACCACATTTCGATGCCATGGTTGACGCGACCGCTGGACACGAAATGTTGACATTTATGGAAGCGTTCAGCGGATACAACCAGATCCTCATGGACCCTGACGACCAAGAAAATACAGCTTTCATAACAAGCCAAGGTACGTACTGCTATAAAGTAATGCCCTTTGGAATAAAAAATGCAGAGGCCACATACCAGAGGTTGGTAAACAAAATGTTCAAAGACCAGATCGTAGATACCATGGAAGTTTACATCGACGATATGCTCGTCAAGTCCAAAGCGGCAGGGGACCACATCGAACACCTGAAGGAAGCTTTCGAGGTATTGAAAAGATATAACATGAAATTAAACCCGACTAAATGCTCTTTCGGAGTGTCTTAGGAAAGTTTTTGGGATACATGGTCACTCAAAGAGGGATCGAAGCCAGTCCAGACCAGATCAAAGCCATCGTCAACCTTAAATCCCCTCGATGCGTCAAGGACATCCAGAAATTGACAGGACGGATAGCGGCATTAAACAGATTCATTTCCAAGTCGTCGAATAAATGCAAGCTCTTCTACGAGGCCTTGAAAAAGAACAAATCATTTGACTGGACGGTAGCACACGAGCAAGCCTTCCAAGATTTAAAGACATATCTAGCAAGTCCACTCCTACTGGCTAAACCAAAAGACGACGAGTCACTACCACTATATCTGGCTGTGTCAGATTCAGCCGTCAGTGCAGTCCTAACAAGGGAAGAAGATGGTAAACAGTCGCCAGTCTACTATGTAAGTTGTTCCTTGCTTCCCGCCGAAACTAGGTACACATCACTCGAAAAATTAGTCTTGGCATTGGTTATGGCCTTAAACAAATTACGACCCTATTTCGAATCACATACTATTATTGTGAGAACTAACCATCCCATGAAAGCAGTGAGGAGGAAACCAGAATTTACAGGGCGAATGGCTAAATGGGCCATATACCTCAGCGGATTCGACATCGAGTACGAACCAAGGACAGCGATCAAATCTCAAGCTTTAGCCGACTTCGTGGCCGATTTCAGCCCGACACTGGAACAAGAAGCCATGAAGGAGGTCGAATAGTTAAAAGTCAAAGAAGACAGGGGCACATGGCAACTCCATACAGACGGGGCATCGAACGTAAGAGGAGTCGGCCTAGGTGTCATGCTGAAATTGCCACAAGGGGACCATATAGCCCAAGCCGTGAAATGCGAGTGGGACACGACCAACAATGGAGCAGAATATGAAGCCCTCGTATTCGGATTAACACTCGCACACGACCTCACAATTTTAAGCATAGAGGTGACATACGACTCTCTTTTGATCGTCAACCAAGTACAGGGTTCATACGTGGCCAAAGACGACAAAATGATGGCATATCTAGATATTGTCAAAAGACTGGCAAGCAAATTCCAGAATTTCACCATCCGACAAGTCCCACGCGATCTCAACATACAGGCCGACGCCCTAGCAAATCTTGGCTCCACCTTGCATCCTAACGACTTCTACAACATTCCATTAGCACATATCACCACGCTAGCCATCCCTAAAGTCTTCAGAACAGCTAACCCATACGATATTCAGACAATGGACGAGTTACCCTTAGAAGAAGTCGTCTCATCAGAGGTAGGCGATCACACAGAAGAAGATTTGGTAGGCGACCAAGACGATTGGACCACCCCCTATATCAAGTGGCTCGGATATGGAACACTCCCAGCAGACAAAGCAGAATCTAAAAGACTCAAGGTACAAGTCGTGACCTTTGATTTAAAAGATAAAATTTTGTTCAAATGATCTGTTACAGGCCTATACCTACGCTGTCTAAAAACAACTGAGGTACAACGCGTCTTACAATCCCTATACGACGGAGAATGCAGAAATCATACTGGATGACGCAACCTATCCGGCAAAGCTCTCGGGACAGGTTATTATTGGCCCACAATGATTAAGGACGCGACCGATTATGTCAGAAAGTGCAACGCCTGCCAACGACATGCACCTATCACACATCAGCCGTCCGAGATGCTCCATCCGACTCTGGCTCCCTGGCCTTTCATGCGATGGGGAATGGACATCGTCGAAAAACTGCCACCGACGTCAGGACAACACGTCTTCTTCCTGGCCATGACTGACTATTTTTCTAAATGGATAGAGGACGAAGCATATTGAGAGGTAAAAGAAAAACACGTCATCTCATTCATAAAACGTAACATTCTATGCAGATTTGGTGTCCCTTCAGAAATTGTATGCGATAATGGCTCCCAATTCATCGGTAGCAAGACGCGATCCTTCTGTAAACAATGGAACATCATGCTAGTCACGTCCACACCAAGATACCCACAATCCAATGGTCAAGCAGAGTCCAGCAATAAAATCATCATCAACAATCTTAAAAAATGCCTCACAGGGGCAAAAGGCAAGTGGGCCGACGAGCTCCCCTTGATATTATGGTCCGATAGGACGACGCCGAAAAATGCACCGGGGCAAAGCCCTTTCTCACTAGTCTATGGAAGCGAAGCAGTCATCCCCACCGAGCAACTCGTCCCAACTGCCAGATACGGACTCCAAACCCTAGAGCAAAACGACGTCGAGTTAGCTCACAATCTCGACACCATCAACGAGACCAGAGAGAAAGCCAAAATCTGAATGGTCAAATACCAACAACAAGTCGCTCGGAGCTACAACAAGAACGTCTGAGCTAAAGTCTTCAAGTTAGGAGACTGGGTCCTACGAAAAGCGTTCCAAAATACCAGAAATCCAACCGACGGAAAGTTAGCACCCCAATGGGAAGGACCTTACCTCATCAAGGAAATCATCGGACAAGGAGCATATCGATTAGAAACAAAAGACGGACAACTGATCCCTAGAAGTTGAAACGCGACCCACTTAAAGTTGTATCATTTCTGAACTCTTTTCCCCTTTACATTTTTTACATCTATTCAATTATACTCGCTTGAAATACGATCACTAACTTAAGCATCGGAGGGCCGTTGGGTCACCCCCCAACGATCGCTCAAAGATCTTTCTTTTTTACTCTTAAACGAAATCTGAACAGGAAAGAGAGGCCTCGAAGACAAACTCGACATTCAAAAGGATATCCTTACTATACACACAACAACACTTACAACATACAAATCAATCGATACACAGGGAATGGAGGAATAAAACAAAACGTTCTATTTTACAAAGACTTGTCCTACCCCAGGTACTTGTCTTTACCATATACTACAAACCACTCTTCCCTGGACAAACGAAAAGCATGCTACACTAACATTTACAAACTACAGGTCGTCACGGCCACACACTTCGCGTCTCGGCCAAGGCGCAAACGGAAAAATCCACCTGGAAAAACAAAACGCGCAAGACAAACGCAAAACAAACACAAGGTATGCCGCAAAACCAAAGCGTTTACAAAATACGCGACCCATGATGGTAGACGGGTCGCCAAAACATTGTCCATCCAATCTCCACGATGGGGCACAACATACTACCTAAAGCGTTTAAAGTAAAATGTTCACAACACCGGAAGAAAACAATGTCGTCTGATAAAACAAAATCAAGACTCGCCTGACTTCTCATTGACTTCCATAGGGACGACATCTTGACCCTCAGTCACCTCGGGAAGCCCTTCGACACATCTCCAATAGCTTCCTCGACCGCCAAGGGAATAACCTCCTCTCCTTGTTCGTCTTCACCAAGTCCCATCAACTTGAACAGCTCATTACCCGGGTTGCCACTAGGGTACAAAATGTCCATGTTCACCCTCGCATCCTCAATATTCCAAGACGAATGGGCCCCCATGGCATACTCCTTCATCATCTCGATACGAGACTTGAGGTAAAAATACGTCCCGACATCGGTGGCGACCTGGGCGTCCTTCAAACGAACGTCTTCAACGCTACTCTCAAGCTCCCCAAATCGAATTTGCGACTTGACCAACTTCTTCTCGATCTCCGCCAGTTTCTTCTCGGCCAACACCTTCTTACTCTTGGCCACCTAGACGCACCTACTAGCCGTCTTCAACTGGCCCTCAACCTCGGCTATTCGTCTGTCGGCGTTGTCGCTCAATTCTTGCACATTGGAGAACGCGACAAGCAAATACTGAAGGGCTTGCGAACAACAGATCATGTAAAAGAAAACTTTGAGACACATATGCATTAGCAGAAACATTTCAAACATAACATTTTCTTTACTTACTCGCCAGGCGGCCGCTCCAGCCTCATCAACGCAATCGATAGGGTGCAAGTCACCAATCTCCTTCTTGGCCTCAGGGTCCAGAGTGTGAAGCAACTCCTCCCAATATCTCTTCTTCACCATGCCTACTGGAAGATCTGGGACACCAGACGCTTTCCTCTTCACCCTTGAAGTTTTAGACGACGGCGAGTCTAAGGAAACGATCTTAGCCGACGAAAGAGCCTTGGCTTCAAACTTAGCCGACGAGGAAGCTTTCGCCGCTGACAGCTTTTGGTCCAGAAGACTCTTTCCGGACAGACGAGCACTCGACCTCGCACCCCGGGATACTGTCAGGAAAGTACAAACGTATAAGCATATGGTCACTCCAAAGACCACCCACATGCATACCTGAAGGAACGAACATGTGCCTTTGGTAACAGAAGTGGACGGAGTCTCCATGCTCGAAGGGAAGGCTAAAAAAATCACAGTCTTGAACGATCTATCGGCCTCCGAAAAAGCAAGCAGAACTTCAGTAACCGCGGCGAAATCAGAATCTGCCTTCTCCTCTGGGCTCGGCACTGAAAAATGAAACACGTGAGCACCAGTTAACAAGACGTCAAAAACATAAAATTCCAGAGACTAATACGATACCTGACGTCCTCCAAACATCCCACAAGAAAGAACAGTCGAATCCCCCCTCAATCGACTTCCTTTCGACAAAGAAAAATTGCGACCTCCATCCACAATCGTTCACATTAAGGTTCAAAGCAATTGGCTCCCTATTTGGCCTAAGGCATAATTGGAAACGGGAAGAACCCCGACTACTCAGGTAATACGAATACCAGAGAGCATCAAAGTCAAAATCAATTTCAACACTAGACACCAAAAGGTCGACTACCCTAAGAAGACGCCATGCATGTGTCATCACCTGACAAGGGGCAAGATTAAGAACAGACAAGAAGTTCCTCACCAAACTCGAGAAGGGGAAAGAGTGACCAATTCTGAAGGGATATTTAAAGAAGCAAACCCATCAGTCGCGACACCAGTCAGCCCGCTCTTGGGGTAAGGGGAGACGAGCCACCATCTAAGAAGGAAATGGACCCACTTCCAAAATCACATCCAACTCTGATTGAGTTAGAGTTCTGGACAGGAAATCTTCCGAACTAAGGAGATTCGAGGGGGAGAACTCGCTATCTTTCCCACCGATGCCAGAAGATGAAGCTCTGAACTTCTTTGATCTCGGAAACGACATGGTGCAAGAAGAATAGTAAGAAATTCGAAAAAAGCCCTTACCTTTGAAACACAAAACCTTTCATGAGCAAAAAGAGGATGGTGAAAAGAAAGGGAAGTGACTGTCATTTATGGGAAAACTCCTCGCCTGCGGTCAAATCTATCAACCAATAAGAAGGGGACACATCATCAATCCACTGTAGCAAATCGGCAGAGAAAAGATCACGTCCAGAGAAGGCACGAGAAGAAGAAATCCAACCGGCCCTCAATTGCTATCTCCAGCCCGGTTCGATTCCTTGGGGAAATTGTTGGGCCTCGCTCTTAATGGACCTTCGAAGGAAGCGGCCCAATAGATGGAGTGATCTTCCCGTTTGAAAGGACCAACTGATTAAACGATAAAGCGAGGATCACGGCCACGACAAGATCGAAGACGCCATTAAAACCTGGATCATGGAGGTTGATATATCCTTCCATATAGCAGTTACAACCCACATAATCAAAACATAAATATCATAAGATCATGGCTATCTGGCAATAAAAGCTGGAGGACGAAGATCACGGAGGCCAAACGGCTAGTTTAACCAGATCTTTGGAAATTAAAGGTGTATATAAAGGGATTGGAGATCATTGTAAAGGATACGAGAAATTGACATAATACATACGACTACGCTCCTACTTGCATTCATCAGAATTCCAAAGCTCGAATCCTCGTTCCAGTGTTAAAGCGGCCGACGACTGAATCATTTGATTCGACCAGACTCTCATTCAGGGGAGATAAACTTGTCTCTACATCCTTTTAGTCTTATTTCGTCTTGCTCTTTGTTTGATTTGGATCATTCAGATATAATCAAAACTGTTGTTGTCTAGTTGCCCTTCTTAAGGCGATTCAGGTCAGGTCGATCTTTTCGCCCCAAAACAAGAATGTAGGTCAATCCCAGTAAAATATTTCTTATATAATATCATTTGATAAAATATTCCTCCAAGAAGGTCATTCCCTAACCATGAATATTAATTAAGTTAAATAAAAGCGAATATTTTTTGGATCCTATTGATTCTTCGGTCAACCAAACATTAATGAGAATTGACAAGGAGAGAAAATCTCCAATCCAACAAGAGACGATGTTACGTGTTTCACAATTGTACTACAAACTCTCATTCATCCATTTTTTAGATACTCAAGAACTTTAGAGCTAGTTTTGAGAAGAAAACGAAACAGAATCCCCAGAGGACCAGGGAAAATAAATGACGAGCTTGAAATATCTGACGAGAATGACGATGATTGCGAGGTCGATCCCCACCCATCCAACCACCAGCCATAGCACGTTTATCACGGCGGCAGCCAAAAACTTGCAAGTAATTCTCTTTTTTCCTTGCAACAAAATTTCTCCAGGCTTTATCATACAAAATTAGCCTATGAAAACACGCCTGTGGAACAGAAGCTGTTCGATGGTCGATCAAAGAAAGAGAAGGAAGCCGACGAAGCGTGCGAGAAGGCCCTTGAGGCAGCCGAGTCGCTCAAGGAAGGCGCCAAGGACGTTAAGGAGACCTGCGACTTCGTCCGTCACACCATCGAGACCACCTCCGAAAGCGTATATATATAATTTATCTTCTTTCCTTGACTAATTTGATTTATATATAATTAGTTGGCTCACATTGATTATAATAAAAAACAATTTTTAAGGTAACGTGAAATGATAGTAACAAGAATTCTTTTCCGCAGAAGGTACGATTATGCAATTTATATATACATATATGTACGTAGGTGAAAGATGCGACAAGAGAGGTTACGGAGAAAGTTACAGATGCAACCGACGCGGTGAAGGAGAAGATGAAGGAGCCGGTGAAAGGGCTGCTCAGGGACGCGTGGGGGGCCGCTACCAAGAAGATGGAAGACAAGATGGTAGAGAAGATCAGAGGCCGAGTCTTGGGTCAGGCTGCTCAAGATGAGGTCAAGACCATTTTCGAAAATTCTAAGAAATCCTGACTAATTAATTAGATTCATTCAAATTTGAAAAGTTATAGTATCTGAGTTCTAGCTATAAAGATTATTTACCTAGCCTGTATATATAAATTGTTGAGATCGATGTCATTTTATGATTAAATTTTAGTGTTCCTTGATGTCATAATGTGTGTGTGTCAAAGTTATAACATTAAGCACTCAAATAATGCAACTAGGTTGAAAACCACAACAATAAAGGATTAACCCGGACAAAATCAAAGCCTTTTTCATTGATTCAAAGTTGAATCTGGACAAAATCAATACACCGATTTGTATAACGTACGTAGTGAGAAGCAAGAATAGAACCATATATTCAGATCCTAACAACCCAACCCAAAAGATCGAACATTGCATTATGTAAAAGAAGATTGACAGATTGATAGTGTTGAAACCCGATTCAACCGTTCGTGAAGGGGTTGGAGATCGACACTTCTCCAACTCGGGTGTATTTGGTATTTGTTTGATCTGGGAAGATCCTCGGCGACTGCTTCTTCTCCGGCTCCTTGCTCGCGAGCTAGACTTGAATTGCCCAGAAATCTGTCTCTCCTTAGTCTGGCTTTCAAGAGGATTTCACTTCATCATCACATGCTTCTTTGTGTCTTCGCCCAGAACTTCTGCCTCTTCCCTCCTCTTTTGATGCTCAAAGTCCTCCAATGGGATCCTTCTTCTCTGGCCTTCGTTGACGACTTGAAAATCCCGGAGAGAGCTTCTCCGGGAGAACACCCTTCGACGCCCAAGTCAGTACCAGATTCATTGGAATGTGTTTGAAAGATGAAGAAAAGAGAAATGACAGAAAGTGTAACGGAATCGTGTAGCCTTTAAACCCCGAAAGAACCCAGAATATCCTTGCAAACCAGAGAACTAACGGAGCTCTCAGCTCTCTCTCTCTCAGCTTCTTATCCTTGCCCGAAATTCTTGGCCCCCTTCCCTTTGCTCAAGGATTGGAGTGGTATTTATAGAGATTGTCGTCCACTCCCAGGCCGCTAGGTGTCGAGCACTGATTGAAGGGGATTCATAACCGTATTGGAAGCTTCTATGCCTTCTGACACTCTCTCTCTCCATAACAGAATTCTGGTGACTCACTCTTCCTACGCATGGGAACGTCTCCGCGAAGGGAGAAAAATGCCTCCCACAGCCAGCCCCCAAAGTCTTTCGTGAAGGATGAGCAAAGACTTGGAACTGTGGGTGACCTTTAGGATGACTTCTGTTGCGTGGATGAGGACCTTTTCGCGGAGTAATTCAGAACTTCCCCGCCTTTTTTCTCACTGGCGTGATACGGACGCGAACTGTAGCCTGATGCACAGACCCTCACAAAAGTCGGTTAGCTTCTTGGTATTGAATTGTGGACCTCTGTCGGTGACAATGCTTTGAGGGAGCCCAAATCGGCAGATGATGTTTTGCCAGAGGAACTTCTTGACCTGACCAACAGTCGTTGCAGCTAGGGGGATGGCTTTGACCCACTTGGTGAAGTAATCAATTGCAACCAATATGAATTGTAGCTGCCCAGGTGCTCACGGGAAAGGTCCTAACAGATCCATTCCCCACTTCGCGAAGGGGCATGGGGCGCTGATGGCTTGCATTTCGACTCCTGGTCTATGCGAAGCGGGTGCGTGTCTCTGACATGCGTCACAGGTTTGAGCTGCATGGAGGGCGTCTTTCTTCATTGTAGGCCAGAAATATCCCGCGCGTAGCGTTTTGTAGACTAGGGCCCTCCATCCTGTATGTCCTCCGCACAGTCCTCCGTGAATCTCTATCATCAGCTCTTTTCCTTCTTCGATGGGTATGCACTTCAGACCTGTGGCCATGTATCCTCGCTTGTATAATATCCCATTTCTGACGTAGAACCGGCTTGCCCTTATCTGCAGCTTTCTTCGTTCGTGAGCATTTTCTGGCGCGGAGCCTGTAGCGATGTATTGCCAAATGGGAGTTCTCCAATCATCCATGTCTCCTTCTGAATCAAGCATCATTATGTCCACGTTGATGGCCCGGGAGGCCCTGGAATCTACCCACACTCGCCTATGTGTTCTGGCCTTTGACCCAAGTTTGGCTAGCTCATCGGCTCTGGAGTTCTCTCTACGCGGGATGGCTTGTACTTCGAAGTGGTCCAAGGCGTTGATGAGTGTTTTGGCCCTGGCATGGTACGCGGGCAAATTCCCTATTCGAACCTCGTTCTCTCCCTGTATCTGTTTCACCATTACTTCCGAGTCACTGTAGCATATCACCCTGCGAGCACCACTGGCTAAAGCTAAGTCTAGGCCTGCGAGTAATGCTTCGTACTCTGCCTCATTGTTTGTTGCCTCGAACTCCAGGTTTAACGCGTACTCAAACTGCTCTCCTCCAGGTGACGTGAGAGTGATGCCTGCCCCGTTCCCTTCTTCATTCACAGCCCCGTCCGCGAACAGGATCCACTGCTCTTTTTCAGTCGCTTCTTCAGTACTTGTTTCACGGAAACTGGTTTCTACAATGAAGTCCGCCAAGGACCGCGCTTTGATCGCTGGGCGAGGTCGGTATTCCACGTCAAATTCTGACAGCTCTACTATCCACTTGGTCAGCCTTCTTGACATGGTGGGCCTTCCAAACATGCATCGTAGAGGGAGGTCGGACAAGACTTGGATGGGTGTGCCTGAAAATAAGGACGTAGTTTTCGGGCATCAGTGATAAGAGCTAAGGCGACTTTTTCAACGGGTGGGTATCTCACTTCAGCTGATCCCAGTGCTTTGCTCACGAAATACACCGGTTTCTCCTGTTCGTGGACTAGGACAGCATTGATTGCTCTTGATCCTGTGGCTAAGTACAACTGCAGTTTTTCTCCCTGGATGGGTGAATCTAACGTGGGGAGCTTGACCAGATGTGCTTTGAGCTCCGCGAACGCTGTTTCACATTCGGGTGTCCACTGGAAATTCTGGGGGTTCCTTAAAACGGAGAAAAAGGGGAGACTTCTCTCTGCGAGTTTTGAACAGAAACGCCTGAGGTAATTGATTGACCCGACAAACCTCTGTACTTCTTTGACGCTTTGTGGCGAGTCCATCTTCAGAATAGTTTCAACTTTATCAGGATTCACATCTATACCCCTTGAACTGATTAGGAACCCTAGGAATTTTCCTGCCTTGACGCCAAAAACACATTTCTCATGGTTGAGGCTCATCTCATGCTTACGTAACGTGGCGAATACCTCGCGGAGGTCTTCAACATGTTCTGATTCTTTTTTTCTTTTGACTACTATATCATCCACATAGGCCTCCACGGATGAACCAATTTGCTTTTGAATATCAGATCTATCAGCCTTTGGAACGTAGCCCCGGCGTTCTTGAGTCCAAAAGGCATAACGGTGTAGCAGAACGTTCCCCGCTCTGTGATGAAAGCAGTCTCCTCCTCGTCGGCCGGGTTCATTTTAACCTGATTGTACCCAGAATATGCATCAAGGAAGCTCAGAGCCTCATGCCCTGCTGTCGAATCCACCAGCTGGTCAATCGATGGCAAAGGGTAACTGTCTTTAGGGCAGGCCTTGTTCAAGTCGGTGAAGTCGACGCACATTCTCCATTTGCCATTAGCCTTCTTCACCATGACTACGTTCGCGAGCCACTGGGGGTACTTGACCTCGCGAATGAACCTGGCTTTCAATAACTTCTCTACCTCTTTCCTAGCCCCTTAGGCCCTGTCTCCGGGTTGCTTTCTCTTTCTCTGTATTTTTGGCTTAATATCCGGACTTGTATTTAGTGAGTGTGTCATCAGGGTTGTCGGGATCCCTTTCAAATCCTTAGGTGTCCACGCGAACACGTCTCTTGAGGTTTTTAGCAATTCAGTGATCCCTTCCATCGTGATCGCCTCCATGGCTCGTCCCACATACAATTTTTCTTCTTCGCGAGCAAAAGGAGTCACATGCTGCTTTTCTCCCTCTGACATTATGGCCTCCATTCGGCTTCTGACCTCCAATTCTGGCTCTTCCTGTTCTTGTGGCGTGAACTGTTCTTACTCCCCTTCTAGACTCAGCACGGGAAGACTCTCGTCTTCTAGTGTTGACAGATAACAAGTACGACTCTCGGCATGTTGTCCTCGGGCAATTCCTATGCCTACCTTAGTTGGGAATTTTAGGGCGAAATGGTAGATAGACACCACAGCTTGAAACTTACACAGCGAGATTCTTCCCAAGATGGCGTTATACGCGGATGGCGACTGAAGGACCAAGAATTCCACCTTTTCAGACCTACGCGGGCCCCCTTCCTCTCCTAATATCAGGTCGAGAGTTATCACCTCAATGGGTTTCACTCGTTCTCCGGCGAAGCCTACCAGGGTGCAGTCTGTGGGTGCTAAGCTTGTCGGATTGAGCCCCATTCTTTGGAAGGCCTCCCAATGCAGTATGTCGGCCGAGCTCCCAGTGTCTACCATTACCCTTTTGACGATCTTTGTCCCCATTTGCACGTGAAGCACCAACGGATCAGTACTTGGTATGCAGGAGTCCGCCAAGTCTTCTGAGCTAAAGGTCATTTTATGTTCCTCTCGCGTGGGATTTGAAATACTCATGACGGGTCTCCCAACCGGAGGTGGAGCATTGGCGATTCTCCTTATTTCCCGTTTGCTGGGCCTTTTATGCTCGTGTCCTCCCGAGATGGTTCCCACTTGCCCGTCTGGGCGTGGGAAGTTTTGCTCACCAAGCGTGTAGGGTGCGGGGCGCTTGGGTGTCTTCCTTGGTGGGGTGGGACCTGAATAGGACATGTTTCTTCCTCGTGGAGGCCCGTGTCACTGGCATTCCCGCTCGTTATGTGCTGTGGATTGATGGTAGACGCAAAATTTTCTCCCCGGTCGAGCTTGAGGGGGTGGCATGCTGGTCCGCGAAGGTGGAGGTTTCTGAGCATAGGAAATGGTCCGCTCTCGATTGTTCATTTCTACGGCAATCAAAGGCTTTTCAGGTGCTTTTCCTCGTTCGTTTGTCTGATGTATGCGCGGCTCCCACGACCCCACGTCTCTCTTTGCTGGTTCACTCCTTCTACCATTGCTCGCGGACGAATTGACAGGGACAGTGTTTCCGCGGGCCAACTCCTCCGCTACTATATGTTGATTCGCCTTCTCTAATAGCTTAGTGTATGAAGAGGGAGGTTTTTTACAGACACTGAGCTTGAACGGGCCATTCTTGAGCCCTTGGATAAATGCCATGCGCGCTACCTTCTCGTCGAAGTCGTGGGCTTGGACGGCTTCCGTTGTAAATCTCTTGACGAAGGACGCGAGGGACTCTCCCTCCCTCTACCTCACGTTCAGCACCTCTTGCATGCTTAGCCTCCTTTTCTGGGAGCACCCGAAGTGTTCCATGAAGGAGTCTGCGAGCTGTTGGAACCCTTCAATGCTCTTCGCCGGTAGACTGATCATCCAAGTCAAAGCTGGTCCAGACAAGGTGTTGGGAAAGCACTTGCACATTGTCGCCTCGTCCGCCTTACTCGCGAGCATGAGATATTGGTATCTAGATAGGTGATCCCTAGGATCCTCGTCCCCTGTGTATTCTTTGAACGTAGGGATTTTGAAGTCCGTTGGGGGAGGTGCCAGCAGTATGTGGTCTGCAAACTTCGTGGACCCAAACAACTCCAGCGGTATCCCCGGAGCTGTGTACCATGTGTAGTATTACGGCACGTATTCCGGGTGCCTCCCCCCATACGCCTCTCTTCGCGGTGAGTATTGCAGACTTTCGCGAGTAGTGGAGGCACTGTCCCCTGGGTAACGCTCTCCATATTCTTTGTATGGATATACCGGGACGTATGGCTCAGGATGTGCTCGCGTCGCTCAACGATGTGGTGGTGGTGTTTCCTTCATAGGATACCCCTGACCAGTCTTCTGCCATTTGCGAAATAGGCGGAATTGCTCCCACTCCTCGTCATTAACCATCACTTCACGCGTGTCTTCTCTGGATGTTGCCTGGAGCGACATCTCTCTCCCAGTCTCCGCTGTCGGGCTCTTGTCCATTGCTGACTGATCTGCGCTTTACTTAGCTGCGCGAGAACTTCCCCACGGTCGGCGCCAGTGTTGAAACCCGATTCAACCGTTCGTGAAGGGGTTGGAGATTGACACTTCCCCAACTCGGGTGTATTTGGTATTTGTTTGATCTGGGAAGATCCTCGGCGACTGCTTCTTCTCCGGCTCCTTGCTCGCGAGCTAGAATTGAATTGCCCAGAAACCTGTCTCTCCTTAGTCTGGCTTTCAAGAGGATTTCACTTCATCATCACAGGCTTCTTTGTGTCTTCGCCCAGAACTTCTGCCTCTTCCTTCCTCTTTTGATGCTCAAAGTCCTCCAATGGGATCCTTCTTCTCTGGCCTTCGTTGACGACTTGAAAATCCCGGAGAGAGCTTCTCCGGGAGAACACCCTCCGACGCCCAAGTCAGTACCAGATTCATTGGAATGTGTTTGAAAGATGAAGAAAAGAGAAATGACAGAAAGTGTAACGGAATCGTGTAGCCTTTAAACCCCAAAATAACCCAGAATATCCTTGCAAACCAGAGCACTAACGGAGCTCTCGGCTCTCTCTCTCTATGCTTCTTCTCCTTGCCCGAAATTCTTGGCCCCCTTCCCTTTGCTCAAGGATTGGAGTGGTATTTATAGAGATTTTCGTCCACTCCCAGGCCACCAGGTGTCGAGCGCTGATTGAAGGGGATTCATAACCGTATTGGAAGCTTCTATGCCTTCTGACACTCTGTCTCTCTCCATAACAGAATTCTGGTGACTCACTCTTCCTACGCGTGGGAACGTCTCCGCGAAGGGGGAAAACTGCCTCCCACAGATAGAGAGCTGGAGAAGCATGAAAAAAAGATAGTGACGGTGGCATGATCTATCTGATGGATAAGACTTGAGACAGAGCAGATGATCGGGAGAAGAAGAAGGTAATGTTGTTGTGTACAGGAATAGGACTTTTTACTTGGATTAGCACTAGTAGGGCTGGCCCTTGTGACAGAAGAGAAGGCCCGCATCCGCTGTGATTTGTCCGACCATGGATGATGATCTCTCTTGTGATGCAAGTAAATAATGTATATAAGATAAATTTATTTCCATCTATAACTTATAAGATATTTTATCTTATATCTTTTATCTCAAGCGGCTCCATATTGAAGATATAGACGGGCCCATATATCTCCGAATTTTGCGCATCGTATTTATGGAAAAGAGGATCTTTCTCATCGCGTGGCATAACATGTTCATTTGCCTCCATCATGTCCATCATACCTGTAGCATTTCCCTTAACGATGATTTGGTGCAACCCGACATCTCTCGGTGCTCCACGTGATCTAATCCAAGGGCCCAAATAATATCCCTAAGGCATTTGCAGATGAAGTGTGGCTAATATGCAGACGACTTCAAATCTCTCCCTTGGAACTCAGAGCACCAACCGAATCAAAAAAAATTCAAGTCTTTTCAATTTTTAACTGTCACCTCCTATTAATGGGAGTTCAGTCTTCCTTTCTACATCCATGCAATTCCGCCAAAACTAACCTCTTTATCTCTTTGTCACTTCAATTTTTCCTTTCGTTGTTTCAATACTCCTCTCTCATGGCTTCCTCCTCCGAACACCTCCCAACTTCTACATCCCAAAGTTCCGACGATGAGCAACCCTATATTCTTCCCATGAACATCATTTGTTCTCACCACCAGCGAACCCCCTGCATCCTTGACCTCTGGTCCTCTATCAGATATGTTGGCTTTCGGGCCGACACAGTCGTATAACTAGCAAGGATGCATAAGATACTCCCCTAGTTATGCGTCGAAGGTACACCAGGGGCCCTTCCATCGGGTTCAACGTATTGGAGACTCGGAATAGGCCAGGGGCCTTTCTCGTTGTTACGAACAGTTATAGTAGCAAGATAATAGCATATGAGAATAATTACTGAATTTTATTGAAGAGGTCAAATTTCAAAGAGTAAAGAGCATGTGTAAGTAAGTTCAAGAGAACTAGATTAGGAATAACACTTATCAAGGTGTGTCGCATTCCAACTTCTAATCACGGAATCACGGACAGACCGTCAGTCGTGGCCAAATAATAGGCGCCTTGTCTGACCACTTTGGTGATCTCATATAGGCCCACCAATATGGGTCCTAGCTCCCAGCATTTTCCTCCCGTGTATTTTGGAACACATTTTTCAAGACCAAATCACCGACCTGGAATTCCTTTACCCGCATGTTTCGGTTGTAGCTTCGAGCGACCCTTTGTCGGTACGCTTCCATGCTGGCGACGACATCATCACATGACTCGTTGACATTGTCGAGCATGAACATCATGAGCGACGTGTTCCTTTTTTTTAGTAAGGAGCCGATAGCGTGCTGTAGGGACTTGAACCTTGACGGGAAGGACGGCTTCACTGTCAAATACTAAAGACAAAGGCGTTTTACTTGTTGTTGTTTTTTGGCGTTGTGCGATCAGATTACAAAATTGAGGGAATTCATTTGCCCATAGGTCTTTTTCTTTCTTGAGCCTCTTCTTCAGGTTATTGATGACGACTTTGTTGCTGGATTTGGCTTGGTTGTTGGCTTGTGGATAGCGCGTTGTACGTTGACGTGACCATCTTGATGCCTTGTTCCTAGCAGAACTCATGCACTCTATTGCTAATGAATTGAGACCCGTTGTTGCAGACGATGGTGTCCGGGATGCCAAACCTGCATAAGATGTTCCTCCTAATGAAGGAGATAACATGTAAATCTTTGACTTCCTTGAATGTCTAAACTTTGATCCACTTTGAGAGAGAATCAGTCATAGCAAGCATGAAGATGCGTTGACCCAATGCCGCAAGTAGCTTTCCGACAATGTCCATCCCCCACTTCATGAAAGGCCAAGGGTACGAAATCAGGTGTAGTGATTCTAATGGTTGATGGGATACTAGGTCATGTCTATGACAAGCATCACATCTTCTTGCATATTTGACATAATCTCTTTTCATAGTGGGCCAATAGTACCTTGCAGTATAGGCGTGAAATGCCAAGTTCCTTCCTCCAAAATGGTTGATGCGTTCTCCGCCGTGGAGTTCTTATAACACATTTGGACCTCATCTTCTCAAAGACACCTTAAGTACTAACCCGAAGCTGACCACTGGAGTAGCATATCGTCTTTGAGGATGAAGGTGGATGCTCTGGTGCGAAGCTTTCGTGCTTCAATCTTGCCAAGGGGTAGCTTTCCGTGTTTAAGCCAATTATAAACTGGCATGACCCATGAATCAAAATTGTTGGCATAACTGACGCATTGAGCGGGCAATATGATGGCAAACTTGTCAATGACATGTATCTGGATTTACAAAAAAAGGAATGTTATGGTATTCTCTTCGATATATAAATGAGCCGAGGTGGGCTAATGCGTCGGCTTTTGCATTGGCATCTCTAGGGACTTGCTTGATTTGGAAGGTGTCAAAGTATTTGATGATGACCGAACGACTTATAGGTCGATTGTCATCTTCTAATCATGGGTTGTGTACGTCTCGTTGATCTGATTCACAATGAGTACCGAATCATAGATTACCTCCAAATTTCTCACGCGTGTGTCTTTGGCGATCGTGATCCCTGTTACCAATGCTTCGTATTTTGCTTCATTGTTCGTTGCTTTGAATTCGCAACGGACGGCTTGGGTTATCCTATCCACAAGTGGTGATTTTAGGATGGCCCCATCCACTTCATTTTGGTTCGAAGCTCCGTCAGTGTGCAATGTTCACCTTGTTAAGTTGACGTTGTCGGCTTAGAGCAGTTCTCCGACGACTTGTTTTTGGTAGCTCGGACTAAAATCAGCCACAAAATCCGCCAAAGCTTGTGACTTGATCGCCATGCATTTCCGTTTATTGTATGTTGTAGCCGTTGAGGTGAACTGCCTACTTTGTCATTCTTCCGGACAACTATGGCTAGCTCATCACGTTCTTGATATGATAACTTGTTCTTACTTTGATGGTGTGAGCCTCGAAGTGTGGTTGTAACTTGATGGAGGCCATGATAAAGGCCAATGTGAGTTTCTCCATTGGTGAATACCTTGTTTCTGCATCTAGGAGCGTCTTGCTCGCATAGTAAACCAGGAGTTGTTCGACGTCTTATTCCCTTGCTAGGAAGGCATTGACTGATGCTTCTGTTACCGCGAGGTATAGTATAAAGCTTCACCCTCTTTAGGTTTGGAAAGTAGGAGTGGACATGTTAAGTATATTTTTATCTCTTTGAACGCTTCTTCATGTTTGCTTGTCCACTCGAACGACTTGTTCTTCTCTCGGACGTGGTAGAACAGTCAACTCTATCTAAACCCTTTGAGATGAACCTGTTACACCAATTAGTAGGCATGAGAGAATTAATGTCGTTTAACGGGCTTGCCTGGATCCCCCTTTATGTCACCATGTTACCAAGGAATTTGTCGGATGACACTCCGAACGAATACTTGGTCGGATTTAGCTTTATGTCGTACTTCTTTAGAATCTCGAAGTTCATTTTCAAGTGTTCTATGTACCAATGTCAATAGGGCAGGTTCGGGGTGGGGAGTAGTGTCCATGTCCCCATTCCCGTTTGGAAAATCACTCCCCGTCCCCGTCCCCATGTGGGGAGCTAATGTTGTCCCCGTCCCCATCCCCACCAAATCCCTATCCGCGTCGGGGATTCCCCATCCCTATTATTTTTTTCTCAATTAACATTTGTTTCGGGTCATTCCGTGGAAATACATGCGATTTCTCCACTTATAGTCAAACAAGTTTCCCATAAATATCCCCATTTAACCCCTACAAAACTTTTCTTACTCGTTTTCCTTTAATGATTCTCCAATTTATCTACATTGTCAAACAAAATATAACAATATAATATGTGAGTTGAATTCAATAAAAAAACAAGTCCCTAAAATTTCATAGTACATGCGTACTAATACTTATAAATGTCTATTACACCATTTTTTCAAATAAAAAAAGCAATTACCAACTATATGTAACACCCCCAAATTTCCTCTTGAAAGTATTACTGACAGTGACCTCGGATTCCTCATCCCGAAGTCACCCCAGGCTTTTCGAGTTGATATAAATCATCAAACAACAATTATGATACAAAATATCATAACCTTCGATTAAAACCATAGTCGCGGAATTTCAACACAATTCCAAATACGACCAAATACATCAGAAATACAGCGGAAGTCTTTATAATACAGAGTAGTCTTGATCGCAATGATCACCCGCCAAGGATCCTTAACCTGGATAAAACTCTTCAAAACACTGTTTGCCTTCATAGTCGTTCTAGCCTTTTTGGACCTGCAACCTATCTGATGTGCCGAATCGAACGGATGACACCAGCCAACAAAGCAGATAACAAATGCGGTTGGTTAGTCTAAATGAATAGACCATGCAAGGGCACAAAGCAGAGTGGTTTGAAGTAGTCGTATTAGGTTAGACTCGTCGTCTCTCGAATAACAGTCGAGTACGATAGTCAACCACCATACTACTACTAGAATATATTAAAAGGCATGATCAAGAGGAGATTCTGGAAGACCGAGTCTTACAGCAATAAATCCCAAAAGAAGACTCCAACTGAAATGAGCTTTATAGGAAAATTATGATGAATGTTTGGGAACATTAATACACACAAACATTTAAAACAAGTTGGTGTTCGGTTCATAACCGACCTCACCGCTTAACGCGAATTCAGATTAGAAAGAGAACTTTACTCTGACCCAAGTCAAGATGAGTTCTCCTAACTGCACTACTCTTAGCTGCACTACTCTTAGCTGTACTAATCTTAGCTGCACTAATATTAGCTGCACTACTCTTAGCTGCATTAATCTTAGCTGCACTAATATTAGCTGCACTACTCTTAACTGCACTAATCTTAGCTGCACTAATATTAGCTGCACTACTCTTAGCTATAATACTATCCCAAGAGTATACTAAAAAAATATATGCATCACCGCACTTAACTTATTCACAACGCACTTAACTTAAAATAGGAGAACACACATTTCTCATTTCCTTAAATGAGAAATCCCGAGCTCACACATTACTTCTTATAATCAGACATTAACCTTAATAACCTCGAATCTTACAACCTCAATTTCCTTAAAGATACTTCCCACAATTCCATTACTCATTCTCATCGAATTTGGCCCTTATGCCAAATTCTAACTTAAATCCTTTAAAATTCAAGAACAATCACAATATCTTTACAACTTAATCTTCTTCAAAGAGTTGCACCTTAAGCCTTATAGATGACATCCTCACAAGATGTCCATCCTTAACAGTTCCCATGAGTCATAACTCTTCATCCTTTGGAAATTCCACTTATCGAGTCCAACGACTCGTACTGTCTTTAAACGACTTATTTCTATCTTAAATCCTTATATTCCGTACCCCATCGACTATCCATCCAGGACTTAATCGCATTATTTCCTTATATTATTTCAAACAAATCTCAATTAGATCTCCCCAAAGGATACCTATGATTTCGTACACTTGGCTTTCCCAAAAGCTTTAACCATTGGTCCTACATGGGTCATACTTTACGTATGATCCTGACCATTCTAACTCCGGATTTCACAGTCTTACTCAAGACCACATTAGGGAAAATGAGTTCTTGAAGAATTATTCCCTTAATCAATTATTCATTCATAACACTTTATCCACACTAATGCATACAACATGATTAAGAGCAGATACAAAGCTTTAAACCTTAGGGTGACAATTATGTCCACCCAATTAGTACAACTACCAAAGCTTATTAATTATGTGCGACAACGGAACTTATCTTATTTCATTCTAAACGTGCATCACGTTATAAGCTTTTAAATCTCCTCACAAGAGATATCGAATCTCCTCACAAGAGATGAAGAAGGGATGAACCCCAAGAGATGACATCTCCTCACAAGAGATATCAGATCTCCTCACAAGAGATGAAGAAGGGATGAACCCCAAGAGATGACATCTCCTCATAAGAGATATCAGATCTCTTCATAAGAGATGAAGAAGGGATGAACCCCAAGATTTATTAATTATGTGTTTAACTGCACTTATTTTATTAAATTCCAACACGATTAACACGTTATAAGCTTTTAAATGTATATATCCCATGGATCCTATACATATAGTATTAGGTGGGGCTTAGCCACCTCTCTACTAGATTCCGAGATTTGTGACACCAGCTAAGTGCACCCCCTCTATACTCGTGTATCAGAGGTTAGGTCATGACTGTCCATATGGTATTAGGTGGGGTCTAGCCACCTCTCTACCAAATTATAAAGAAACGACTGGATCCCAACGAATCCAACGTTCCTAACTACTAGTGCTAACTAAATAGTCCAAGCACAACAACAGTATAACTACTAGTGCTAACTAAACAGTTCAAGCACAACCATATTATAACTACTAGTGCTAACTAAACACTTCAAGCACAACAATAGTATAATTCACATTAAAGCCATCCTGTCAATCAACTTAAACACAGATATAATAGAAACGACTAATCCTTACCAGGACTTAGCTTCCCTACGAATACTCGTGCTAACTAAACAGTTCAACACAGTAATTATTCACATCAAAGCCATCCTGGCAAACAACTTAAACATAGATATAGTAGAACGACAAATCCTTACATGGACTTAGCATTCCTACAAATCCACGTGCTATTCTAGCATTAAGTCAACATTAAATTCACAACAATACCATCACGGTAATTAACACACAGTACTCGAGCTAATTAAACAGTTCACTTTAATTGCCCTAGCCCAAATCCGAACAGCAGAATATTCCCGAATCTGCATTCAATATGGTTTTGGCCATAACTTTAGTTATACAACTCGGAATCCAATTCCACGAAGCTCCAGACGCTCGTATGAAAGTCTACTATTTATTGAGCTTAACCCCAACTTTATCAAAATTACAGAACTGGCCCGGTATTTCCGACAGTGCACGAACAAGTCCTTCAGGCAACATATGTCTATAAAAGCGTTGATCTAGCAGATATACAACCTATTATAACATCATATTCTTTTCATCAAATTATTTATCAAAACTATTCCCAACATAAACAGTAAATAATTCCAAATTAATTAACAACTAAACAATTGATAATTAATTAAAATATAGAATGATGAGCAAGAGCGAACCGCTACTTGCCTTAGATCCGACGAAAGCTTAGCAAGGCTTGGAGACAACGATGGGTTTCCCGGCTCGACGCAGGGACAGATCTGAGACCACAGATTCCTTCGGATCGACCCAAAATGAAACCCTAAGTTAGATTCGATATCTACATATACGAATCTAAAAGAATATGAAAGGAATCGAAGGAACAAAGTCCTGATCGAGACCACAAAGCCCAAGCCACACCACGACTGCCCAGCCATACCGCGGGTGCGGTGGCGTTTCAGTGGTGAGACGATCTCAACGACTCACCGGGGAAGATGATGGGGCGACGTGTCGGGGCTCGGTTCGTGGTGGCTCCAACTTCTGGACATCTAACACCACCTTGAGAGCACCACCAACACCAACCAATCTCTGGCGACAACACCGGCGAGAGCTTCGAAACTCCGGCGAGATTCAAGCTTTCCGGCGAAGGCCTTGGGAGAGAGAGAGAGAGCCGAGAGAGAGAGAGCTCAAAGAGAGAGAGATTTCGTGAGGGAGAGAGAGAAAAAATGAGAGAGAGGGCTTATATATAGCCTAGATATTTTATAAAATATGTCAACAAATATCTCAACAAATATCTCACAATTATCTTGCGTAAATATCTTACACAAATATCTTGCGTAAATATCTTACACAAATATCTTGCGTAAATATCTTACACAATTATCTTCCGTAAATATCTAAGCCTTGAAATTACATCGAATGTAATTTATTCCACTTAGAGAATAATTACGGAGAGCAAGGATTTTACCGAAAATCCAACTCCACTGAAAGCGAAAAATTTATCGAACGAAGGATGGGAAAATTACCCAAATACCCTTACTAAAAATGAGGGATATTACACTATAAATATGAAAAAAATACCGTAAGCTCCCGACTTCACCCATGAAAATTTCTCATGGGAAATCTCATCGAGTTTCCAACTTCACCCATGAAAACTCAATGGACGATACCACGGGGATTACTGATAGCCCTTCGGATCTATGAAGCCTCTGTGCAAGAATTGCTCGAAATGTTGGCGAAATGGTCATCTCCAAAGGTGAAGAACAAGGCAACTTCGGCTCTTTTTAGGGTTTTTGGGGGTGATCGGTGGAACGATTGAATGGGGGTGGAATTGCGATGGATAATTACTTTCTTATGTGTGGATTTGACGCACCAAACACAAGGAAGCAACCTAGAGGGATTGGAGATACTACACACTTCAATCTCTCAAGGGAATTCACTCAATCTTACACACAAGTGAGGAACAAAAGGAAAGAACTTTGAAACTGTAATTATCTTGATTTCAATCTGATCAAAACGTACCTAAAACAATGCCAAAGTGTTTGCCTAAGTAACCTAACAATCGGTTACCAAAAACAATTAAAGAAAAACACTAAAAATAGCCCACTAAGGCTAAACACGTGCCCACCTTCTAAACACAACTAATGGGCACATTAGGGAATTAAAATAATGTTTAATAATGTCTAAAAACCCAAGAAATTAACCGGAAATGTTTCGGAAATGCAAAATGGCTTCAAATCTTCACTTGGGCTATTAACCCGGACGTGGCCGGCGCCGAGATATTCGGGGGAGCTCCATTGCATGGGACCGGGCTAGGCTCGATTTGGCTCGGCACTCCCTGAGCCATTTGACCTCCCTTGAGCTGGTGGTGAAGTGAGTCAGCTTGGGCTCGGGCGATTGAGCCAGGTGTGGGCTCGTGCCTATACTCCTCCTCACGCGCGGCCGTGAATCTAGGGCTTGACCTAGGGCTCGGCAAATGTTGACTTGGCTCAGCACCAAGGGCTCCAATGATCTGAGGTGACTTTGTGGGAGTTGTGGGAGTCTTGGTGGCCGAGAGAATTGGACGTGTGCCGAGAGGAATCTCCATGTGGCTTGGCGGGCCATTAGGGTTTGCCGGCGGGATTTTAGGATTTGCCCGGGTTGTCTTTGCCTTGGTCTTGGACATGGGCTCCTCTTGCATGGTGGACACTTCACTGGCCATGAGCATATTCATATCATCCTCCCTCCCTTGAAAGGGATTCGACCTCGAATCCAGCTCGTCGAAGTCTCTTTCTCCTTCCAAGTAATAGCTTTCCTTGTGCGGTACACCTCCTTGACCTAAAATAGAACTACAAGACAAACTATGCAACACCACATCCACCTCATTAGTAGGGTTAGTCTCATAAAATGTAATGAATGGTGGAGGACATGCAATGAAAGTAGGCATAAAAGGCTTAGCCAAAAGCATGTGATGAGAAGCACCACCTTTGTTTCCAATTGCCATCTTCTTACCTTGGCTTTGCTCTAATTGTTGGTCGGCCTTTCTTTGCTCTCTAGCCATATGGTCAGCCATGATCTCATGGGGCATCATAGGGTGTAGGGTGATTCTCTTACCATTCATGATAAAAGAATACTCATTTGTCACCCCTTGATGGATGACACCCCTATCAAATTTCCATGGCCGGCCTAGGAGAAGGTGACATGCGGTCATGGGTAAAACATCACACACAACCTCATCCACATATTCTCCTATAGCAAACTGAACGGTGGCTTGGTCCTTGACCTTAAGGGGCTTGTCGGAATTCAACCAACAAAGTGTGTAGGGTTGCGGGTGAGAAGTGGTCAATAGATTGAATCTACTCACCACTTCTTGATCAATTAAGTTGCAACATGAGCCACCATCAATGATGACACTACACACCTTTTCCTTAATGGTACACCTAGTGTGAAAGAGAGTCTCACGTTGACTAGGTGCACTAGGACCTTCCAAGATAGTTAGTGCTCTTTTGACCAAAAAGCACTCACCCTCGGCGGCCACCACATGCAACTCCTCTAAACCATCCTCCTTCTTAACAAGTTCTTCTTCCCATTCATCCTCGGACTCAATGCCCCCTATAGTGTTGAGAAGAACTTGCCTTTTTGAGGGGCAATCCTTGGCAAAGTGGCCATGGCCGAGACACTTAAAACACTTAAGATCCCTAGCCCGGGTCTCCCCCTCCTTTCGTTGGGTTTGATCCGAATTAGGGGCCTCCCTTCTAGGGTGACTTGAGTTGTCACCTCTAGTGGGTTCTAAGCGTCTTGGCATAGGTTGCGGTCCCTTGGAGCCACTCGATGCATTTTGCCAAGGCCGTGAGCTTTGAGCTTGGGGACGCTTTGAATGAAGTGCCTTATATATACGATTCGTATAATGAAGCACTTCTTCCATAGGGGTCCCTCTAGAAAAATGTTGCTTGCTCACTATGGCTCGGAGCTCGGGGCTAAGGTTGTTAATAAACTTAGAAATAAGATACCCCTCGGGAACCCTAAGTCTAGACCTAAAGACCAAAGTCTTTAGCTCCATATAGAATTCATCCGGAGTCTTATTCCCTTGCTCTAACAACTCCAACCTCTCATGCACCCTATCCGAAAAGTCTTCCGGGACAAATCTATCTCGGAGAGCTTGCTTTAGTGCTTGCCAAGTAGTGATTTGGGGGGTTCCGAGGTACTCTAGTTCCTCCTTGTCCCCAAGCCACCATTGGTAAGCAAAACCTTCAAACTTAATGGTCGCTATAGCTACTCGTTGAACTTCCGAGTAGTTATAGTACCTAAAAATTTGATCGGTCTTTTGCTCCCAATCAAGATAAATTTCCGGATCACATTGAAGACCAAAAGATTGTACCTCTAACTTGATACCATGAGGCCGTTGTTGATCATATGCAAACTCCTCACGTTGGACACCATAGTCCTCATCATAGTCTTCATAAGCTCTTCGGGGTGCGTAGGGCATCCTCCCACCTTGGTAGTGACCTCGGCCTATGCCTCCTCTTCCAGCCACCCTTCTTCCCGGGTCTTGGTACCCATTGTAAGCATTCGGTACTCCTCTTGGCTCCTCTCTATAGATGGTGTTCGACACTCCTCTTGACTCTCCTCTATGAATGGTACTTGGTCCTGCCATGTTAGTGCACAAGGGAACCATGCTAGTTGTAAAAGGTTCAATATAAGGAGAGGAGGTATTAGAGACCAAACCGAACTCTTCCCTTGAGGCAGCCACATTCGGTGGAGGGTGATGAAACCCTTCACGGAGAGACATGTTTGCCAACTCTTGAGCTAGAAGCGGTACGGTCACTTGGACCTCTTGAATGCCGCTTGATGGCCCGGCCATTGGGAGGAATTGGGCTCCACTTCCTTGAGGCGCGCCTTGATGTAGGCTCGGAGATGGACTGTGGGACAACCTCCACTTCTCCTCCATGGTCTTCATGAAGGTTGTTTGCTCATCTCGCAAGGCTTGTATTTCTTGGCGGGTCCGCTCCTCAGCTTGGCGCGCACGCTCTTCGGTCTCGTCCTTGGACGATTGGATAGCCAAGAGTATGGCTTCCAAGGTCACCTCCGTAGCCTCCTTAGGGTCCTCCGCAGCCACATTCTTATCCTTGGATCTCACCATGACTTCCTACACACAAGCAATACCACACAACAGCCCACAAGATAGAGGAACAGCAAATGCTACCTAAGCTAGCAAGCAAGCCACAAATTTGCTTTTAAATCAAGGAAAATTCGCAACCTTTACTAGCTCAAAATATAGGTCAAGGTAGGCTGTCTAATATGCTCAATATGACCAAAGACAAGATAAAATTGCACCATAACTTTTAGGCTAGTCCTTGTGCTAAAGTCCACAACTTTCACAACACAAATGCAAGTACTTAGCCTTTGAAAGTTCCTTTACAAAGTTGATGACAATTCTGGCCGATTCTTCACAAAATAACAACTTCACAATGTATCCAAAAGAAAGAAAATTTCACACAAGATATCAAACTTGAACAACCACTTTTACAAGCCAAGTCTTTTTCTTTTGTTGTAAGCTTGACTTTTCCGGTTTTTCTTCTTTGATCTTTCGTCTCCTTTTTTTTTTGACACTAGAACAACTTGATAAACTGAAAATTACGGAATTGAAATCGGAATCAACACTTAGGAATTTTCAAGGCTTTTCCTACGCAAGTTGAAGTGAAATTTTTGCTTCGGTTAGACAAAAAAGAACCCTAGGTTGATTATATGCAAAATACGAATGGAAAAGACTCAAATTAACCTAAACTAAATGAACTAATAAGGGCTCAGCTGGTTCATGCAAATTGGAAGCCAAAATTTGAAATTCAAATGCATGCAACAACCGAAACAAGAAAACCCTAAAATCTAGGAAGGAAATCCTAACCTCTCTCTCTAAAGAGGCACGGCTAAAAACTCCTAAAACAATCTGAAAATCTCGACCCCTTTCTCTTCTATGCAGACTCAAGACTCAAATGCAAACACACAACGAGAAAATGCAAGACAACCTAAGAACACTACGCATGAAATGATGCAAAGACACGAAAATGGAGAGCAAGTAAGGTACCGATTTTTCTATAGATTTAAAGGAAAATTTGAGAGCAATACTTACGTAGCTCTGATACCAAATGATAGCCCTTCGGATCTATGAAGCCTCTGTGCAAGAATTGCTCGAAATGTTGGCGAAATGGTCCGATCTCCAAAGGTGAAGAACAAGGCAACTTCGACTCTTTTTAGGGTTTTTGGGGGTGATCGGTGGAACGATTGAATGGGGGTGGAATTGCGATGGATAAGTACTTTCTTATGTGTGGATTTGACGCACCAAACACAAGGAAGCAACCTAGAGGGATCGGAGATACTACACACTTCAATCTCTCAAGGGAATTCACTCGATCTTACACACAAGTGAGGAACAAAAGGAAAGAACTTTGAAACTGTAATTCTCTTGATTTCAATCTGATCAAAACGTACCTAAAACAATGCCAAAGTGTTTGCCTATGTAACCTAACAATCGGTTACCAAAAACAATTAAAAAAAAAACACTAAAAATAGCCCACTAAGGCTAAACACGTGCCCACCTTCTAAACACAACTACTGGGCACATTAGGGAATTAAAATAATGTTTAATAATGTCTAAAAACCCAAGAAATTAACCGGAAATGTTTCGGAAATGCAAAATGGCTTCAAATCTTCACTTGGGCTATTAACCCGGACGTGGCCGGCGCCGAGATATTCGGGGGAGCTCCATTGCATGGGACCGGGCTAGGCTCGATTTGGCTCGGCACTCCCTGAGCCATTTGACCTCCCTTGAGCTGGTGGTGAAGTGAGTCAGCTCGGGCTCGGGCGATTGAGCCAGGTGTGGGCTCGTGCCTATACTCATCCTCACGCGCGGCCGTGAATATACGGCTTGACCTAGGGCTCGGCAAATGTTGACTTGGCTCGGCACCAAGGGCTCCAATGATCTGAGGTGACTTTGTGGGAGTTATGGGAGTCTTGGTGGCCGAGAGAATTGGACGTGTGCCGAGAGGAATCTCCATGTGGCTTGGCGGGCCATTAGGGTTTGCCGGTGGGATTTTAGGGTTTGTCCGGGTTGTCTTTGCCTTGGTCTTGGACATGGGCTCCTCTTGCATGGTGGACACTTTACTGGCCATGAGCATATTCATATCAATTACTAATGGAGATACTCATGGGGATCCCCGGCGGGGACAGGGACGGGGCGGGGAGTGGGGTGCAGGGCTCTATTCCCGTCCCCGTCTCCATTCCCACGTGATGATATGTTTTTTTTCCCATCCCCACCCCCGTCCCCATTTAAAATCTCCATCATCACCCTCATAGGGGGGAATCCCCACGGATAACGGAGAATCCCCGTCCCATTGACATCCCTAGTTCTATGTGGTCGACCGCCTTCTTTGACTTTACCAACATGTCATCTACGTAGACTTCCATCGTGTCACCGACCTGGTTCTCGGACATTTTTTTTACCAACCGATGGTAAGTTGCCCTGGTGTTCTTTAGTCCGAATGGCATCACCTTGTGGCATTAGATCCCTTGATTGGTGATGAAGGCAGTCTTCTCCTGATCTTCTGGGCTCATATGGATTTGGTGATAGCCGCTGAAGGCCCCCATAAAGGTAAGCATCTCATGTCCGGCGGTGGCATCGACCATGACGTCAATATGAGGTAATGGAAAGGAGTTCTTGGGGCGGGCTTTGTTTAGGTCGGTGAGGTCCACACAAACTCTCCACTTCCCTTTCTTCTTTTTTACCACCACCACGTTATCCAACCAATCTGGATATTTGGCTTCTCTGATCTTGTCGGTTTTTAGTAGGGCTCGTACCTCTTCGTCTATCACATTGTTCCTCTCTAGCGTGAACTTTCTTCTTTTCTGCTTGACTGGTGGACGTTGTGGATCCACGTTGAGCTTGTGCACGATCACGTTGGGACTAATTGCTTCCTGATTTCACAGGGAATGTCAGAGCCTATCTGCACGACGTGGTCGGGCTTGTTTGGTGTAATGCGTCTATGCCTTGCAATCCGCTAATTGTTATGCCGTCTATCCTTTTTGTTGTTTCTTTGTGATCGACTTTAAGGAGATTTTATAACACTCTTTTGCTAGCCTCTTTTTTCCTTTTATCTCATGTACCCTCACTTGGTGGGGAACTTGATGGTTTTATGGTACGTGGAAGGGACCGCTTTCATCATGTGTATCCATGGTTGTCCTAGGATGACATTGAACGGTGATGGGCAATCCATAATCAGAAATTTGACTTGAAGGTTCACCCTGCTCGCGTAAGTCATCAACATGATTTCCCCAGCGAGTTAGTTACTTCTCCGCTAAATCCCACCAAAGGAGTAGACTTTTTTATGATATCCTCTTGGTTCACGCCGAGGCTATGCAAGGCTTCAATCATCATCAGGTTGGGGAAGGTGCCATTGTCTATTAGGACGGGTCTCTCTAGGCAGCTGCCAATTGTGAGTGATATGATGAGACTATCATGATGCTCAGTGATGATGTCGTCAAGATCGTCAAATGTGGTGGGCATGTTGTCAGAGCCCTTTTTGGTGACAGTCAGCGGCTTGTCGAAGCTTGTTTCTTGGCGTGACGTTTGGAGGCAAAGAAGGATGTTTCGCATATTTCCAATCTCCCGGAGATGTTGCACGATCTTGACGTGTGGAGGATGTGCGGCGGCGCATCTTCTCGCTTGTCTTGATCTAGGGTTGCCCTTGTCTTGTCTAAGATTAGATCCCTCAGGTACCCTTTTCGAAGCAGCTATGCTACTTCTCTCCTTAAGGCAACGCATTCGTTTGTGTTGTGCCCCTCGTCGCGATGGAAATCGCACCACTTGTTTGCGACTCTTTCGTTCATGGGGTTGTTTGACCTTTGAGGCCATATCACGGCGTCCCCGAGTTTGGTCATGGATTTGACACCGCTAGTAGGGCCGATGGTGAATGAGTGTTGATGCAGAGATGGGTAAACTCCACAATCGTGTTTTTAGACGGGTTTGCTTTTGCGGACGTTGTTCAAGGCACGGTTCCCGGGATTTTTGAGAGGATAGGGCTTATACATTGTTTAGCCTTTGTTGACATGTTTGTTGGCTCGCACATGATCACATGGTTCTTCTTGGATGAGTTTGTCTTCCAATCGGATGTAAGTCATGGATTTGTCTTGGACATCTTCAAACGTCTGGCACATGTATTGATCGGAATGAGATGGAAAAAAAACTCTTGGATCTTAATTAGATTCGTATAAGATGCTATTGATTGTATATGTTTACAAGAGGAGAATACCCTCCTTATATAGAGGTCTATGGATTTTTTTAGCTAGTAAAGATAGAGTTTCTATATTTACAATATAAGATCTCTCTTGTGATGCAAGTAAATAATTCAAAATAGATAAATTTATTTCCATTGATCACTTATAAGATTTTTTATCGTATATCTTCTATATTAAGCGGCTTCATATTGAAGATCTAGACGGCCCCACATATCTCTGAATTTTTCCCATCGTATTTATGGAAAAGAGGATCTTTCTCATCGTGCCGCAGAACATAGTGTTTCCCTTAACGACGATGGTGCAACTCGTCTTGACCTCTTCTGGTGATCCACGTGGTCTACATCCAAGGGCCCAAACAATGACCACACAAGGAAGGTGTGGGTGCACCTACTAAAATCCAAATATTCAGTTCTTGATGCTTTCAAGGAGTGAAAACCCATAAGAAATAGTTGAGAACAATGATGGTGATATATAATATGGTGTCCCCACGCAAGATCAACATGATCATGAGATCGACAAAGAGGAACAGTTGGAGCCAAAAACATAGTCTAGTTCCTTCCAAAGCCTAAGCTGAGACGATCCTCCAGAGATAAGAGACCATCGATGCGATAAAGTCGAGACAAGTATGTGACCCTCACAGATGAGAGGGAGCCTCAAAGTTAAAAATAGGCCATGATTGACACTCACAAGACTAAGTGGGTAAAAGTCATGCAAGATGAGATGTAATTCTTGCTCGAGAACAACACTTACAAGCTGGTAGAGTTATCGAAAGGGAGAAAAGAACTAAAGAATTAATGGGTGTATTGAATAATGTCCAAGGAGAGCAGTTTGAAGCCTTGATACAAGGTCCGACTATTCGTGAAAGGAATCCATAAGAAGAAAGGTGTCGCCTTTGAAGAAATATTCTCTCCAGTGATGAATATGTCCTCCATCCGAGTTGTTCGTGGTCCAGCAGCTACTCTAGACTTGGAGATTGAACAGGTCGACGTCAAGACCACATTCCTCCATGGTGACCTTGAGGAGGATATCTACATGGAGCAACTTGAAGGATTCAAGGTCCCGGGCAAGGAGAATCTGATGTGCTGACTAAAGAAGAGTCTTTGAGGCCTAAAGCAAGCCCCAAGGCAGTGATCAAGAAGTTCGACTCTTTCATCATGGCAGATTGTGAATTCAAGAAAACCATAAATGACCATTGTGTCTTCATAGAGGTATGCTGTCCATGACTTCCATATACTTTTACTCTATGTCAACGACATGTTGATTGTAAGTCATAACTGTAACAACACTAGTACAAAATGGCAAGTTTACTACGGTTCCAATTGCATATATTACTACGATTGTGAACCGTAGTAAATGTGACCGTTATAAACTTGTTTACTACGGTTACAGATTTACTACGGTTATAGATTTACTACTGTTCACGAACCGTAGTAAATATACTATGATTGTCGTTTAACCACGGTCGTTTTTTTACTACGGTTACAGATTTACTACGGTTACCTATTTACTACGGTTAATATGTAACCGTAGTAAATCTGTAACCGTAATAAAAAAAAACACATTTTCACTTCCATTAAAACTCGTAGTAATAAAGACAACCGTGATAATTTGACATGTCGTAAAGTTGTTTCAATCAAAGCAACCATAGTAATTTTACATGTAGTTAAATTGTTTCAACCGTAGTAAAAGGCAATGAACCGTGTTAAATGTGCACGTAATATATTTGTTCAAATCGTAGTAAAAATGATTGATTCACCCGTAGTAAAATGTCATCGTCGTTAGTTTGTTACAACCGTAATTATATTGTATGTCCCATTTATTGGGTCACTATTATAAACAATATAATGGATATATAAATCTGATCGAATTTTATATCATTTACCTACGACAAACAATTCCAATGAACATCCGACAACCATCCAAATATAATCAAACATCGTTCACAATACCGATCATGTAACAACGTACCTAGCTTGGTCATCAATTCAAAGTCAATAATGAACAAATCACTAATATCTTGTAAACTAAGTAATGTTTCCTAATAATATCACTTGCACAATTTGATTAAAAAATGAACCTTTGTATAATAGTAATCCATTGATCTCGAACCTCATCTATCTTGTCCTTTGACAGTGGCTTCGACCCAATCGGTTGTGGATAGCACTGCGCATATCAAAAGTATATATTTTACTTCGATTAAAATCCAATTAAATATGAATCCTAGCGTGTAAATATTAGTTTAACATATACCTCTCCAGGAGTAGAGTCTTGTTTTATTCTCATAATATCTAGTATATACCGAAGACCATAATATCCACAATCTGTATTATTTGGCTGACTAGGACACTAAGTAAATGAAAAGTGAAATTAAATTTCTACCTACTATGTATAATATTTCAAATAGAAAAAAAAATAATGTTCTAACTTACTTGGCAATATATGGAGCAAAAAACATATGATTTTTCTTGGCATTTCTTATTGCATCTTCAATATATATTGTTCGCTCTGTTGCTCTCTCTTCTACAAGTATGTGTCCCTCCTTTTCTCGGTCTTCCTTAAATCCTATTGGAACTTAGGACGACTTTATGTGGACACGAATACCCAAACATATGTAGAATCTTGTTATCTCGAAAAAAAGTGTGTAAACCAATCACATGAAGAAAATTTTATTTATATATATTTAGAAACTACAATAGGAGACTTGAATGAGATAAACATGTTTACATAATTCAAGTATAAGAGGATAGAAAAATGGACAGCTAAAAAATAAGCTGAGGTTGACTGCAAAAAAATTCAGCAAACAATTGCAGCAGACAAAAAATAAATAAAAGCAATATCAACGGACATCAGATACAACTAAGTGACAGCAAAAGCAACTAATTGGTACAAGAACCTCAACACACGACAATAGAAACAACAGATATACACAGACAATAACTTCCATGTTCACTTGGACAATAATAGGAGATATACACATACAGTAGTATCTCAGTAGAAGCAACCATTTCAGTCATAGACACACTTTAATTGAAAATGACTAAAAATGCTCTCTTGGCTGTCTAATAAAACAACTTGTAGGACCTGAATGGGTTTGAGAAATAAAACCCATCTGTTTACTGATTTTTCAGTTAATTTTATATTGTTCCAGGATCAGAATTGGATTTCATTCAGCTATTAGCATCATTTAATTTGTGACCTGATTTGCTGAATATGTTGTGCCTCAAGTTCCTGCTACATAAGTCAAATTTGTTTCTGCAGTTAGGGTACAGTCATCACCACTACGCCAAAGTAGGGGTTGTGTTCCACAATATAACCAATCAAGCACTTCTTCTTTTTTTTACTTTCACCGAGTGAAGGCAACATGAGGAGGCTCCCTTCGAAATAAAATTAGAAAAGACTAATCATAGTAAATAATAAAACATACTAACCAAAAATATATATAATGCATGCCTCCAGTAAAGGCGTTTATTAGAAATTCTTAAGATGCATACTGATCTTGTTGATATAGTTTACTTGCACAATCGTTTAAGTTAGTTTAATCCACAATATATCTATATTGTCACCCCTAAGGCAACAAAAAATGATTTGTGTAGCTCGTGGCTTGTTTTTACCTACGGTAGATGGTATTTTCTTTGGTACTTTGCTAATATATCCTTTTTTGGTTTTATATGGATTCAATATCACATGCTTGCAAGCATGTAGTACATACTATACCTGCTAAAGCTGATTATGTATATATATTGTCTAGCACAAGGCATAACACTCCTGAGAACTTCTATATTGTGGCTTATATAAGAAAAAAAATCTGGTGAATGATGTCTTGTTAGTGATACAAAATTTCCTAGGCCTACCATTATTAAAAAAAATCAGTCAACAAGACAAGAAGAGAAATCACTTATGTAGAATTCTGAGAAAGCTTCACAATGCACTATATTAACCTTATAAGAAAATATCAGAATTTTAATCTCTATAGAAACCCTAACGAAGAGGAGTGTTAGGTGTAAGATGTCAAAATAGATTTCTAAGTCAAACTCCCTAATGAAGAGCACAATGAAAAATCTAGGAGAGAACCATCAAAGCCAAATCCCAACAAAAAAAAGAACAGCAGAGGAACCATTCAAAGTCGACAACACAAAAGCAAAAAATCAGACAACCAATTCTCCTTGAATTTCAAGGCAAGGAAGCAAACACCAACAACACAAAAGAACACAAATTCACAGCAAGAAAGCAAACACTAACCCTTAATAATGGTTGGGGTCAATAAGAGATGAAGACCAAAATCGAGAATCAACAAGGCACAACCGAGATTGCAATAGAGTGGTCAAAGAGCGAAAGAGTGCTCCTAATCGCCGGCTGGTGTGAGATTGAAAGAGCAAGGTCGGTGAAAGGCTCCAATTGTCGGAGAGGGCATGTGAAAGAAAGGGACGACTATGGCGGTGAGACCCTGAGCAGTCCTAACCGCAAATCGGAGAGTGATGAGACAACAAAGGATTGGTGAGGGTCTCCAATTGCAGTTGACTTGAGAGCCGACGAACATGAGAGATAGAGGGGGATTTGGTGGTGGGGACTGGAATGTCGAAAAGGAGAGGCGTAGAGATGTGCGAGGTTAGGGTTAATTATTAGGATCTGGGCAATTTTTCTACTAAAACTAGAAATCGAAGACCGTGTTTCGCACGGGCCATTTATATAGAAATTTATATTGTAGCTAAATTATCATATTTTTTAATATTTATTTTAAATATTAAAATTACAAGTATTATCAAACACGTAAAATAGTAAATTGTCTTTAATGTAGGATGATGCTGTTTTTTCTGTTTTTTTTATTGATAATGTAATAATTAGACTGAAAAATTACAACAAAGTTGGTTCTTCATTCTATAACATAGAATGTAAAGTTAACATCTACATATATACTACATGCATGTAAAGTTAACATTTTTTTATCAATAAATATTAATATTTAATTTTATATAGATGATCATTTTTTTAGAATTAATTATATTTTAGCATCTTATTTATAGTTTGTGTTGAAGAATGAATTTAATCTAACTTGCATGTAAAATTATGACTTTTTATCAATAAAATATTCTTATATATTCAATTTAATATACATGGGTATTTATCGGTAAAAAACCATAAATTTTTGGGTAAGTTAGATTAAATTCATTCTTTAACAATAGAGCAAATACACCTCGAAATCATACTCATTTGTAAATTAAAACATTAAATTAAACAAAATACAAATATAATAATCTTTAGAAATTTGATTTTATAAAATATGTTTTTATATTTTTTATAATGTTTTCCTCATAAGTTAAAAACATAAATCATAAAATCATACTCAATTATATATTAGAATAATACAAGGAAAAAAACACATCACTTTTGCTGTCAGTACACATCATAAGGTGACCGCTATGCCTACATTCGCAAGTTTCAGTTCAATTCGATATGTTTTGTATAGCATTCATACTTTGAGGGTTGCAACAAAATGTCATTTTCAAATTGGTTGTTAGGATTCTCACTTTATTAAGAGATTTCACACGACGACAAAACTAAATTAACAAATAAAAGAAGACGTCAAATATATTTATTAACTTGTTTTTCTCCAAATTTTTAACGATAAATTATATGTAAGCTAAACAACCTCGATATGATCGTCCAACAATATTCTCTGTTTGACTTGGTAAATTATGAACCTAAATTTTATGTCTAACATAAAAAAAACAGAACAACGGGCTTCTAGGCCCATAATATGGGTTACTTCATTTATACCAACTGTATAAATGGTTCCCAACGGGCTAGTGTCCATTTCTACCAACGGGCTTCATCTACAAATTGGATGGGGGTTTCATAAAACCTAACCTACAATGTTTTCAATATAACAAATATTAGAAGTAACATTTAGACAGAAAGAGCAAAACACAACAATCCCTTGCCCAACGAAACACTATATTGAAGTTCATGCACTTTTCACAAAAAAAAAAAAAAGCTGAAGGCAAAGAAACCAAATAAAAAGAAAACCAGTCACTTTAAAAAATAGATGGTTGATATAGCAGAAGAAGATGCACGTATTAATCAATTAATTACCAATTTAACATAGCTCAAAAACCTTAAACCTCTAGCCTTCCAATGCAATACACATGCTCTAACCAAAATTCTGAGTAACAAAAACACGTAATCCAATGAGAAGTATGGCATACTGCAATCATAAATAGTATCTATGACATAAATGTATATTTAATTAAACATATAGGACTCTCAACATTATATATAACACTTACCACCCAGGGTGTCCTTCGATGACCACGGAGCACTTTTAAACAATTACCAGACTGGGAGTCTATAATTTTTACAGTATGATCCCCACTACAAGTACAAAAGTAACATCAATGAATTCATCACATAAAGAGTCCATGACCTTAACAAGAAGCCAAACCCAACAAAACATAATACAGAAGCAACATACTTCACTTACACCAAAACGGCTCGCCCTTTGAGTGCCATTAGCATAATCCCTAAAAAAACTAAGGAGGTATCAACTATGCAGCAGTTTCACCATTCAACACATCCTCAACCTATAAACTAATGGCCAATTATACCGCGAAAGTGAGAATATGCAAATAATAATACAACCCCCAGCTGTACAAGATAACTCAGAAGGAACAGCAGCAATTGCAAAAAGTGCCCGTTTCGATCTAGATATACAAGTTATACATTATCTACATCAGACAAAACCAGTCTTAGGAATAGAATTGTAAAAGGTAACAACAGGCAATAGCAGATCTATGACAGTCAACCAATAAATAGAAATTCAAAAAATACCAAATTAATAAACTATAGATTCAGACAGAACAGTGAGAATTTGAAGACCCAATTTGCTGATTCTTCAATTTTATGATGATCCATGGATCCCCATGGACTGCTACATTACAGGTTTAATGCATTCCTGTTGACCAAAGCCAGATGGCTTTGTATCCATGTTCATAAGTTGCCCGATGTTGCTCACCTTTTAAAACCTAGACTGGATGAATGATGTAGATATGAGTATGCATGGCACAAAAATCAGGTAAGTCATAAGAGAACTAATCATCAATAATAAATGGGAAGTGGGAGCACCTCATATGCCTTATTGATCTCCTGAAAGTTTTTTTCAGCATCAGGATTGTCTTTGTTCATATCTGGATGGTGCTTTTTCGCAAGTTGGATATCAATCACAGTTTGTGAGCATTGAGCAACATATTACACATCTTAAACCGTTGGTCCCCAAAAATAACATATTACACATTGAGAAGCTACACTACTATATTTAACAGATTTGATTTCATTGAGAACACACCGCGTAAAAGGCTTTCTTAAGCTCAGTTGGTGTAGCATTCTTGTTGACACCAAGTATCTCATAGTAATCTCTACAAAGGAAAGCTGACACAAAGAAAATAGGGAGAATTTGTGAAATTTATGTTAGACAATCATGTAGAAAGTATATATCATGGGGAAGTTGTATGAATAGTGAATACCAGAGCTGTGAATCGGTCTTATTGTCCCAAATAGTCCACGTCCATATAGAGCTTCAAACCCATTGAAACACAGTGATACTTAGCAACCCCTATGAATACTTGTGAACAAATGCCAAAAAAGAAGAAGAAATTGCAACTCCAAGTTAAACAAAGGGGAAATGTACCGTCTTGTACAACCCTTGTTGATGGTTTACACATAAAATGCCGAACAGAAGGTCGAATAGCCCCTTTATACAAATCATCTATGATTTTAGAAGCATGATTTTAGGAGAAACTGGAAAGGACATGACAAGGAAGACGGAAACACAAGAAGAAACATGGCTCACAGTTTCTGGTCATCGTCGATTTCGAGCTTCTTCTGGCAACCAGTTGTAGGGTTTGCGATATTGAACTGAAAATCAAAAACAAAACAGGAAAATTAATAAAAAAAATAGTGAATGGAACGCACCTAGTGGTTGGATCTAATTAGAGATTGGCGAGAATACTACCTTCATTTTCAATGCCGCGAACTCGTAGGCTCGCTGTGATGGAAGCAGAAGCGGGAGGAAAAGAAGATGGAGAGAAGAACGCCGTGCTATAACTAATGTGCCCCGCACTGGCTTAGGTTAAAAGGTTATAAATCAACAGATTGCTTGAAAACAATTACTACATATTATGGCTTAGCATTCAAATCATCAAACTAAGAACCGTAAAGAAAAAGGGAAGATGAAAAGAAGAAAGCAAATCAACGGACCTCAATTTCAAGACATATTTCTGAAACCTCTAATTCTCCACCTCTTCAACAATCCAAGCCTCTTCAACTTCTATCATAGGTGCTATAATTCTCATTAATGCAGAGTGTTGAAAGTCTGTTCAGAGGTTCTTCAACGTCTATCATAAGTGTGTAGATTGTCAACGTCTTTGATGGAGGTCATGTAGAGTTTTATGCTTAAAATATTATAGTAGTTAATCTATAAAGCCTATTGGGCCCAAAATTCTGTGTTCAACTTTTATATATATAATGATAAAGCTCTTTAGGCCCAATATGACTTATGGAGGATTTAAAAGTTAGCATTCATTGCCCCAATGAAGCTAACTTTTAAATATATATTGATGATTAAGGAGCAAACACATCGGTCGCACCTAACTACCGTGGTAAATTTTTAGTAGTTTATTTTTCACGGTTGTCTCATAACCATAGTAAAATATTGTCTAGTATTGCCACGGTTGTTCACGTACCCGTAGTAATTTAATCATGACAATAAAATTATTACGAAAAAACACCCCATGGTATTTTAGCATTTTATTTACCACGGTTCACCAACAACCTTAGTAAAATATTGTCCATAAAAACCACGGTTGTTCGCACAACCGTAGTAATTTAACCATGACAACAAAATTACTACGAAAAAACACGGAACCGTCGTATTTTAGCAGTTTATTTACCACGGTTCTCCTACAACCGTAGTAAAATAGATGTATAAATACTACGGTTGTTCACAGAACCGTAGTAATTTAACCATGACAACAAAATTACTACGAAAAACACGGAATCGTCGTATTTTAGCAGTTTATTTACCACGGTTCACCCACAACCGTAGTAAAATAGATGCATAAACACTACGGTTGTTCACAGAACCGTAGTAATTTTACCATGACAACAAAATTACTACGAAAAAACACGGACCGTCGTATTTTAGCAGTTTATTTACCACGGTTCTCCCACAATCGTAGTAAAATAGATGCATAAACACTACGGTTGTTCACAGAACCGTAGTAATTTAACCATGACAACAAAATTACTATGAAAAAATACGGAACCGTGGTAATTGTGTCCGTAGGGGAAGCCCCGTTTTGTACTAGTGCAAGTTAGCCACTCTGGAGAAAGATTTGAGAAAGTGCTTTGTTATGAACGATTTGGGACCAACAAAGAAAATTCTTGGGATGAAGATCATTCGTGATAGATCAAAGGAGTTGCTATGGCTATCCCAAGATCAATACATTGAAAAGGTGTTGGAGAGATTCAACATGCACAAAGCGAAGCCGGTGAACACTCCACTTATTAGACATTTCAAGTTAACATTGAAGCAGATTCCAACAAGTGAGAATGAGAAGCATGAAATGAAGACTACCCATAAAGCGTCCAAGAGTTATAAAGAGAGGTGAGTAAGCTAATTTGTAGGTGTTCCCTCAAATTAATTACTCTTATATTTGTCTATTTCATTGATCTAACCAATCATCTTATCATTGGTTTCATTATCCATGATAGTCAATCACACATCCTTGTCATTGAGTAAAAAACAAATTCCCAATACCTCGATCTTACAAAGAGAAGCATTAGTCCTCTTTAAAGGAGTTCGACAAGTGGTTATACTTAAAATCAATCATATCACTATTGAAGGAGATAATATACTAGCCATTAATAGTATAAAGAAGTTGTGGAAAGTTCCTTGGGAGATACGAACAATCACTTTGGACATTATTTACCTATTACATTACTTCGAGTCTTTCAATGTTTTTCATTGTTACAGAGAGAGTAACTATGCTATATATTTTTTCTAGTATCGAACGGCTCGTTTGGTTTGATTCATGTAGAATGAGGAATCGGAATGAGGAATGAGTAATTCCAAAATCATGTTGGTTAGGTAAAAAATGTAATTTATTTTTATTCCTTGGAATGGGTCATTCCAAGCCCAAAGAAGGAGTCCATTCCAATAGAAAAGCCAAGGTTTCACCCATTTCAACAAAAAAGGTGTACGTTCTTTTCTCCTCTACCGCTCCTTCGCTTCTTCTGCTAGCACAACCTTGATCCCGAGTGCTTCCCGACGTCCTCCCGATGTCGTCCCCGCTCGTATTGATTTTGTCTGCCCTCAAGATATTTTCCTCAAAAAAAATTCCTTGTACAAATCAATGGTGAACAACTTCAAAAAATTCAATAGCTCGGCCTTCTCTGTCTAGGGGGGTTGGATTTGTTCATGTGCTTCTTTGAGCTTCAATTCATATTTTTCCTACTCTAGATATGTATCAATTCAACTATTTTTCTATTCTTTGATTGTTAAACCTATTTGAATTACTCTTTTTTGGTGTAGAAATGTTTAGGGTTAATGTTGTTTAATTGCATCAGTTTGTTCTTCCACTTTGATCCCACTATATTAATAATGGGCAGTTGAACGTTTTTTTCCCGTAAAATTCCTTCAATAATCTACTTGATGTTGAAATCATAGTTTCCAACTAGGTCCTAACCCATAATTTGATCAACCCATCTTTTCATGGCCTTCTATCAAGTAGTATAGCTATGAATAAGAGGCCTTTCTTGTGCTTTGTGGGTTTTTATGTGTGTTAGAGCTGTTGAGGGATCATATGGGACTGTAGCTGATGTATATCGCCTTGAATGCATAAAAAATCAGTCATAAAATTGGATTAATGAGATTTAACCAATAAGACTAAAAGGGTCTATATGTAGATTCATTGGTATTGAATGTTGGCACCCATATATTGTCAACTGCACGACATGACATGCTATCATTGTATTGATAGTCTTTGTAAGTCTTTGGGTCATTTGAGACTTGCTATGATAACATGTTTGGATGTGAACATGTAATGTTATTATGTGTTTACAAGACACTTAAAAATTGAATTATGTTTTTGCCTAAGTTGGTTATCTTTATTTTTCGTATTTTTTTCCAAATATAATGCTTTTATATAGGCGTGAAAAACATGAAAATTAAATTTATTATATAAAATGGGTTTTAATTCCTCATTCCAGATTTAATATACAACCAAATAATATTTTTCAGAAATGATTCATTCCAACATCATACCAAACACTAAATTACAGGAATGGTTCATTCTCAGAACATACCAAACACCAAACTACATGAATGATTTATTTTGATTTTCGATTCCATTCTGATTCCTGATTCCAGTCTGATTTCAAAAGACATACCAAACGAGGCCTAAATATGTCAATATCGCTCAGCTTCGGTAATTAATATCCAAGTAAACAACAACAAAAGCTTGGATTCCACCAAAAGACAGAGGAAGGAGTTGTATTCAGAAAACTCTACTTTCAATTATTTTAGAAATGATATGAAAATCATTTGTTGTAATGTTTCGGATATGTCTTGTACTTAGGGGCTTTTTTTAGATAATGTAATAATTCGATTTACCCCACATATCAATGTCGGTTAAATCGATAGGCCGATAAATCGGCATCCGGACTAACCGACATGAGAGAACAAACAACAAAACAAACAAGAAAAATACAACAAAACAATAAAGGAGCCTAAACAGTCTAGGGAGATAATGAATAAAGCACTATGAAAGCGTCACCGAAAAATGGGTAAGACTAATCAGTGTAGAATGGACTACCATGACGTTGCCCTCACCTAAATGAGGGATGTTCAGGAGTCTCGACCACCTTGATGTTTCCCCCACAACAAGGGGATCTTCAAGAGCCTCGCACACGATCACAACCACATCTGGAACAACTCGGTCTCCACGCTAGATTGGCTCTACAATTGCAAGGAAGTATTGACATTCAAGCTTGAATCAACGGATCAACAAAGAGATTTTAGTTTCAAAGATCAACATAATTAATTTGTCTAAATCAGGGTTTAGCAAAAAAGGGATATTTTCCAAAACTTCTAAGACAAGCAAATTTCAAATTGTTACAATTAGTTTTCCATGGGCTTTTGATCAAACAGATACAAGAAAGCCCAAAAACTTATTTACCCCATATTTGATAGTTTTTGGTTATATTTTTTTATTTGGGTGAAAACTTGCCCAGCAAGCTCTTTCATTTGATGTTTTCTTTTGTATTATAATTTGGTGTGGTACACTTTATTTTTTTCTTTTTATTTTCTTTGTTATAATTGTTTCCCTTTGTTTATACATTTTACCCGTCAAAGCAAGAAAGCAATCATATTTTCCTTTTTTTTCTTCTTTCTAATCTAGTATTATTTACACGATTACTTTTCGGCGCATAGGCATTTTTGTCTTTCAGCGCATAGGGCCCAGACGTTACGCGTGGAGTGTCTCACCACGTAACGTCTGGAAGCAGACCATTTCAGCGTCTCATGCGTTACGGGCTGAGCTCTAACACACGTTACGTGTGGGTATATATCACACGTAACGTATGATATTTTAGTGTATTATAATGTTGTGGTATGTGTATATGTGTATTTATTTGTGGTTCAATGTTAAAATAATGATTATTGTATATTTGTAGTATTTATTTGTTGTTCAATGTTGAATTATTGATTATTTTACATATATGTTGTGTATGAATGTTGTATCATATTATTGTGTATTTTTAGTATATATTTGATTATCTAGAATTAATAAAAGAAATACCCCAAAAGAATCAACATAGAAGACGAAATAGAATTATTCATTACGCTGGATGACTACAACCACATTTAGCTCACAATAAAAGAAATAATACATGTTCTTCATAAACTAAGAAACCCTAACACAAAATAAATGACATCGTCTAGTTGCGTTTGAAGAAATTAGGATAGTCTCTGGTAAAAGTTCGCTTCCTATCATGTCTCTGCTTTGATAAAATTGCTTGCTCCCTACAAAGGTTGGTAGTACGTAAACAACATTACACAAAAGATACGACATCAAGTCAGTATACGATGTACATCATTATATAGATTGAGGTTATACCTACGCATCTTATCCGCATCTTGTAAAAGTTCTTGATTCTGCTTAACAAGATCTTGTTTTTCCCGCCATTGTTGTCGAATAACCGCGTGTGCCCTGTCCTCGTACGTAGAATCAATATACTTCATGTATAAACACCCCAGTCTTGGGCATCCCCAATACCTCCTTCCGTAGTTCCACTGCAAATCCCAAGTACGGACAATTGTTTTCAAATTACACTCGCATTGTGGAGCACTTATTTGCTGATGGTGCCTATTTGGGTTTGTTGATGATTCGGATGAAGATGTCATTATTTGTTGTAGTGCTTGATTTCCTACAAATCCATTAATATGAAAATGCCAATTAGGGTTACTAAATCGAAAGAAACTGGAAGAAGAAGCTTACCCACAAATGAATCTTCAAGCCCCGCTTGTGTTGGACTTGTTGTAGTGAACAAACAACCCTAATGCATCTTAAATCGAAAGAAACTGGAAGAAGAAGCTTACCCATAAATGAATCTTCAAAACCCGCTTTTGTTGGACTTGTTGTAGTGAACAAACAACCCTAATGCCTCTTATATAGTGAAAATGAATGTGTTTGACAGCTAATATACAGCTGTATACAACTGTAGTATATAATGACCTCAACCACTAGCATTAATGACCTCAACCACTATCATTAAAAACTTTTGAACAACCCTCAACAACTAGCATTGAATGACAATTTTGAACAACTCTAAACCTAAACCCTAACCCTAAACCCTAACCCTAAACCCTAACCCTAAACCCTAACCCTAAACCCTAAAGTCAACCTAACAAATCCACCAAACCCTAAAGCCTAAACCCTAAACTTAAACCCCCTTCTAACCTAATCCCTAAACCCTAACCCTACCCTACAAACCCTCGAACCAGATGTTATGTGAGGAACAGTGTTCCATGTTACGTCTCCATGTAACACAAACGTAACGTGGAGAGAGGTATGCCGCGTTACGTGTGGACCTGTGTGTGGCGAAACGCATTGAATTAACTGTCTTGTCCCCACCTAACGGTATTAATGGTCCCAGCTTCTTCTTCAATATAACGATCAACTTTGAGCTTAAACCCATTTCAAACACTTACAAAAAATTGTTTTACACTCTAAATTTTTGAAAAAGAAATGGACAATACCAACAACAATGAGTATTGGTGCAACAATGAAGAAGATATCCCACTTTGGAATGAGGTAATTTCTATTCTTTAACCATAAAGTGCTCTTTTTTCTTGTTATGAACTTGTTGTTTTAAGTTTTGAGTTTGATGATTTAGGGTTTAGGAGCTTTTAATATTTAATTTTTAGGGTTTAGTGTAGGCTCTTATTTGTTGTTTAAAGTTAAAGATCTGATTTTGTTTAGGAGATAGAAACAAAGATTGTGCAAACGTTGTTGTTTAGGGCTTAGGGCAGCGAAATCGCTGTTACATTGAAGAACAGTTCCACACGTTACGTGGAAATATGGTTTTCACGTAACGCGTGGAACGCTTTGACACGTAACGTGTGCATTAGCGCCATTCGTAACGTATGGAGCTAATACTGGTTGTGGGTTTAATCTGTAAAATGGCACGGTTTATCACAAACCGTTCCATTTTACAGAAACTATGGTTAGGGTTTGTGCACTATTTGATGAGATGATTTAATGTGTATGCAAACGAACTATGGTTTGTACGAGGGGTTAAATAATATCTCCCTCAATGACTGGAGCACTCCAGAGAAGACATTTCCGGTTTGGGAAACGCCGCAAAAGGTGCAGGTTTGGAACACGCCTCAACCATATATTGATATACCATCTTATGATCTTGAGATACCGTTTCCTCCAGAAGCATCTTCATCTTATGCTACCCCACAGTTTTGCTTTCCATCCCTACACACACAACCTCAGTTTAGTGTACCACCGGAGGAGGATGTTTACGTCTCTGCCGATTATTCAAGCTTCTTTACAACTGATAAAATCTGGGAGTCTAGAGAAGAAGCTTTTTTGTGGGCGCGGGATATGGCTATGTGTAAACACTTTTACATCAAAAAGTGGAGGAATAAACCCTCCACCCCAAAAGCCCTTGGGGGGACTTGGTTACCGTGTGATAGGCATGGACAAAACGTGCCTAAAGGAGCTGGCCAAGTGAGAGACATCACAAGGTCAAAGAAGTATGGGTGTCCTTTCATGTTGAGGCTGAAAGAAGGGCCGAAGGGATTGTGGAGGATCATTGTACAACATGGAACTCACAATCATGTCATAGCAGATTCATTGTATGGTAGTGCATTAGCTGGGCGACCAACCGCTAAAGAGAAGGAAATTATTAAGGTGATGACGGTCAACCATTGCAAGCCGCAAGAGATTCATACTACAATCCATTCGTCTCCTGGAAATTTGACCAAGATGAAGCAAGTCTACAATATCATGCACGAGATACGAAAGAAGGGCATGGAAGGGAGAACAGTTGTACAATAGTTCTTCTATGAGTGCAATGAGAAGGGATACTTCATGGAGTACAGATTCAACAAGGAGACCAACAAGATAACAGATATCTTCTTCGCAAGCCAGGATCAGTTGTCGTTGCTGAAAGCATTTCCGTACATTGTGCTGCTGGACTCTACATATGCAACTAACTGGTTAGTAACATACATATCTATTATACTCTTCATTTGTTCATGTCAAGGTTAGGGTGCCATCATATTATATATATGATTATGTGTGCAGCTACAATTTGCCCTTCCTTGAAATTGTCGGCATCACATCTGTTTGGAAAAACTACAATATTGCCGGGGCATTTCTGGAGAAGGAGGACGAAGACAGTTACAAGTGGGCCATAGAGCAACTTGCAAAGATGTTTGGCAAGGTGCAACGGGCACCTACATGTTTGGTCACTGATCGGGAGAAGGCGTTGATGAATGCCTTAGAGAAGCAGTTTCCAGAAGCAAAATTCCTCCTATGTAGGCGGCATGTGAGGAAAAATATTGAAGACTTTGGGAAGAAGGCCATGGACAAGTTTAGGGGCACAACGTTTTCCAACGACTGCATGAAACTCTTCAAGGAAACGACCATACAAGGGTACGAAGAAAAACTATGGAAGCTGAAGTGTGATTGGAAGAAATCTCCAAAATGTCTGCAGTACCTACAAAAAAACTGGTTGGACCCCTACAAGGAAAGAATCGTCTCCGTATGGACAGATACAGTGTTCACGCTCGGTACTACCACCACTAACAGGTATGTGCATCAACAATTTTTCTAAATTTAGCTAGTTATTTGAACTTAGTTAGACCTTTACAACAACATACTGATTTCAGATTCTTGATTGTAATACAGGGTTGAAGGGGCCCATTCTAGTCTGAAAAGCTTCTTCACAAGCAACGATGGCAACCTTTACACTGTGTTCGATCAATATCAAACACGGTTGTGCAATCATATTGGTGAGATAAGGGGGCATTCAATGAGAGCATTGGAAAGAGATATACGCTGCTAACGAAGGCACGTCTTTTCTCTAAGCTGCACTTCAAGGTCTCTGCGGTTGCACTAGCTCGTTTGATTGAGGAATACAGGAAAGGAGAAGCTCCATTGTGGAGCACTATATGCAGATGCCATATGAGGGTCAGAGATGGCTTGCCTTGCATGCATGACATGGCGCAAAATGTGATGAGCCAGACCCCAATTGAACCTAGATCATTGCATCCGTTCTGGAGGCAACTGACATTGTCAGAAGTGAAGAAAGCAGAACAGGAAGAAGTCTGCACACGCAACGTGAATAGATCTTTGCTTGACGAATTTGCCCGAAGCGTCTTCCCCACATTGCCAGTGGAGGTTCAACAAAGAGCAGTCTGTACACTTAGAAGTATAGCACATCCAGAACAGACTACTTTGCAAGAGCCAGCCAAAGTCAGGCATAAGGGTCGGCCTCAAGGAGCTCTGAACTTTGCCACCAAAAGACAACCGTCATCATGGGAGCACACTGACCAACAGATGGACGGAACACCTCCGAAAAAGCAAAAAGGAAGACCACCGAAGAAGGGCCTACCCTTACCATGTGGTGCCACGTCATTGATCAAGAACCTGTGGCGCTATCAAACCCAGTTGCCCAAGTGTATGAGACCACACTTTGGAGGATGGTATGAGATAGAGGGTGATGGAAACTGTGGGTACAAAGCAATTGCGCATGGTCTGGGTTTAGGGCAAGATCAGTGGGCTTTTGTTGGACGTACCATGATCGCTACGTTGAGACAAGAGTATGAGCTAATCGCGCCACTTTGGGTGTCTACGATGACACTTGAGGCAATGGAGGCGAAGCTTGCATGGTTTCCTTCGCCGAACAGGCCGGCCCCACCGGAGACGTGGTTGGACCTCCCGGATATGGGATGTTTGATGGCAACGGCATTCACATGTGTGTTCGTTACCGTCGGTGGTGGTGCGGGCACGACATACCTGCCTATGAGGGGGAAGCCAAACGAAGCATCAATTGGCGAGATTCTGAAGACGATATGCATATGCCATGTCGAGAAAGAGAAACATTTTATTGCGGTACGTTAATACAATCCCATCTGTTGATACTATCTCGTGTTAGCACTAATGATGCATTGACTTTGATGTAGATTGGCCTGGAAGAAATTTCGCCCTTGCCTAGTATTTACACGGGGTGGATGTTTCATCATGACCAGTCTACGGGTGATTACGTAGATGAAAGGATTATATCTCGGACGTGTGATTACGAAGCAGACAAGGCCGAAAAGAAGACAAGACGAAAGAAGAAGGTTGAAACGATCGATTTATGTAATGAATGATATGTATGAATTATGTAATGAAACGATCTATTCCAAACATCCCTAAATCCAAACAACTCATAAAAAACATTCATTCAAGAGTCATAGCTTTCATAATTTTCATAACCCAAACAAGTCATCACAAACATTCAAATACACTCATAACATCCATAAAATGAAACAAGTTTAATCCTGAAACAAGTCTAAAACCACTTCCTCAATGATTGGGAAGGAAGGGATACATATGCTCAAACGACCGGCGTACAGACTCTGCTACATCTTCACATTCATGGTTGCGATGTTGCTCAAGCTCATTGTACATCCGATCAAATGACTGCACACAACACAAAAACGTTGATGCGTAATAAAAAATCATGGATAAGATTTAACCAAACATTAAACAAAAGAGCAAAACAGTCAAATTCATACCCGTGTCGCGTCCTCAATGGTAGGGGGGTTGACGAATGGATGTGTACGTGGGATGTACCATTCCATGTAATCATCACTGCAGTCATGGCCTTGCTAGATTGGAGGGCCCATCGCATCCAGGGTCATGGAATGTACATTCTGTGCATCCCATGCAAATCGAGCAGCGTCGTACTCAACCTTGTAGCTGGTAATCTTTACTGCTCTCCAAGCCCGTAGAGGCTCTATAGGAGCTCGTGGAATCTGCTGCACACGGCAAAACTGTATCGCCACACGGTCTGGCATGTATGGCTCGGTTATCCACAGACACGAGATAACTCCATGGAAGCGAGTAGGAGCGAATCTCGGATCGCTGAAGTCAATCGTACCGTACGGACTCCAATCAACCTAAAAAAACTTATCTGTTAATACGAATGACATCCAAGCAACATAAACATAAATATATGTACATACCATGTCCGCAATCATCGTATCGAGCTCCACTCTGTAGTTTCTCATCGGGTAGGGTTTCTCGGTCAGGTCCCATCGAGTAGCGTAGGCGACCGCTTCATCAGAGTTCCAATGTCTACTCAATGCAGGTCTGAACATGGGGAAATACTGATATATCCACGCCTGAAACAGAATTTACGCAAGCAATCATTGTTATTGAATAAATACAGATACATCAATAAGGTGAAACTGAGGGTTTTTTTAATTTAGAAAAATACCTGAATCAGAGTATAGCACGTGGACATCACTCTCGCTTCCTTTCTTGTGCACTCGCCCAAGCTGCGGTACACGTGAGCAAGAACGGCAGCACCCCATGCATATTCACTACTGCACGAGTGATCCTCCAGAAACAACTGATAGTAGAGCGGCAATCTGTGCTGGGTCTTGTCCGGAAATAGGCAAGAGCCCAACAAGTGTAGTAAGTACCCAGAAGCACGCTTCTCGTCATTCAGACCCCTGCAATGCCTTTGGAAGAATTCAGCAACTACAGTAGCAGATGACACATCCTGAGCAGCCAACCCAAAGAATCCCGTTGCCTGAGCCACCACCGCCTTCTTCAAACCAGTCACCGTCAGAGAACCCCGTGGAGGTGCTAAGTCTCTTCCATGGATGTTGAGCCCAAGGATCAACAATACGTCATGGAGAGTTATGGTCATCTCTCCCCATGGCATATGGAACGAGCTGGTCTCAGGTTGCCACCGCTCAACAAACGCAAGAAGCAGCGTCTCGTGCACATGCTCATGTATCACATGCGGAATATGACACAAGCCTGAACTCTGTGCCAGATTACCCCATGGCGTTGACGACTCCAGGCGCCATGCGCGTGTCTGCTTGCCTCGTTGCTGAAACTTCAACGGTGGGACAGGCTACAGACATTTGCATTTTTAAACTAGTGTAAGCAGTCGCTTTGACATATTTATATAAAAACGTAAAATGAAAAGAATAAGGTTTTTCATGCAACTTACAATGCGCTGATAAATGGTGTACGCCAGGTGATTGGCAAAACCCTTCAACAGCTCGGGATTCTCCGGACCTCCATAGACTCTGATCTATAATTCCGGCTCATATCTCCCCTTTTTTTTGCTTCGGGGTGGTCTTGCCTGCAAAGAGGTGCCTTCTTGTTGCTCCTCGTCCGTATCATCATCATCAGGTTGAGCTCTTGGAGCCCATGCCTGATTGTCTTCCTCCTACATGTTTTTAAACAAATGATAAGCAATTACATTTTTTTCATACAATCATATTTACATATATTAGGGCTACTTACCATATTCAGCGGTGCATTCGGGTTGACCCCCAAGCTCTCCCACGGATTGTAATCCATGTCGTCATTTGCGCCGCCTTCATAATATAAGGGGTTGTGATGCGACGTGGACCCGTGAGGGCTCTGATGGGCGATTGGGCTCTGGTGCTGACTCTGCTGGGGTGGTGGCGGACTCAATGAAGGACCATAATAGTTATTCTGATCGATCGTATCAGAATAACAATGGAGTGGACTCACGTTGTACTGTGGGTACAACTGCGGGTCCAAATCTGCAGGGCCTCCCGCCACATAAGATGGCCCAAACGGGAACACAGGGGGGTCAGCATAGCCCGCCTGCCCGTGCCCTCCCGCATCTTGGGCAACACCCGCAAACCTACGGGATAGCTCACGCTCAGTCCGATACGAAGCAGCCCGAACGAGGTCTCGTCTGGCTCTACGCCTCGTTCTCTCACCAGGCTCCATCTACCACAATAAACAATCCGATAAAGTTCTTAAAAATATACAACAAACCCTAAACCCTTTCATACAAATCCATCAAAATTTCAAATTTCATACAAATGTCTAAGATACCCTAAACATACATATGCAAATTTTTATTTTTGTGAAAAGAGTAGTCGCTGGAAAGTCATTGCCGGGAGGCCAACAGCACGTAACGCTTGTTCTCTGACCACACGTTACGCGCCGAAGCCAACAACTCGTAACGGTTGGAAGGCTTCCCCTCGTTACGTGCTGTGCAATGGCAATTCACCGGATTGCGACCGGCGATATTTCACCGGCAATTCCGGCGACAATTCCAGATTCCGGCGATGCCTTATCTTTCAACATTTCTTAAAAAATTCAAATTTATTTAATAAATCTACCTAAAATAACACTACCTCATACAAAGATACCTTTAAAATTCACACTAATTCACAAACATTAAACATAAACACTTAACTACTTCTAAATTAACAAAAAACAACTAATATTTCAAGAGATGGAATGTAGTGTAACTAACCTTGGATGATTGCGTAACGGGAGAGATTTGTTGATTCTTAACGAACCGATACCAATGGCGCGTAACGAGAGAGGTTTAGGGTTCGATTTCTATTTTTTGAGTGAGCAGCGGCGGAATGGAGGAGAAGGGAGAGAGTTCTATTTTTAAATCCAGGGTTGGTCCGCCGCGTTACGCCTGAAGCTTCATGGAGCGTTACGTGAGGAGCTTCATTCAGCGTTACGTGAGGAGCTTTATGGAGCGTTACGTCTCTACCCTATGCGCTGAAACGCAATTTTGGGTATGCGCCGAATAGTATGGGCCATTATTTATTTGTCAAAATTGAAGCTTGCGCTGCAAACTTATCATCTACAATCTTCTTATCTTTTTTCTGTACTTTCCTTTGCCTTTTTTTTTGTTCGGTTTTTTTGTTCTTTCATTTGAGAATGCATTTGGCTAATAGGAGTTCAAACGAGATTTTACCTGCATCAGGCTGTATGATTTCTCAAGGGGTGTAATATCCCTCATTTTATAAGGATATTTTGGAATTTTTTCAACTCCTGTATTACAAATCGGATTAATTTTAGAGAGGTTCGGACATTCTGTAAATTGTTTGATCTCTGTAATATTTTTTTGAGTAATATAAAATACAGTTGACGTATGTTCAAGGTTAAATAGTCGTTCGTGTATGAATATATTTAACCCGGGGTTAAGATATTTAACCCAAGATTTAAATCGGACAAAAGGGTGAAAAATGGCCTTGACCGCACCCCGCGGTCAAGTCGCCGCACCCGCGGCGAAGGCCAAATTTGGAGGCGGTAACAGAGTCGCCACCGTACCCAGCGGCCACGCCACCGCACCCCGCGGTGCAAGCCATCTTCGTCGCGATAAGATTTCTGAAAATCTTATCCTTGGCCGAGCAAGTTGCTCCACTTGTTGTTCCCTTGTTCCCAGTTGGTCTCCTTGCTTGTCCCCTCTGAGGAAGCTCACTGATGGGCTATAAAAGGGGTCAAAATCAGAAAGGGAAGGAGCGTCATCTTCCTCCTCTGTTTTCTCCATTGAAGCACCAAGCTTTGAGTTTTCTTTGTGAAGGTGTTCGAATCCCTTTGAGTGTTGGAAAAGGTATTCCTAAGTGGTATTCAAAGGCCTAAGGTGTTGGGAGATCAAACCAAGAACGAATCAAAGTCGAACGAATTGATTTGGGTGAGTTCTCCATCGAAAATCTGTCACGACCTTCGCCACTGTAACCTGGCCGCACCCGCGGCATAGGCTCCACCGCACTCGCGGCGAGCCTTGTCCGAGTGTGTGTTCTTGGGTGTTTGGCTTGGGGCGAGGCTTGTTTCGTTTGATTCTTTTCGTATTCTTTTAGATTCAATTATGTAGATATTGAATCTAACTTAGGATTTCTTTATGGGTCGATCCGAAGGAATCTGTGTTGCCAGATCTGTCCCTGTTTCGAGCCCGGAAATCCCATCGTCGTCTTTAAGCTTCTGTGGATCTAAGGCAAGTGGCGGTTCGCTCTTGCTCATCATTCCATATTTCAATTAATTATCAATTGTTTAGTTGTTAATTAATTTGGGATGATTTACTGATTTATTGTTCGTTGGGAACAACTTTGTTAATAATTGATTAAAAGATGATATTATACTAGGTTGTATATCTGCTAGAACGACGCTAGTATAAATATATGTTTATGATGTTGGACATGTTGGCTTGGATGTGGACTATTAATGTGTTGAACTGTTAGTTAGCACGAGTATTCGTAGGAACGCTTGGACTTTGCGAGGTCCATTCGTTTCTTTATAACTTGGCAAATAATAGGGCGATCAAGACCCTATGCCAAACTTTCTGGTCATGACCAACCGAGATGTGGATATAGAGGCTTGGACTCTGCGATGTGGATATAAAAGCTTATAACGTGATGTGAGTTTTGGAATTAAATCAGATAAGTGCTCTTGACGCACATAATTAATATACCTTCGGCGAGTAGTGCAGCTAGGAAAGCTCGTCTTAACTTTTAATCGCTCGTATGCGATACTGTGATTCTATGATTATTTCGGTTTCCCAACATTTGTCATATTTCCGATAAGACTCATTTCCTTGGGAGTCTTCTCTTCAGTGCATATCTTATACTCTTTCAGGGAAAGTATCGGGTTATGTATCGTTCCGTCGGTTATTATTCGAGGGACAATGATAGTAAACGGTTACGATCTCTCGAACCACTCTGCTTTGTACCCCTTGATTGGTCTTTCATTAGACTAACCAACCGTAATTGTTCTCTGCATGGTTGGCTGGTGTCATCCGTTCGATTCGGCACATCAGATAAATTGCATATCCGAGAAGGCTAGAACGACTATAAAGGCGAACGATATTTTTGTTGTTATTTTAAGACTTCCGCTGTGTTAATTATGTTTTGTATTTAAGACTTCCGCTGTAATAATTCTGATAATGTATTTTGATGTATTTGGAATTATGTTGTAATTCCGAGACTTGGTTTTAATGGAAGTTATGATATGTCGTATCATAACTATGGTTTAATGATTTATATCAACTGGAAAAGCCTTGGGTGACATCGGACAGTACGTCTGAGGTCACTGGCGGTAATACTTTCAAGATGTTATTTGGGGGTGTTACAAGGGGACTAGTGTATCTGATATCTAGAGAAAAAATCCGAGGTCGAGGTGGCGTGGTATTGTATTGCCGAAGGAAGGTTGAGGTAGATCTAAGTTAGGAGATGCGCAAATTCGGATCTGTACGGTGCAGAGCAAAGAACGGGACAAAGCCGTTACCGACCAAGTAGTGGGGACGATGGCAGAGGTCCGAGAGTCGAGGGTCAAATGTCGTCTGGTGAGCACCCTCTTGGTGACAAATTGATGGACTCTTGTGGCCAGAATGAGTATCAACTCAAAAGTTTTCACGGCTTGTCATCCTACTCTTTTCTTTCTTTCTCCACTTGTATCTAGATTTTCTAGAGTTTGAATCCTTTTTTTATGAAGGGTGTGTTGATGGTGGTTCAAGAAGAGGTGATGGAAAGTGATTTCTCTTTGTTTTTTTTTCAACAGTCATGAAAAGTGAATGAGTTGAAAATTGTAGATCTCAATTTTTTAGGTAGAGTTTCTCCTTCTTTGTCTAACTATGTTTGGGCTGTGTTTCTCAGTTGCATTTCTATTTTTTATTTTCACTCTTGGTATAACCATTGGTTGTTTTCCAGAAAAAAAGATTTGGTCGTTTAGTAGGTAGCTTTCTCAGCTAGCAAACTTGTGTTCTCAATCCCTTAGTCTGGCTTAAAGGTCATGGCTTTCTTAGCCAGATTTTTTTTGTTCTTGTCCCTTGGTCTTGTTTGAGACGAAGGCAGGTAAATATACAGAGGTTCTAGCTTTGGGTGATTTGGTGTTGCCTTCTCGGCAGAGTTGAGTTGGGGATTTCCCATAGGTTGTGGGGGCTTCCCACAAATTTTTATTTGAGAGTCCATCTTTCTTTTTTTTTATGTTGGTATATTGTTCTTGGGTTTTTTAGAGAGAAGGAAGAACTTATCTCTCTAAAAACCTTTTACTTAGGGGCCTTTTGTTCGCCTTATAACGAAAAAACTTATATTTCAAGCTCATACAAGTTTATTGAAATTGTGACCATTTTCATCGAAATATATATGTATAATCAACTGCTCTAGTTAGGAGTCGAAAATTTCAAAATTCAGCAATTTTGAATTTCTCCGTTTATAATTTGATTAGTTTTATTTGTTGGAACTTGGGGTTTTTCTGTAACTTTGGATTGACTCTAGCGCTGTTTAGTTAGTTCATCGGTTACCAACTTGTATTTATAGAGATTAGTTACATTTATATATCTTTGAATCTATGCTTATTGAAAACGTTCAAGTGAAAACCCAATTAATCATCCTAAAATATTAAAGTATGAATATTAAAGTATGAGTACTACCTAACTAAAAAAAAGGTGGGATTATATGTTTAATAATCTTAGGGTGTAAGATACATATTCATTTTAGTCACTGGCTTAAAGGGCGGATGACCAAGATTATAAGGGTAAATGATATAGAGTGATCATTTTGTAAAATATAGTGATTTTTTTTTCTTAGAAACAACGAAGGTAAATTCACTTTGAGTACATCAATGATTCACATCTATCTATATATATATATTAAAGCAGAAGTCTCCCTCCTATGTTTCGGCTTCTCATTCATATTGCTTATGTGTATGTCTGTAGATGAGCTCAGATCATCAAGCCTTTACAAAAACTTCAATTGGTGTGTCTTGTTTAAATTTTATATTTATCCTTTTGGTTTTTTTTACTATACATATTTATTTATAATGAATATCTTAATCACATAATCTTCATATTATAAATTAATTGTTTAATTTGGTTTTGTAAATTTTAATGTTACTGTAATTGTAAAACGCCTGATTTATGTCAGGAATGCCACTCACCATTGACCTCATACTTTAATGTCCAAAATCACCCCAAGTTTAATCAATTTCTGTGTAAATAACAACAAAAAGAACAAGGGATATGCTCCCACTCTACCGTGAAGGAATAACCTCCCACTCTACCAACAAGAGATAACTTCCCACCAAGAAATAATAGAGAAACTCGTGGTGATACGTCACAACCGATGTAAGGATTCTCGCGTTGCTTATTTGGTTCCATCTTTAAGGAAAGAGGCAAACGTTATCGGTTCTGGCTGAAATTCTATAATTTCTAAGTTAAGGAAACCAGAAATGATCCCTCAAAATTTCATGATTTTTGGAGAAGGAATGTCTGGTCAAAAGTAAAGAGAAACAACATGTCGTTAGAAAGCAAAGATATCATTTCAGGGATAAGATAAACTCGAAACCTATGCTAAGATTTTCGAGTCTACAAATTTTATAGGTAATAATGAAATAAAGAGTATTTATAACATAATTTTCATTCCTAATTGCTTACAAAAAAAGCAATCTATCTAATGTTAAAAGATTAGGAAAGTGGGAAGGAGAAAGCAACATAGAATATTGCGTAAGAAGAAACAAGGAACAAAACCAGCTTGGCCTGCCCTGTTTCTTCTTTTCTAATCCTCATAATATGAAATCTAACTAATAATATCAAATCTAATGCTAAAAATAATAACAAAGAAAGCTATAAGTGTTTGATCATTGGTGTTACCTCTTAGGGAACAAAAGCTTTGTTCCTTTAGTACGTGAAGCAGAATAAACGACTTAGAGTGGAAAACTCAATTAGCCAACTTTCTAATTAGAGAAAAATCACTACCTTCTAGTTTTCCTTGGATAAGATTTAGAAGAGATCTACTTATCTTATTAATCTCTTGTTCATGTACAAGTATAGCTCGGATCCAAACCCTAGATTTCAAGACTAGTCTTGAAACTCTTCTTCTACTTCGAACCACAACCCAACAGTAAAGACTCGTCGACTTCTTCTCTTCTGTGCAGATTGCTAACGTGCTTGGATTCACCAACGTCAACCATCAATGAAGAAATCTCACCCACGTAAATAGTTTTCCCAAAACCATAGAACAAAAATGATATTATTTCTTACCTTCAAAGCAAAAAAAATAATCTCTAATATTCATCTTATGCAAAAGATAATATCCATGAAATTCTATCCTAAAATAGAACCTAATAATGATAAAATCATGTCTCTAATCAATCTTAACCAAAAGCCCAAAGATCGTGATCTTCATCCTATCCAAGTCTTCAGATCTCGATCTCCATCTTCTCTTGACGATATAACCTTCATTATACAAGTGTCCTTTGAACAATGCCTTTGTCAATTGCCAAGCACTTTATTCCTTTCAAGGTAGTGACACTTGTAATGTAATAGTCCCTCTCAATTCAAAAAGTGGCATTTTCTTTGTTTCTTGTGACATACTTGTAATTCCTGAAACACTCCAAGTGAACACTTTATCTAGATGTTTATTACAATCATCATCCATATAATTCAACAAATTTCCCATTTTTGATAATGACAAATATCCTTTCATAACACATAAAAAAATATAGATAAAAAACAACTAAGTGGAGTAAGGTTCCTCCTTAAAGCATGCATAGGTCTCCCTAAGAGCATCAATAAAAACTATGTGTGTTTCCCTTCAAATTGACCATCCAATCGTATATCCCCTTTTGGCATCATAAAAAAAAACTTTAAATAGAGAGTAAGAGAGACACACATCAGGCAAAACAACCAACTAACATTGTCTTTTAAATTACTTATACGTGCCAAAAAGACCATCACATACAGCCTTCAAAGCAAAAAAAAACTAACAACTTTGCCACACAAGGCAATCATGTGAAACAGTAGACAAAGACAACACAAGAAAACAAATATAATGAGGCTAGAAAAAAAGGTGGGGGTTGTTAGCCAACTGGAACGCATATCAGACATCTTCTGTATCTGCAGAGGTGGTGGAATATGATTTGCCAAGTTTATGCACTCCATAATACACTCAATTCCTCCTTAATCCGCCTTTTATACTCGGCTAGAAACTGAACCAACTTTAGCAAACTCTTAACACATTGACAGAGATCATTAAACTCGGTAAGAGATTTTGATTGTTCACAATAGACATTGAGTTGGTTTGCAAATCTCCTGATGGGGGTGGGGTGGAATCTTCAAACACGTTCTTAATCACTTCATCATGATCGTAGTTATTCAGTTATTAACCCTTGGGATACTCCTCATATCCTTCGTGAGGTACACTAAGAATGATACTTAACACTAAATTGGAGAAAACGTATATAACCCCATCAATCTTGTAACTTTCCATTATCCAATGGGGTCTATTTTTTGTCACAAAGGTAGCGTAGAACTTCATTAGTTGTTCGCAGTTTACATCCTCCTCCTTAGAAAACAACGTGTTCCACCTTTGTGCCTGCAAACAGTCCAGAACCTGAGCCAATCCATTATCCTTCAAGAACTTGTATCTTGCACCAACTCTCTTAAAAACTCCTTCTCCTTCATTTCCATGTACTCATAGGATTCCTTCATATATTAAGCCTTCACCGCAACTTTTCAAGCACTTTTCGAACATTTGTGTGGGGTAGTTATGATTTCTTCCCCTTAAGAACCTTCTTTTCATCCTCCGCCACATAAATAACAGGGATAGGAGTTCAGGAGTGAGTTCTCTTATTAGACACAACCACCGACTTCTTCTCCCATGAGAAGTCGACGCCTTTACTGGTGCTTTCTTGGTCTCCTCTTATGAAATTACATCATCTAGTTCCTTCTGAAGTCTCCTAACCATCTTTGCTACCTTCTCCTTAGTCTTGTTGACTTCATTATCTAGATCTGCCGCATTTTCCTTCTTAGACTTAGATTTATCCTACTTCTCATATATTGTCTTTGTCCTTGTTGGTGGCGACGCCTTTTGAACTCCCAAAGATGCCTCCTCTGAAACCAGTTCCGGCACAAAGGGTTCATTGGTGGTGGCGACTTCGATGACATGCTCCAACTCCGTCTCCATAGGGTAATCGTCTTGTTGGCTTTTAGCCTCTTCTTTTTTAATGGAAGAGACATTGGTTTCTTAGGATGGAGGCGGGTTTGGGTTTGGGTTTTTTGAGGTGACGACAGGATATGGGGCTTTCTTTGGTGATGATTGGGGTTTATCGATAAAGGTGGTTAACTTTTCTGGTTGATCAGTGGTGGTGAAGGATATGGAGGCAATTACAAAAGGAGGACTTCCCCTGTCGGTCAATTTTTTTATGGGGGTTTGTGAGTTCCCTTTTGCATAACACAAGGAGTGTCTTTTTTATTCTCGTGGCATTTTTGTTAGAGAAGGCATTTGGTGGTAGGGTAACGTCACTAGAGATGGTGCAAAGAACACCAAATGCAAATACATTTATGCATGGAAATAATTTGTCGATCAAGATGAAAAATCCCAATGTGGATGATAAAGAGGAATTATAGGGATATTCATGCATGATGGTTCAGTGTGGTCTATAAATTCAATATCATTTAATCTTATAATCATGGATCAATTCATTAAGCTGAATCTTTTGGGCCGAAAGATGTATTGTTCCATATGAAAGCATGCAAGCACAAAGTAGCATGTGGTAATCGCACATCTCATAAGTAAGCACAAGTAAATAAGTCACATAAGTATCCAATGAACAAAGAAGTGATTGCTAAACTAGATATGGATCAAAACTCCTAAATTAATCATGAAATTTCAACTAGTCATTGAGGAAAAAAAATAGGATAGTCAATTGGTTGAGGGAGATCATACCTAGTTCCATTTGAAACTGCTCAAAGGATTCCCTATTTTATGTTTTGGTGAAGATATCGTCGATCTGATCACTAGCTAGTCTTGCATAGCTCAATAGACACCAACCCTTTCTCCACACAACTATGTAAAATATATGTCTTATCTCTATATGCATAGTCCGAGAGTGTTATACATGATACTTGGAGATATTAATGGAACTTGTATTATCACAAAGCATAGAAACAAAGCCAATAAGAATACCATAGTCATTGAGTTGTTGCTTGAGCCATAGGAGTTGTATGCAACAAGCGGCGGCGGCGGATAAGTATTATGCTTTTGTTGTGGAAAGGGAAATGAAAGTTTGCTTCTTTGACCCCTAATAAACAAGGGAAGGCCCAAGCAATTGATCCATCCAAGATGTATATTTTATGTGCATTTTGTTCCCTGCGAAATCAGCATCCGTGTACCCAACTAGATTGAACTCACAACCCTTGGGGTACAATAGACACAAGGCTTGCCTCGTCGTTGTTTCAGTCCCATCTTTATGGAGAGAAGCAAACATCGTCTGATTTGGAGAAAATTCTGGAATCCCAACATTAAGGAACTCAAGAACAATCCCTCAAAATTTCGTGATTCTTGGAGAAGGAATGCTTGGTCAAACGTAAAGAACAAAAACAGGTCGCTAGAAAGCAAAGATATCGGTTTGGTGATAAAATAAACTCAAAACCTATGCCAAGGTTCCTGAGTCTATAAATATGATTTTTATTAATTGAAACAAGATGATTTATAGCATAATTGTAATTCCTAATTTCTTGCGAAATTAACAATCTATTTAATGCTAAAAGATAAAGGAACTATGTAAGAGAAAACAATATTGTGCGAGAAGAAACAAAGGAACCAAACAAGCTTGGTCGACCCTAGTTCTTCTTATCTAATCCTAAGAATCTGAAATCTAACTAGTTATTGAATTAAATGCTAAACATAATAATATAAAGAAAGCTATAAGGTAACTAAGATCTAACTAATTATGGAAAGTCAAATATTCTCGTAGAACATTGCACCCCCTTCTGTTAAACACAATTTCGACACTCTTTTGATTGAAGTTTGGATTTTATATGAACTATGAATATGTATATCTTTGAACCATATTTCCAACGCATTTTGAATGAGCATGACCTCAATTTTCTAGCTAAAGTTATGGACATTTCTTTTCGAACATTATTTTGCTTATGCGTCTTTCTTAACGGCCTTTGAGTTGTCATCCCTTGATTGTCATCATCTTAGATATCCAAGGAGCTCAATAAGGAGGACCAAAGCAAAATTAAAAATTACACAATCTCCAAATCTATGGTAAAGAAGTAAAAGCTCACCATCAAATCTATGATTCTCATAAAAGAAGCAACAAAAGTGATGTAAGCACGCATGTGCTTCATCAAGGATCCAACTCAGACCCGCCATGGAAGTCTCCGACACCACCCATGACTCATGCCCAACATAGGGCCCAAGGTCGGAATCTAGGAGAAGAGATGCCAACAACGGCACCGGGCGTCATTACAAGGAGTCGGGCTAGATAGGTGCTCATGGGTTTACAAGAAACATCATATATTGGAAGATTATCAAAGACGAGGAACATTGGAGGAAGATTGCTTGGTGGAGTTGTGCGAGGAGTTCAAGGACGACGCCGGCGTCGGGGACGAATTAGAGCAGGCCGGAATGTGCGACTCGTTAATCCAATTGGGATGAACTTTGGACATTGTATGCTTCCTAGACCTATCTTGGCCGTGTCCAATGTTGAGGCTCAACAGAGGCCCGAGGAGAGAGAGATGGCTGCTGCAAGGTCCGAAGTTAAAATTGTTCGTGTGCGCTCTCCGTTTATCGGATTGGGCTCATTTTTGGATATGTTTCACATATTGGGCTTATATTTCATTTTTCCAAATTTGAAGCCCATTTAAGATCGGACGCAAGAATCCTGCTCGTTACAAGTCCACGGCCCATTGGGCCTTTTAAGTGTTTAGGGTTTTGAAGTGACATTTGGAGACTATTTATATGTTGGTTTTGATATTTCATTTTTCAGCTTTTGATTAAATTTGAGAAAACACATTGTGTTCTTGATTCCTTGATTGGAATTGGATTGTTGCAAGTTTTGAGGATTCAACTTGTTTCAATTGTGAGTGTGAGTGTTAGGTGGATTCCGACGCATTCAAACTCAAAACCGATTCTTCTTTCGCGAGTGGACTCTTGTGAGAGATTTATCAAACCTTGTTGAACCCTAGGTGGACTCCTTGGGTTCTACAAGTCGTTCAAGGCAACCGGGTGGACTCCTAGTTGTCGTTGTTCGCTTATCCAGTTGGAGTTCGTGCTCTTTCGTCTCAAGGTCTCAACAACACGTTCGTGTCTCCGTTGTGCCCATTTCCGACTTCCCCAAGGCAGGCGTGCGTCCTTTTGTGGTCTGACGAGTGGTCCAAGGCGTTTACCTTCCCCTGAAGCGATCCTACCAAGGCGAAAGCCATCATCTGGTATTAGAGCCTCGGCAAGGTAAAAACGCTATTCTATCTTGATTATTCACTTTCTACGATTTGTAGGTTCAAGGCAAACCCGTGGTTGGGCAAGTTTGAACCAAACCGAGAGAGAGAGACCCTTAGAAGCCGTAGAGACTAACCCCTGCCAAGTGAGCGAGAGGGAGAGGTCCGGCGCAGCCGAGACGCGGCCCGGTCGGCGCGGCTCTGGCGGCGGGTGGAGCGTAGTGGTCCGTGGCTGGTGGGAGAGGGCCGAGCAACCCTAGCCTTCCTTTCCTTATATTTTTCTCCAAGAGATTCTATCTTATTTGATTTGATTTTATCAATCTTTTATTTTTGGATAAGATCTTGATTAGATAAGATTTGGCAAGATTCTAATATCTTTTGCTATTTTTGGTGGGTGAATATATTTGCTTGATTTGTTTGGATAAGATAAGATCCTGTGTATCTTGCTTGCCCCTTTTTCTAGATTTACTTACCAAAAAAAAAAGAGAAAAATCTTCCAATATTTTGGTGTGATCTCGTGATCCCCCAAATATTTTATAAAAAAAAACGAGAAGAGGAAAAACAAATGAGAGTGGGTTCGTAGTCTAGAAATCAAGGCAAGGCGGACCCGAGCAAAGCCCTGAGAAGTCCAAGGGCGCGCGCCAAGTGGTCCCGGCCCAAAGGGCTTGAGAAGACCCCGCCCGGCCAGGTACACTAGGGGACGGTCTTATCCAGGCTGATTAGGTCGGTGGCTTCCCCACCGATAACACGAGATTTTTGGATCTTGCTTTACTTACTATCAACTCTTGTCTAGTTATTTCCCTTTTCGTGTCTTGTTTGATTATTCCGTGCTTAACCTGAGATCTCTTACTTGAATCTACAAATGTGATTGTGTGATCAAGTTGGAATCATTTTTCTTTGTTGTTGCTTCTGCTGACTCTTGTTGTTGCTTTGGCTTGTAGGAACGCCAACGGGATGGCCACGCCTCGGACCTGCGTCGTTAAGAGGACGCTGGTTTCCAACGAACAGGCGGCTACCTCTCAAAGAGAGACTATCTTCCACTCTCGATGCGCAATCCAAGGCAAGGTGTGCAGCGTCATCATCGATGGAGGATCTTGTTGCAATATCATCGACCGGGCTGTGGTCGAACGATTCGGTCTTGCTACAACCCCACATCCTCATCCGTACACACTTAATTGGCTTAACACTACCACACCTTTGAAGGTGACCGAGTAGGCAAAGGTGAGTTTCTCGATCGATGGTTACAAGGATGAGGTATTGTGCGACGTGCTTCCCATCTCAGCTTGTCACTTGTTGCTCGGACGTCCTTGGCAATACGACCGTGGGGTGATGCACAATGGCGCCACCAATGAGTATTCCTTCTTCTTGGAAGGTAAGCGGTACACTCTCTTGCCTATGACACCTCAAGAAATCATGGCTGATCATGCGGCCAATGAACAACGGCGACAAGCCAAGGAGGCGGACCAGAATGGCAAGAACAAGAAGAAGATGGCCATAGGGCAGGTTGCGGGGACGAGTAACCAACTACTCCTTGCGACCGCCAAGGAAGTGGAGACGGCAATCCAGGTGAAGGGCAACGTTGTAGCAGACGCCTTGACACGCATGTATATCCTACTTACTTCTCTTGATGCTAGGATGCTAGGGCTTTCATTCATGCGGGAATTGTATGCTTTAGATGATGACCTTAAGGAAAAGTTCCTTGCGTGCCAGGTTCAGGGAGGGGTAGATAACCTCTATATGCATGGTTGTTATATGTTACGGGGGTCGAAGTTGTGCATACCTAAGGGTTCCCTACGTAGGCTCTTCATACAAGAGGCTCACGGCAGGGGACTCAAGGGTCACTTTGGGGATGATAAAACCCTCAGTACACTCCAAAAACCTATCTATTGGCCAGGCATGCATAGGGAAGTGACTAAGTTTGGTGCATCCTGCATAGTGTGTCTTAAGTCCAAGTCCAAGTCCAAGCTCGATTCTCGTGGGCTGTATACTCCTCTTCCTATACCTAGTAACCCTTGGGAGGATATTTTTAAGGATTTCGTCCTAGGGTTACCTCGGTCTAAGAGAGGGAGGGACTCCATTTTTGTGGTGGTAGACCGGTTCTCGAAAATGGCTCATTTTATCCCTTATCATAAGACCGATGATGCGTCTCATGTGGCTGACCTCTTCTTTGAAGGGATTTTTCGCTTACATGGGGTACCGACGAATATAGTGTCTGATTGGGACGCAAAATTTTTGAGCTATTTTTGGAAACCCCTATTGTCCAAGATGGGGACCAAGCTTCTATTCTCTACCTCGTACCACCCACAAACGGATGGACAAACTAAAGTGGTTAACAAAAATCTTGGTGCTTTATTGCGTTCCGTGTTGAGTACTAACCAGTGCAGGAGGGAGGGATGTTTTCATTTCATAGAGCTTGCATACAACATGACCACCCCGTATTGCAAGCAGGCCCACAAGGGGCAGAAGAAGTTGTTGTTAGAACTCGGAGATGGGCCGTTTCAAGTAATGCAAAAGATCAACGACAATGCCTACAAGATTGATCTTTCAGGTGAGTATGGAATCCATAAAGTGTTTAATGTGTCTGATCTCTCTCCATTTCTTGTAGATGATGAGGACGATGTGTTTCGAGAAGATTCGGAGTCGAATCCTCTTCAAGAGAGGGAGGATGATGTAAGCACGCCTGTGCTTCATCAAGGATCCAACTCAGACCCGCCATGGAAGTCTCCGGCACCACCCATGACTTGTGCCCAACATAAGGCCCAAGGTCAGAATCTAAGAGAAGAGATGCCAACAACGGCACCAGGCGATATTACAAGGAGTCGGGCTAGACAGATGCTCATGGGTTTACAAGAAACATCATATATTGGAAGATTATCAAAGACGAGGAACATTGGAGGAAGATTGCTTGGTGGAGTTGTGCGAGGAGTTCAAGGACGACGCCGGCGTCGGGGACGAATTAGAGAAGGCCGGAATGTGCGACTCGTTAATCCTATTGGGATGAACTTTGGACATTGTATGCTTCCTGGACCTATCTTGGCCGTGTCCAAAGTTGAGGCCCAACAGAGGCCCGAGGAGAGAGATGGCTGCTGCAAGGTCCGAAGTTAAAACTGTTCGTGTGCACTTTCCGTTTATCGGATTGGGTTCATTTTTTGATATGTTTCACATATTGGGCTTATATTTCATGTGTCCAAATTTGAAGCCCATTGAAGATCGGACGCAAGAATCCTGCTCGTTACAAGTCCACGGCCCATTGGGCCTTTTAAGTGTTTAGGGTTTTGAAGTGACATTTGAAGACTATTTATATGTTGGTTTTGACATTTCATTTTTCAGCTTTTGATTAAATTTGAGAAAACATATTGTGCTCTTGATTCCTAGATTGGAATTGGATTGTTGCAAGTTTTGAGGATTCGACTTGTTTCAATTGTGAGTGTGAGTGTTAGGTGGATTCCGACGCATTCAAACTCAAAACCGATTCTTCTTTCGCGAGTGGACTCTTGTGAGAGATTTATCAAACCTTGTTGAACCCTAGGTGGACTCCTTGGGTTCTACAAGTCGTTCAAGGCAACCGGGTGGACTCGTAGTTGTCGTTGTTCGCTTATCCGGTTCGAGTTCGTGCTCTTTCGTCTCAAGGTCTCAACAACACGTTCGTGTCTCCGTCGTGCCCATTTCCGACTTCCTCAAGGCAGCCGTGCGTCCTTTGGTGGTCCGACGAGTGGTCCAAGGCGTTTACCTTCCCCTGAAGCGATCCTACCAAGGCGAAAGCCTTCAAAAAGGGATAACAACAAAAACAATTACAAGAACAACAAATTCTCAAACAATGATCCCCAAAATTACTTCTTTGCAAAACCCTTATTTGTGAAATCTACCACCACAATGACCCCCGCCGTTGCCGGTCATAAACCAGTCTCCAAAACATCGACGGTCAACTCACTTGCTCCAACTGCTCCGACTGAGCCACCAACCACCACCATCGAACAACCCATGTTGCGCCAACCCTCTTCAACCATCTTGCGAAAATCATCCAATGCAGTACTGGTAACTCCTTAGACACTAGACCCTCACCGCTCGAGACCTTACATCTTTCGGGTTAGTCTCAGCCTCCACGGCCCATAAGCAAGCCACCAATGGAACTAACTCACCCCAATTACATTCACGGATCAAAAAATATGAAACAACCTGTCGAAGCCACCCCCTTTGCTCTGGCCACCCTTGGTTTTCGGACCACCGTTTGAACAACGAACCCAACCAAACACTCCTCTACGTACCCATTGGTTTCGAGATCTGAAGATTTTAAACTTCTCTAACCCTCATTTTTGTTTCATTACGCATGCTTCTAATTTCTCACATTTCCTTATATTCCCCTCAAAATTCTACATGTTACCATTTTCTACTTAATAGAATGTTTCTTTCGGGCTTTCCTAGAAACTTTCAATTTTTAATTTTCGAATTTCTTTTTTTTTTACTTACGAACCTCTTTGCTCATCCAGACTTTTGACTAGAGTCTTAGCAACACTTTATCTTAAGTGTTACGAATTGTAATGGGTAACACTCAATTAGATTTTGATCCCAAAAAGTTATCCGCACTGAGGCCTCATAAGCCAAAATCGTTGTTGGAATCTCATCCAATCTAACAAATTATGACCACATTCACAAGACAAAGTCATTGTTCGTCCAATCTAACCAACAACGACCACATTGAGGCTTCACAAGTCAAATTCAATGCGGGAAACATGTCTGAACTGGGCTTGGTTCAAGTGAGGACGCGTGGGGAGGAAAGAAATGAGGACCAATCAGATGCGTTCAATAATTCGACCGCGCCGAATTTTTCCCGAATTATTCATCAAAAATTCGGGAAAAAACGGGAAAAATTCGGATAAAAAAATGGATATGTGTGCACATAAAATACACTGTTGTGTGCATACGCTAGAACGTGTGTGTTCATATATCATAATGTGTGTGTGCATGTGATATCAGCGCGTGTGCATGCCTGGAAACAAGTGTTCATGCTCAGAGACATGTGTGCATATCAAATACATTGTTGTGTGCATACTCCACAACGTGTGTGTGCATATGCTTCGGCGTGTGTGCATGCCCAAAAACATGTGTGCTCATGCATTGGAATAATATGTGTGTTCATATGCCACCATGAGTGTGTTCATACGCCTCAACGTGTGTGTTCATACGTCACAACATGTGTGTGCATATGGCCTTAGTGTATGCATGTCCAAAAACATGTGTATGCATAGTCCATGGCTTATGTTTACGGGTCACATCGAGTGTGTTCATACGCTACAACGTGTGTGTGCATACGCAATAACGTGTGTGTGCATGTCTGAACAACGCTTGTGTGCATTGCCAGCAGAAGAGCGTGTGCAGAAGAGAATAATACGGTCGAATTTTTCGGGAATAATACGGCCGTGTCTGTTTTTTTCGCGTCCTTAATCATTTTCTAAAGCTCCATCCTCACTAGATCTTTTCCCGTCTGAACTAACCAAAAATGAACCATTTCCCCTCCTTAAGAAGGGGAAAGATTAAGCATAACACCGTAAGAATATTGAAATCACATTACCCAAATATGGGACAAGTTTTTCACCAAGTAACTAAATAAAACATTAGGAAATTGAAACTCATAAGCTATGTACGATGGATAGCTTCATCATAAGCTAATTTAAACACGAATTATACGATAATTTTTAACAACTTGTTAATAAACCAAATATTACCTAAATCAATGCCTCCAAAACTGAAACTTTGTGAACCATACAACACCTTGCGTACATGTGACGTCAAGTTGTGGTGCAAATATTTTTATGCAGTTGTGGAGCTGATCTAGGGCGTGGATCGAGTTTTTTAGGTTGAAGTAGTGGTAGTGTTTGAGACTCTTGAATTTTCCCCATTACGATAGGATCAATGTCAAGGTGGTCAATTTTACACTTCTCCAAAAGATGTTGCTTTCAGCGGCGTTGCTCTTCGCTTAATGCTTTACTTACCCTTCTCTCTATTGTTTATATTTCTTGATTGTTTTGTTGTATTCGCCTTGTTTGTTTTTTCAAGTTGGTTTGTCCGACTGTCGATTTTATTGGCCTTCCGATTTACCATATATGTCTTGTACATCGAATTCTTACTTTATACAAAACTATTTTGCATAAATACAAATACATTTGTAATAAACAATAGCGAAAAGATTTTTTAAACAAAAATTCAACCTTTATTTTAATTCACCTTGTACAATGAGGAGATAAGATTACGAGTCGAGATTAAATTACAACGGAAGACTTTAATAAATATTTGACTAGATTATCTAATGCTTACTTCTATTACATTAATTGAGAAAATTAAATTGTATATATATAAAACAACTTTGAAATGTACTTCATAGGACTTAAATTTCAACTGCAATTATACGTCTATGTTTCGTTACTTCAAGGTAGTACAAGTTGCCTGATGTGCTGTACGGAGACGGATGACACCAGCCAACCACGAAAGGAAAGGGATTGGTTAGTCAAATGGTGTGTTGTATGAAGACCTATGTGAGGTTTTGTGTGGTCGTATCAAGTTACTACCATTATTTCTTGAATAAAAAGTCGATAGGAATATCCGTCTTTCTGCTAGATAAGATATATATGATAGGTAACTACAACACTTCCACTAAAATGCATGGTGGGCAAGAAAAACGCATCAAGAGAAATACTGAAAGAACTTTGTTTATTATAAGAGGAAGAACTAATTTTGTTTACGAACGTTTTAAATTATCACACAATTTTATAAAAGTCTTCGTTGAATAATTTGGTCCGACCAACCTCACAACATACGTGTTGTGTGGATTCATATTGGAACGACAATTCACTTAAATAGGAGCAAGTAATCAGACTTAGACCCTTTTAAGAAGAACGTTCGAGTCGTTCCTAGTATATCTATCAAAATCATTAAAGTTTGAGATATTATGCCATAAAGAAGTTAATAAGAGGATAAATTTTAAAGATCTTTTCAGTTGATAAGGAAACATTCATATTTCTTGATATACAAATATAGGAGTTGTTTCTGGTGTGAACGGTCATTCTAGTGCGATCGCGTTAAAGTACGAACATAGATGCACAATCCTTTGTGATTTGGTGTACAGGGATAATATGGTGCACATTTTATGTGTAATGTGGTGCACAAATATATTGATGCACAATTGTGCACTATATTGGTCCACAATTGGTCCGGCATTGACCCACCGGTTTTTGGTATTGACTAGTGTTGACCAAACATTGACCGACGTAGATCTTTCATTGACCAACCATCAACCGGAGTTGACCAATCAGTGCACCAGAGTTACATATAATTGTGCACCGCTTTTGAATGTGAATTGTATAACAAATAAATGTGCACCATTGTACAACAAATTGTCCACTAGATGGATATGCACTATATTGTAATAAAATGTGCAATGAGATGGATTTGCACCATGTTATAACGAAATGTGCACCGGGTTGCAAATAAGTGTGCATCGATATAAGAATGTTCATCATGTTACAAATAAATGTGCAATAAGATTGATGTGAACCATGTTACGACAAAATGTGAATTGAGAGTGAGATGCACCATGCTACAATAAAATGTGCTATGAGATGGATGTGAACCATGTTATAACAAAATATACGTTGGGTTACACAAAAAATGCACTAGAGTTGGATGTGCACCAATGTTAACTAAATTATGCACCTCCATTCGCACTTTTGCACGGGAATGACCATTCGCACCTTATCAGCCATATATATATATATATATATGTATGGATATATATATATATAGAGAGAGAGAGGGGTGCTCAGGTAAAACGAGTCTTGTGGTGAAATAAGTGGACAATTTTAGAGCGTTGGATTGAGGATGATAGATGGCTAGATTAGGAGAGAGAAAATAGGGTGTAGTGGGGGTGTGAATCATGAAATAAATATCACCACCAAAATAGGCAGTTAGAAGGAGATTGGAGAGAGAAAGATTAGAGAGAGAAAACGTGGATTCGGTCCAGAAATTTCTAAACCGTTTTGCATATCGATACAAAAAATCTGCATATCGACACGAAAATTGTGAATATCGTTTAATGTTCTTTGCATATATGTTTATTTTGTTCATGTTCCATCGTATTCATGCTGATATTCATTGTCTTATGTCTGATATTCAAGTATGGTGAGTGTTTATTCATTATGTATATAATGCATCCACTGAATTGAAAAAAAAAATTGTGCATATCAAAACACATTATTTGAATATCGTTCAAGTATTTCTGAATATCTATTATTCGGTATCATACATATCCCATCCACACAAATGAATATCATAGTCATGGTCAAGGAAATAATTCATAATTACAAGTTGCATATCATACAAGTAAATTATGCATATCACTGTATAAAAAATGCATATCCCATCCACATAATTGCATGGCCGCGATCTCTGCCCTTGAACCGCGCTCGCGACTTGTTCTTTCCTAGAACTCAGCGAGATCTTCCTTGGCCGCGCTCGCGGCTTATTCTGCATATCAATGTATAGAAAATGCAAAAGTCATCCACACAAATGAATATCACATTCACGGCCAATGAAATAATATATCATAAAAATTGCATATCATACAAGTATATTATGCATATCAATGTATGAAAAATGCATATCACATCCACACAAATGAATATCACAATCACGGCCATTGAAATAATCTATAATAATAAATTGCATATCATACAAGTATATCTGCATATCAATGCATGTAAAATGCATATCATACAAGTATATTCTGCATATCGATACAAAAAATCTGCATATCGACACGAAAATTGTGAATATCGTTTAATGTTCTTTGCATATCTGTTTATTTTGTTCATGTTCCATCGTATTCATGTTGATATTCATTGTCTTATGTCTGATATTCAAGTATGGTGAGTGCTTATTCATTATGTATATAATGCATTCACTGAATTGAAAAAAAAATTGTGCATATCAAAACACATTATTTGAATATCGTTCAAGTATTTCTGAATATCTGTTATTCGGTATCATACATATCCCATCCACACAAATGAATATCATAGTCATGGTCAAGGAAATAATTCATAATTACAAGTTGCATATCATACAAGTAAATTATGCATATCACTGTATAAAAAATGCATATGCCATCCACATAATTGCATGGCCGCGATCGCTGCCCTTGAACCGCGCCCGCGACTTGTTCTTTCCTAGAACTCAGCGAGATCTTCCTTGGCCGCGCTCGCGGCTTATTCTGTATATCAATGTATAGAAAATGCAAAAGTCATCCACACAAATGAATATCACATTCACGGCCAATGAAATAATTTATCATAAAAATTGCATATCATACAAGTATATTCTGCATATCAATGTATGGAAAATGCATATCACATCCACACAAATGAATATCACAATCACGGCCAGTGAAATAATCTATAATAACAAATTGCATATCATACAAGTATATTATGCATATCAATGCATGTAAAATGCATATCATACAAGTATATTCTGCATATCGATACAAAAAATCTGCATATCGACACGAAAATTGTGAATATCGTTTAATGTTCTTTGCATATTTGTTTATTTTGTTCATGTTCCATCGTATTCATGCTGATATTCATTGTCTTATGTCTGATATTCAAGTATGGTGAGTGCTTATTCATTATGTATATAATGCATCCACAGAATTGAAAAAAAAAATGTGCATATCAAAACACATTATTTGAATATCGTTCAAGTATTTCTGAATATCTGTTATTCGGTATCATACATATCCCATCCACACAAATGAATATCATAGTCATGGTCAAGGAAATAATTCATAATTACAAGTTGCATATCATACAAGTAAATTATGCATATCACTGTATAAAAAATGCATATGCCATCCACATAATTGCATGGCCGCGATCGCTGCCCTTGAACCGCGCCCGCGACTTGTTCTTTCCTAGAACTCAGCGAGATCTTCCTTGGCCGCGCTCGCGGCTTATTCTGCATATCAATGTATAGAAAATGCAAAAGTCATCCACACAAATGAATATCACATTCACGGCCAATGAAATAATCTATCATAAAAATTGCATATCATACAAGTATATTATGCATATCAATGTATGGAAAATGCATATCACATCCACACAAATGAATATCACAATCACGGCCAGTGAAATAATCTATAATAACAAATTGCATATCATACAAGTATATTCTGCATATCAATACATGTAAAATGCATATCACATCCACACAAATGAATATCACAATCACGGCCAGTGAAATAATCTATAATAACAAATTGCATATCATACAAGTATTATCTGCATAACAAATTGCATATCATACAAGTTTAATCCAAACAAAATAAAAAAATGGAAAAAAATAACAAAAGAAAAAAAAAATTAATCAAAACAACACCACTGCACAGCATCACCGACACAGCACAACACCACGACATTGTTCTTCAATTTGCAACTACAATTCACAACTACAATACGGAATTGTTCTTCAATTTGCATAGTCTATAATATAATCAATTTTTGATCGTATTCATATGATAATGTCTCATTTTTTCTCAATCATGAATCAAGCTGTAAAATACGATCAAAAAGGGAAGAAAAAACAGTACGCACCGATAGACGAATACGATTCAAGTCGATTTAAGTCAAGGACATCTCGGAAGATTTGAGGACGAGCACGGATCTGGGTTTATGGGGGGTCGCCGGTGTGCGTTGTCGGTGTGGGTCGCCGGCAGGAGAGAGATGAGGGAGAGATGGTGAGGCAGATCTGCGAGAGAGAGAAGAGTAGATCGCGAAGCGGTTGGATGAGCCGAGACGCGGTCCGGTGGTGGTTGTGGGTTCAGTGGCACGGCGTGTTACGCGCCAAGAGAGACGGGCACAGATCTGGGTTTGTGGGGGGTCGCCGGTGTGCGTTGCCGGTGTGGGTCGCCGGCGGGAGAGAGATGAGGGAGAGATGGTAAGGCAGATCTGCGAGAGAGAGGGGTCTTCGAGAGATGTGAATCAAAATGGAAGTTGAAAAGTCGTGGAAATAGGAAAGGGTAGAAATCAGATCCCATAAAATTAGGAAGGTGTGGTAATCGGGTGTGGGTAAATCTACCCTCTAATTTTAAACCTTCCTAGATTAAATCTCAACCATCCATCTTAAACTAATCTAACGTTTTATATTTGTACACTCGTTTCACTATAAGGAGTTATTTTACTAGAACATAGATCTATATCTATATATATATATATATATAGAGAGAGAGAGAGAGAGAGAGAGAGAGAGAGAGAGAGAGAGAGAGAGAGAGAGACGACCTGGTTAAACGAATGTTATGGTAAAATGAGTGGACAAACGTGGAGCGTCGGATTGGGGTGATGGATGGCTGGATTTGGAGAGGAAATTGAGGGTGTATGGAGGCGTGAAACATGGAATTGAATATCCCAATAGAATTTTAGAAAACAACTGCCTCTAAATCAGGCAGTTAGAGGAGATTTGGAGAGAGAGTGCATAGATCGTGTGCTCCATTCACAACTCCAATCCCCCACCAGATCTGATTCGTCTCCTACAATCCGCCATTGCAAGATCTCTGATTTGCGAAAAAAATCAATCGAATCCAACAAGCATCGTCACTCCATCGTCTTCCCCATCCAAATATATTGAAAGACCTCTAAATATCAAGAACGTTTGAGAATCGAACGAGATCAATCGAATCGAATCAGCCATATCTTCTTCTTCGTCGATCCTCCATAGCCAGATCTTGGAGTTCTTCAATTCGTTCTGTGAAAAACGTTAAACAACCCGAAATTGAATCATTTCCAACCTCCCTTCTGAAGCAATTGTTTTCAGCGACATGGAACAAGGTGAGTTCGTTCGATTTCGATCATCAATTACATTAATTAGGAATGTTAAAACAAGTTTTGTTGGTGTGGTTTGTATGATTCGTTCATTAATTAGGTTTTTCGAAGTTGTTTTGAACAATCAATGTTAGATGCGTAATGTTGTGATATTCATACTCACTTGTTGGATAGTCATGTTGTCTATGTAGATATCACTTGTGAATTTCATCTTTTCATGAGTATCGTCGAGTGATGCAATATACTTGTGTAATGACATTCAGAACGTTATGTTTGATATTCACATATAGTACAACGATATTCATTGCTACAATTGTTTTTTATCATGAATATCGATCATGCAAATTTGAATATCAATTCATATGCAACAACTTAATATTGATATTATTGTACGCGAATATCGTTCATGAAATTATGAATAATGCAATATGATTGGTGTTTGATAACAAAATTTGTGTTTGTTCAATAATATTCAAAATGTTGTAAATGATACTCATGTATTGTGCACAAATATTCATTCATTTTTGTTCCACAATGAATTGGTGTTATACATTATTATGTCCGTTTGTATTGCATTGACATTCATGATATCATATACTAGTATTCACACATGCATTGTGTATACATATTCATGTAGTACATATATTCATCATTGGTATTCATTAGATTTACCACCTATACTATCAAGGTTGCGCATAGAGATGATTCAAGAAAAGGACAAGGGCAGTTGCAAAAGTTGAAAGATAGAAAGAAGAAGGATATAATTGTACTAAAGAAGGGCATGATAAAATGCAAGAGGTGCAACAAATATGCATGACATGACCGTGGGAATTGAAAAAAAGACTTGTAGTTTAGATATTCATATTCTTATTCTAGATATTCATGTTTTGAGTAGCAATATTCATACTTTTAGCATTAATAAGAATTGGGCTTGTATTCGATATATATGACATGATATTCGTATTCTAATACAAGATATTCATATGCTTGATCCAAAAATTCAAGATTTGCCTAGCAAAACGTGTATGTTTTGTATTACTATGATTGGATTTGTGTTTTTATTTTCATGAATTTATAAGTGATCTTCAAACATATTGTGTGAACTGTAAGGTAAACTTGTATATTTGATAATCAGATTCGTGTTTCATACATTCACATTAACTAAATTGATATTCATTTTAATTGAATTAGTATTCTTGAATTTTTGAACGATATTCATTGACTTACATTTGATATTCATGCATACATCCTCGTCCACAGAGTTGCGACTGTTGTGTAATACACTGGTAGAGTCATTTGAAAATATTGATAAAACATGAAAGAATATCCAATAATAACGTAGAATGAAGTCAGATATAAACGTAAATGTAGTAAATAAATTTTATTGAACTAAGTTGCAAAACAAATTGCATAATAGTCATTAAAAACGGTAAATCCAATAACCATAAATATTGTTATTCTTTAATCCAATTTCACAATACTTTACACCTTGACGTAGGTATGCCTCCAAATGTCATATGCACATACACCACAATCAATCTTGTTTTTATCGTCATGCCACTTCATGTTTAGAATTTCGGGCTTCTTTTTGGCAAAACCGATGAACCTTGCGCCTAGATTCATTAATCCCTTGGACCTATATTCATGAATATCATCAAAGTGTATGTGAATAACAAGAACACAAAACATGAAGATTTCTATATAATAATATGAGAGAGAAATAAAACTACACATTTTCTTTGTATTCTTAAACATCAGTATATACTTGTATGAATATCAACAACATAACACATGAATATCAAAATGCTCCTAATCCCAAAATCCTAAAACCCTAAACCAATAAACCCAAAACCAATCAACCCTAAACCATACACAAATAAACCCTAAACTCTAATCCCTAAACCAATAAACCCTAAAGCCTAAACCTTAAACCTCTACACCATAAACCTTAAATCCCTGCACACTGAACCCTAAACATAAACTCCAAAATTGATCGAACATGAATATCAAAAATATTTGTGTGAATATCACATCAAACAATTTGAATATCAATTGCAACCAGTACAAACAACACCAACAAAACACTAAAACTGATCCAACATGAATATCAACAACATCATAGTAAATATCATATCATAAAATTTGAATATCAGCTACTCGTGGCATTAAATGTACATTGCACATAAATATCAAAAGCATTTGTATGAATATCACATCAAATAATTTGACTATCAATTGCAAACAGTACAAACAACACCAGTAAAACACCAAAACAAAGAACATGAATATCAACAACATTATAATGAATATCACATTATAAAATTTGAATATAAACTACTCAGAGCATGTAACATGCATCCAACATAAATATCAAAAGCATTTGTATGAATATCACATCAAACAATTTGAATATCAATTGCAAAAAGTACAAACAACACCAATAAAGCACCAAAATTGACAACATGTATCAAGAGCATTATAGTAAATATCACATCATAAAATTAGAATTTAAACTATTCGGAGCATGAAACCTGCATCCAACATGAATATCGGTTTTCAACAAATATGTACGCAAATTTCAACACCACGAAATCAAAAACCCATAAATTTCAATACAAATTATGTACACAAGGTTGAAGACGATGACCCTATATGGAGAATTTGGGAAATTCGTAAACCCTAAAAAAAACATCATGCAAAAATCAATTTACCTTTTTCGATTGGGATTTCCGGCTGGAAAACTCGTGAGAAGTCCGACGACGGCCATCGGTAAATGGAGCTTCACGAGTGAGACATAGATGAAGCTTGAACAGACATTTCAATGGGGGACAGTTGATCTTAGAGAGAGAGAGAGAGAGAGAGAGAGAGAGAGAGAGAGAGAGAGAGAGAGAGAGAGAGAGAGAGAGAGAGAGAGAGAGAGAGAGAGAGAGACGGTCGGTGATGAATGGAGCTTCGCGAGAGAGACATAGATGAAGCTTGAAGAGACGCTTTAGTGGGGGGCGCTTGCGCTTGATCTGTGAGAGAGAGAGAGAGAGAGAGAGAGAGAGAGAGAGAGAGAGAGAGAGAGAGAGAGAGAGAGAGAGAGAGAGAGAGAGAGAGAGAGAGAGAAGAAGAAGAAGAAGAAGAAGAAGAAGAAGAAGAAGAAGAAGAAGAAGAAAATCATATCCCCAAAAAAACGGGTGGATCGATAAAAAATTTGATGTGTGCATTCCATCCAAAATATTGTGCACCTCCCTCTATTTAATCCAGTACATATGTTTCATCTTAATCCAATACCCTAAATTTTTCACTCATTTTACCCTAGTATGCTGTTTCACTAGAGCGTAAATCTATCTATATATATATATAGAATTAGGATCAAGTGTATATAGGGGTGCAAATCGTGTCCCAACTTGTATCCCACACTCATATCCCATTTGTTTAATTGGACCACGTGGCATATATCTTCCAATTTGCAAATTCCGGAAATCCACACTTTTTCCAATTAGAACAAAATACCCCGGCCTTACTTTTTCTGTCTCTCGCCTCTATTGTTTCTTTTTCAATGTGCAACCCATATCCTCCTTGCTCACCAGCCATCAGGTAACCTCCTCACTTCGTCTGGTAGTGGTACGTCTCTTCACTAAAGTACTAAACACAATATGAATTTAAGAATTTTCCATTTTTGGCGTTATTTCCGCTCTTCGAGGAGGGAATGAAGGGAAGTTGCACTAAAGCAACCAAAATAAAATAAAATATCGCTTATCTCATGTCTAAGCATAATCATCGAGCTTAAGTAATCACAATTGTCTAGAATGACCATAAAATAAAAAGGAAATTCATCAGCACACATTCATTAAATGAACACCTTATGCAAAAGTGAACTTATCAATGTTGAACAAAGGGTTGTAATATGTAGTTATAATTGATCCCTGACTCCCTGTATATAAAGCAAAACACCATTTCTTAAAATAGCCAATTGGTTGAAGAATATAGTAATTATAAGAATAGACTTTTACAATTTCCATGGCCGTATAAACTGCATTTGGTAAAAATTGCAACTTCAACAATGGCAATTCTTCTATATTAAACTATAAGCATCACAAGAAGAATTGGATAACCGCGATTAAGTTGATTACTTTTAGAGAAGATTTGCTAGGGAAACCCTGCCAAGAATTGGGGGAAATTGGAGTATATCGCGGGAGACCATAGAAATCGAAGGTACTAGCTGGTTGCAGTATTAAGTAGTGGCATCGCGTACCCGAGCGAGGAGGAGATAGTTAGGAAGACAGAAGGACGAACTAAGTAGAAGTAGGGATATTAGAGCGAGAACGGAGGAAGATGACGGGTGGCACGCTGCGCTGCCGGCAACCCTAGCAAGGAGGATCGGTTGCACAGTGGAGACAGACAACGTAAGGGGTGATTTGGTTTAGTTGGAAAATGGTAGAGTGCTGAGATCCATATAATAAAAAGAAATTGCAAATTGGAAGATATATGCCACGTGGTCCAATTAAACAAATGGGACATGGATGTGGGATACAAGTTGCATATAGGTGATAGGGTAAATATGGAGTGTATTAGAACTAAATTATCCAATGATTAGGATTTAACAACATAAATTAAAATGAATTGTGTTGTAGGGAATCACGTCTTAAATAACACCCATATCCCTTAATTAACCCTTATTTATAGGCTTTTGAGAAATTTTATACTAACATGTATCTCATTCAACGATGTCATTCGAACCAAGTAATTGTTCAGTACATGCAGTGTAGAGTAACTCTTTATTGTCTAACTTATTCATTTCATACGTCGAAATTGTTCATTAAGTTATTGGTTATAAGAACAATTAGGAAATATGTAATATTCTGACCTAGTTCATCACATTTATTCATCTGGTTCATTAGATATATGGACATTGTTTATTAGGTCATTGGTTGCATGAACAATTATGCTTGTGTTTGTATGAACCTTTTTATTAATATGTGTAGTGAACTGATGGTAATAATTATATCTTGTTTATTGTAGGGATGAGCAAATTCCGGTCCGGCCCGGAAATTTGGATCGAACCAGACCGGACCGGTCCTAACCGGTCTCCGGTCCAAGGATTTCCGGAATTCCGGGTCCGGTCCGGTCCGACCCGGTGTTTTTAAAAAATCTTAAAATTTTAACCGGTCTGAGGTTTTTTTACATTTGAGGTTTAGGGTTTAGGTTTTAGGGTAAATTATATTTAAGAGTAAATTATATTTAGATTTGAGAATTTTTTTCATGTTTAAATGTAAGTAAAAATTTAGCAAAACCCTAAATCGGTCCAAATAGGACCGGACCGGTCTGGACCGGATATTTCCGATCCGAGTTCCGGTCCACCATTTTTGATGTTTCGGGTTCCGGTTCGGTCCGGGTCGGTCCGGTTCGGACCAGGTTTGGACCGGTCCTCAACCCTAGTTTATTGTAATTAGAAAATACGATCATTAGGTCATCTAGTTCATCTTGTTCATTGTAATTATATATTGTTCATCATGTTCATTACACATATATGTTGTTCATAACGTTAATGTCTAACACTTTTTATATTGAGAATAATTTACACAAATCTTACCTTGAAACACTTCAAAAGCACTAACAATGGTGGGTCGAAGAGGTAGAAGACGAGAAGCACCGACTACGGTGGGTCGAAGAGGTAAAGGAGCGTAAAAAAACGCGGCGGCTAAATACATTTTCTTTTTATACAGTATATAGGCACGTATTTTAACCACAAGCCCGTGCATCAGGGACACGTATAAAAAAAACGTGGCTATGCCAGATATTTATCCATCGGATAACCGAAAAGGTCATCAGAGGCACGTGCACATATGCTACATACGTGCCTTAATGGCACGCCCACGTATGTAGCATACGTGCATGTGCACGTGCCATACAGATATAGCATGTGCACGTGTGCAGCGACCGGAAAAAGAGGGACAATTGAGTTCTGATGAAGCATACGTGCCTGTGCTCCTCCATATGTTTTTCCCAGAATTTGCCTTTCAAAGAGTCTACTTTGCGCAGCTCGTTGATGGATCAAATGAGGTCCAAGTGGGGTAGGATCAGTGGATATGGGTTCGTGTCGCTGCAAGGATTCATCGAATGTGAGTCGCAGAAGCTGTACCCTTTTGCTGGAAGCAGACGGGTCGCGCGAACATGGTTCAAGAGTACTTTGTTATATGTATTTCCAGCATGCGCCTTAGCAAGGGTCCAAGTTTGAGCGACTCATTGGAGGCTCAAGTGGAGTCCGAGCCACACGGGCGCCAGCTCGAGGAGCCCCAGCTGTGGTTCCAGCCGCGCTCCAGCCCGACCCGACCCTGCTCGAGGAGCCCCAATCGCGCCCCGCCCAGCAGTCGCTCGAGCCCGACCCGCCCTAGCTCGAGGAGCCCCAGCCGCGCCGCCCAAACTCACGCCGTCCGTGCCCACGACCGGACCGCCCATGGCTAGTGGCCGCCGTCTGCATGTCCTCCTCGCCCACGCCCTCCGTGCCCGTGCCCGCGACCGGACCCTCTCCAGATCGCTCGCCCGTGCCGCCCTCCGCATGTGATGCCATGTAGGAGGCGGTGAAGATGAGAAGAAAGGAGGAAGATGGAGGTGAAATGAGAAGAAAGGAGAAAGAAATGAAGAAATGGATTCTGTGAAGAAATGAAGGAGGCGGTGAACAGAGAGTCTGTCAAGATTTTTAATCTAGGGTTAAATTATTATTATTTTTAAAATAAGTCGTTGTACATGCCGTATGTTAATTTTTTTTTTAAAGTATGGCACGTGTACGTGCCACTTTTACATTCGGAAATTTGATTATCCGTTACTAATACACGTGGACGTAAAATTTATACGTGCCTTGTCACGGCCACGTGATATATTTACGTGCCTTTCTATTGTATATTTAGAAAATGTATATAGCAGCTCCCAAAAAAAATTGGTGAAAACTTTGAGCAATAAATTGGGGAGTAATTTTAGGAAATAAAATATTAAGTTCCATAATAATATTTTTTATATTTTGTTACAGATTTTGTAACTTCAATTCAATGAACAGGTCCTATGATAGCTTACATGTTCTCTACTAAATTATTCGTAAGATATAAAAGATTAACTCTCCATAAAGCTCCTCACTATTTACCATAGAAAGTCTCCTCACTAGAATCCGATACTATATATATATCAAAATAATTGGAAAGGGGAAGTGCTAATCAGGGAACTCAATTATATCTATGTTTATCATTTTCTTACGGAAATCAACTCTAAAGAGAGGTTTTGGTCAAATTCAAGTGTTCCAAATCCAACTCAAATTTCCTGCACCCTAATTGTGTACCCTTTTATGTACCCTTTAAGTTTTACTTATTTATTTTATATTTTAAACTATAAATTAGGATTAATAATTAAGGTTTAGGGTTTATAGTTTAAGATTTAGGGTTTATGGTTAAAAGTTTAGGGTTTAGAGCTTAGGGTATAGGGTTTTAGGGTTTATGATATATAGTTTAGGGTTTAGGGTCTAGGGTTTAGGATTTAGGGTATAGGGTTTATATTTTAGGATTTAGGGTTTATGTATTAGGGTTTAGAGTTTATATTTTAGGGTTTATGGTATAAAATAAACAAATTTAGCCTAGAGGATACACAAAAGGGTACATAGAAAGGGTACATACAATTTAACCCGTTCCAAATCATAAAGTGTCGATTGTCCCTTTGACATAATTTATTTCGTCCAGTGGCCGGCGTTTTGTCCATATGATAAAGTAATCAATTTTAGACCCTTTTGGCTATCATACCCCTCATCCAAACAGGAAGTGTACTTGTAAATTTTTTGTCTAAAACAATTTGCCATCCACCGTGGGGTTGATAGCTAAATTCCTTCAAAACCTTCCACCAAAAATCCTAAACACACACCATAGTTGGCCTCGAAGAAACTTACTCCCTAGTTAGCCCTACTAGCAATTCAATTAGAGAATCCTAACAATGGTGAAAACATCTGCGAGGAGGTGGCATCATATGCTAAGGGCTTGTTTGGTATCGATATCAAAGATATGAGATATCGGGTTTAGGTATCGGTATGAATATCAAGATATGGATATGAGTGATATCAAGGTATCGGATATGGGTATGGGTATGAGTGATATGTTTGATATACCAATTTTCTGAAAGATATCAAAATAACACTCCAATACCACTCTGATATCACTTTGATATCACTGATATCGATATCTACCTATACCAAACAACATATACCAATTTGATATCGATATCAGAATATACCAAACATAGATATGGGTATGACTAATATCTCATACCCATATCTGATATCTTAATATCAATACCAAACGGGTCTTAATTTGGCAGAAAGAATTGAGTCTCTTGAGAAGACTCTAGAGCAGTAAAGGCTAAACTCGAGGAGGTCATGTCCCAGAATGAGAGACTAAAATCTAAAGTTCCTATTGGCGTTTCAATGACTTCAGTTTCATGCCTTCAGTACATCCGACAAACTGATGGTGTTGCTCGACAACTGGACATGGACACTCCCATGCCTCCATAAAATGGAGATTTTTTTCCTAATGGTCCTCATACAAGAGTGGTGTCAAGAAGCGGAGGACAATACACCCTCCATCAGGGTATGTTCAAATCGATCATGTTTCTTCAAGACCACATGTTGCACCGATGACTCAATTTCCAACGAATTTCAAGGAAGTAATGGAGCACATGCTGAGGAAGATGCGGGCAGTTTTATCATTAATTGCCCAAATTCCCAGAGTTGCATGACCAATGGAGTTAGAACCCATGTATGGTTACACTGAGTCCCCATTCATTCTGTCGATAAAAAGGAAAAATATCCCTAAGAAGTTTTACGTGTCAACTATGACTTCCTACAACGTAACTGTAGATCGTGATAACCACTATCAATCTACAAGCAGAAAATGACCACCATCTCAATCCCGTTGGCACTAAGAGAAGGGGCTTTGGTTCAACACTTTCAAGGATTACTTTGGTGTGGTTCATCCATTTGTCACATAAGTCAATTTGGACGTTTGATGATCTGGTGAATGCTTTCAAAATTCAATTCGCCAGCAGCCGATGGCTAGGGAGGCAATCCAACGATTTTACCATGTGATAGACGTTTTTGTCGCATGCACCTAACAAAGTAAACCTCAAAAACCTAACTAATGTAGTCTGGTAAGTAAGGGTCGAATCCCACAGAGAATCAAGTTATATATCATATTTGCCAAAACGTTCACCAATTGATAACAAAGACAAAGGGGGGTTTATATGAATCTAACTAAGAAAATGATAAATAAAACATAAATACCTTGGCTAGACAAATATCCACCTTCAGTTTGGTTGATCGGTCATTGATTATCCCTAGTTCTCAATTCTCATGAATGTCCTAATCCCTGTTCTAAATTAATTACCAGTCCAACTAGTCCTGATAATCCTAACTATTAAACAATCAAGAAACTATCAAGATTCAATTTAACAACAGCAGTAAGCTCAGGAATAGATAAGTTCATGCAATACTTAACAACTAGTCAGTACTCGACATGCAATCAATTATCTTCACAATAAACATTCACAACTAGTTCCTGTAAATCATGATTGCTACTCTGAATTAGGGATGAACAATATTAATCTCAATAAGTTGACCAGATTAGGGGAACCAGCACTATAGATAATATCAATCTCAACTAGTTTGTCAGGCTAGGGAAACCAATACTAATAATACTAATCACAACGAAACGGTGAACTAGATAAACCAATAGAATTCAAAACCCTAATCTTGTAGTATAAATAATACCAATAACTACTAGTTGATCAGGCTAGAGAAATCAATAAAACTCAATGGGATGAAGAGCAAGAGAATCAATAACATTCAAGGATAGAGTAAAGGAATAATCTCACAATCAAATTCAAACCAAGGCTTCAATTGTCTAGCCAAAAACAAAACAAAGAAAAGGGAAAAGAGGAAGAAGGAGAAAAACGAACTCTTTATCTAATGTTCTAAAGGCAGAATATAAAGACTTAGCAAAACCTAATTTCTAAGATAAGAAATATAATCTTCTAAAAATATAATAAACGGAATAAAAGGAAATAAAAGAAATAAAGTAAACAAAGATCTCGGACGAAATCCCCGAAACGCGCCGCGCATGAACAGTACCCGCGACCGCGACACTATCCCCGCGACCGCGGTTTTGCTCTTCGCCGAGTGCTGCTTCTGCTGGAAATCCGCGCCCGCGGAAATGCCTTGGTCGCTCCCATCAGCTTCTCTCCCATCGCAGCACTCCTCGCGGCCTTCTCCTGTAGTGGCTTCTTGGCCTTCATCTCTTCAATGCTTCAATACTCCACTAAAATCTTCCTTTCCACCACTTCTTCTCTACAACTCCATTCTCCTAAAATGTCTTCTAAACCCATACAATTGGTACCTAATATTCAGTAATAACTCCTAGTTACGCACTACAAAGTAGAGCGTATCAAATTCCCCCATGCTTAAACCTTGCTCGTCCTTGAGTAAGCTAATAGAAACCTACTCCTCCAATGAAATATCCAAGGTCTCAGGAAGCACAACAAAACTATCCACTAAGAACTGCACCTAATCATGAATCTCCACAGTACCAACACATCAACACAACACACAAGCTTAAAGGAAAGCAGAGTACTTCCCCCAAGCTTAACCCGAACACCATAAAGTGAAAATGACCATATAATTCTAGCTCTAGTCTATCTTCTTATAACTCCCAAAGTGACCTACCCGAATCCTCCTTATATCTCCAACACTTATGTCACCACGCCAGGAAAAATGAGGAATCCTAATAATCATTCTTCTTCTTTTCACTCATTTTGCCCAGGCGCCCTTTCGGGTTTTCACCTTGCCACTCATTTCATTTTTCTATAGATGGGCTCACAAAACTCACATTACTCTACAACCTCTTATTACCTCAGCCTAATGCTGATCCGGGCCACCTGCTTATTGCCTAAGCCGCCTTTTCGGGTTTTCAGCTTAGTCTAGGAGTTTTTTTCTTTTTCTTTCTCAGACGACTAGCAAGTATAGATCATTCCCCCATGCTTAAATATTGCATTGTCCTCAGTGTAATGAAAGACTAAAAGATGAAGCACTGGGGAAGGAAGAAAAGTACTCACACCGTCGCCGAGGTGGCCTAGACTTGGATGTTGGTGCTGGTGGTAAATCATTGAAAACACAAGTCTCTGGTGTTGTGGCGGTCCTACTCAAGCAAACTCCTCGTACAAACAAATAGATCCACTGTAAGGTGAAGTGGTACATCAAAGAAACGGGGTTGCACAGGCCTTCTATGAACACAAATTTGGAGCCCTAGTGTAATCGTGTAGCAGGCTCTATCGCTCCTCCTCATCAACTGTTTAATGTCGGGCCAATCATCGGTTGCCAAATAAAAAGTGTCGAGCTAATGTCTCCTGCTTGGAAGCATGATGCGCTCCGTCTCTCGTAGTAAAAATTGGACAGCTGGGCCGCAATCGCGGTTTTAAGGCCGCGGTCGCGGTGTCTTCAGAATTTTTTTTTATTTTTTTTCGTTTTTTTTTTACATAGTGGACTTACAGTGATGAAACCGCGGTCGCGGTTTCGCGTTTGTTGCGAGGCGAACACCGTCTTCGAACTCCCACCTGGGTTTTAGTCTAAAACGAAACAACAATAATCAAAACTTGAAAAGAAAAGACATGAAAGGAATTACATACCTCGGGTTGCCTCCCGAGCAGCGCCTTGGTTAATGTCATGGCTCGACATAGTGCCTTGTTGATCACATCGGTAAACCATCACACAAACGAGAATATACAGACTTTAGATTCCTCGGCAACGATGCCAAATTTGATAGGCGTTTTTGTCGCATGCACCTAACAAAGTAAACCTCAAAAACCTAACTAATATAGTCTAGTAAGTAAGGGTCGAACCCCACATAGAATCAAGCTATATATCATGTTTGCCAAAACGTTCACAAATTGATAACAAAGACAAAGGAGGGAGTTTATATGAATCTAACTAAGAAAATGATAAATAAAACATAAATAGCTTGGCTAGACAAATATCCACATTCAGTTTGGTTGATCGATCATTGATTATCCATAGTTCTCAATTCTCATGAATGTCCTAATCCCTGTTCTAAATTATTTACCAGTCCAATTAGTCCTGATAATCCTAACTATTAAACAATCAAGAAACTATCAAGATTCAATTTAACAGCAGTAATAAGCTCAGGAATAGATAGGCTCATGCAATACTTAATAACTAGTCAGTACTCGACATACAATCAATTCTCTTCACAATAAACATTCACAACTAGTTCCTGTAAATCGTGGTTGCTACTCTGAATTAGGGATGAACAATATTAATCTCAACAAGTTGACCAGATTAGGGGAACTAGCACTATAGATAATACCAATCTCAACTAGTTTGTCAGGCTAGGGAAACCAATACTAATAATACTAATCACAAAGAAACGGTGAACTAGATAAACCAATAGAATTCAAAACCCTAATCTTGTAGTATAAATAATACCAATAACTACTAGTTGATCAGGCTAGAGAAATCAATAAAACTCAATGGGATGAAGAGCAAGAGAATCAATAACATTCAAGGATAGAGTAAAGGAATAATCTCACAATCAAATTCAAACCAAGGCTTCAATTGTCTAGCCAAAAACAAAACAAAGAAAAGGGAAAAGAGGAAGAAGGAGAAAAACGAACTCTTTATCTAATGTTCTAAAGGCAGAATATAAAGACTTAGCAAAACCTAATTTCTAAGATAAGAAATATAATCTTCTAAAAATATAATAAACGGAATAAAAGGAAATAAAATAAAATAAAATAAAGTAAACAAAGATCTCGGACGAAAATCCCGAAACGCGCCGCGCATGAACAGTACCCGCGACCGCGGCACTATCCCCGCGACCGCGATTTTGCTCTTCGCCGAGTGCTGCTTCTGCTGGAAATCCGCGCCCGCGGAAATGCCTTGGTCGCTCACATCAGCTTCTCTCCCATCGCGGCACTCCTAGCGGCCTTCTCCTGTAGTGGCTTCTTGGCCTTCATCTCTTCAATGCTTCAATACTCCACTAAAATCTTCATTTCCACCACTTCTTCTCTACAACTCCATTCTCCTAAAATGTCTTCTAAACCCATACAATTGGTACCTAATATTCAGTAATAACTTCTAGTTACGCACTACAAAGTAGAGCGTATCACCATGTCAAGTAGAGATCAAACGAAGCGCTCAGGGACTTCTTGAACCAATTTTATTGGGAAAATATTGCTATCTCGTAGTGTGACGTTCCAACGGATGTCAAAGCATTCCATCAAGGTTTGCGCATTGACCATTACATGTACACGAAGTTGATGAAGTACCCTTGGAAGACATTCGAGGATGTTCATACCAAAACCATGGAACAAATCAGGCTTGAAGAGGGTCGTGCTCTTAGTGGACAAAGCGACAAAGGTGACAGATCGAGTCCTAAATCCCTATATGAACAACGTAGGGATAAACGATCGAAGCCTTATTCCAGAAACCAAAGTAATGAACAAGAAGTCAAGTCAGTTCATCACAATAGGCGCGATTGGAGGGATGATCCATCTCTACCACCAAATATCCATTAGTACATCTTCAATGTCAGCATTCAGAAATTGATCAATACCATGTCAAAGCTTGGTAATAAATTAGGTGGCCTAAAAAGTTCGATATGATGCGAGGAAACCAAGATACGTCCAAGTGTTGCCATTTTCATTATGATATCAATCATACAATAGATGACTGCACTGATTTGAGAAGGGAAGTCGCTCAATTAATCAAGAAAGGCTTCCTCCATGACATGTTGTCTAAGAAGGCCAAAGCAACTGCAAATCATGGCAATTGGGATGAACCAGTATCTCGTCCGCCACATGCAAAGGTTATCTACACGCCTACACCGTAGCTAGAGGATTAAAAATGTAACACCCCCAAATATTTCCTTGAAAGTATTACCGCCAGTGACCTCAGACTTCACATCCGAAGCCACCCAAGGCTTAACCATTCATTCAAAACATAAAACACACTGATAATACGAGATATCATAATCTTTATTTAAACCAAAGTCTCGAAATTACATCCGTAAATCCCAAATTCAACAGAAATACAGAATATGTTTAATACAGCGAAAGTCTTTTAAATAAATAACATAAGGGTCTTGATCGAAGCGATCACCTGCCTATGATCTTCAACCTGGATAAAACTCTTAAAAACGTCATCTGCCTTCATCGTCGGTTCTAGCCTTCACGGAACGGAAGTCTACCTGATGTGTCGTATGAGACGGATGACACCAACCAACCATGCAAGGGAAAAATAACCGGTTGGTTAGTCTAATGAAAGACTATGCAAGGGTAAAACAGGAAGGTTCTAAGTAGTCGTATTAGGCTAGACCCATCGCTTCTCGAATAAAAGCCGATGACGATAGTAAACCTCAATACTTCTACGGAAGGATACAAAATGGAATGATCAAGAGAAGACTCCTAAAGATCGAGTCTTATCGGAAACGTATGAAGAGAAGACTCCAAGAGATTGAGTCTTAACGGAAAGTATGACAAGTGTTCGGGAACATTATAATTTCACACAAGAGTTTTAAAAATGACTTGACTATTTGGGTCCACGACCAACCTCACCGCTCAGTGCGAATTCAGATTGGAAAGAGGACTTACTCCAACCGAAGTCTCGGGCGAGGTTCCAAGTTGTACTTCTCGCCCTAAGGTTCATTAATTATGTGCATAACGGCACTCATCTTATTTAGTGACAAAACGTACAATTACGTTATAAGCTTTTATCATATAAATATATCATCTCGATACGAGAGATATCTTGGGAGCGTATCCCGAAAGAATTGGCACCAACTGTGTGCACCTCCCCTATACTCGGATAGGGGATAGTCATGACCAGGGAAATGGTGTTAGGGCTTGGTCATCCTATCCACCATGGTTATAAAGAAACGACTAGACCTTGCAAGGTACATAGCGTTCCTACGAATACTCGTTCTAACCAAACAGTTAAAATCACACAATAGTCCACATCAATGCCATTCTGGCAATATATATATATATATAATAGCGTTATTTCTAGCAGTATATACAACCTATTATAATATCACTTTTTAATTGTATCATTTATAAAATCTGTTCCCAACAAAAATAGTAGTTCATCCCAATTTAATTAACAATTAAACAATTGATAATTAATGGAAACACGGAATGATAAGCAAGCGCGAACCGCCACTTGCCTTAGTCTAGACGAACGATTGAGCGACGACGGGTTTTTGGGTCCAGAATAGCAACGAAAATCGGATTACAGATTCCTACGAAAATGACCCATAACGAAACCCTAGGTTAGATTCGACAATAAAATATACGAATCTAAGGAAGAACGAACCAAATCGAAAGAACGAAAGTCCCGCCCGAGACCGGCAATGCCCAAGGCCACGATCGTGATTGCCCAGGCAATCCGCGGTCGCGGTGGCACTGCCGCGGTCACGGGCGTCGAGGACGAATGTCCGCGAGCGACTCGGCAATGCCCGCAAGCAACTGGCCGATGACCGCGATCGCGGTGTTCATGTCCGCGGTCGCGGACATGAACACGGCGACCTCCGATTGGCGAAAGACTCACCGGCGATGACTCCTTGGGCTCGATTCGCAGTGGCTTCAGTTCTGGCCTCCTTGCACCTCCGCCAACACCCTACGAGCACCACCACCTCCGTCGAAAGCTCCGGCGACTCCACAAGAAAATCCGGCGAGAGCTTGAAGATTCTGACGACAAGAAAATGAGAGGGAGAAGTGTGAGATTATCAGAATGCGGTGCCCTTCAACCCTCCAGATCGTCCTCCTTTATAGGACAAGGAGAGAGGGAGCAGCCGACAAGATCAACGACGAGCAGGGAGATCGACGGCAAGGGTGGAGAAGACGAAGCGTCGTGCGTGCCTGCGCATTTCCGCGATTGCGGTGACTTTTCTGCGGTCGCGGAATATTCGAATTCCCAGCTCTTCTGTGCCTGATTATTCCGCGGTCACGGTGGCTCTGCCGCGGTCGCGGAATTCTTCTTTTCGCGCCTAATTGCCCGGGAAAAGATTGGGCATGGGTTTTCAAACCCCGGGTTAAAATATATTTGTACCTGAACAAATATTCTAAGCTTCGAAAATACGTCGAATGTATTTTATACCACTCAGGAAAATATTACAGAGATCAAACATGAAACAGAAAATCCGAACTTCTCTGAAAACGAAACGATTACAGGACGAGGGTTGGGTAAATTACCCAATTACCCTTTCTAAAAATGAGGGGTATTACAAAAAATCATCACTCCGACATATTCCATTGATAAACGTCATGCCCGCGAAAACGTCCTAGATTGCTCGTTGGTAGTCCTATCCTCTAGGAAAGAAGCCGTTGAGAGCCCATCAATCAAATTCGACTACTCAGATTTCACAAACGTCAATGGCCCTCATCATGAGGGGTTGGTCATTTCACTCTAAATTGGAAATTGTCTAGTCAAAAGAATCCTTATAAATAACAGACGTTCGTCAAATATCATGATGTTGGATGCAATAAAAAACATGAGGCTTCACGAAGATGACATGGTCAAGAAATATGTCCCCTTGACCGGATTCAGCAAAGAAGTCAAGCATATTGTTGGTGAAATCACATTACCAACTTACGTCCAAGGCATCAACATCCAGGTAAAATACCTAGTTGTCGATTGTTCGTCCCCTTGTAATGTCATGCTAGGCAGACCATGGATCCATGGCAAAAGGGCATTCCATAGACATACCATCAAACTATCAAGTTCCCGACACCTTGGGGGTCTAGGAGATAAAAGGGGATCAGAAGATGGCAAAGGAATGTTACCAGACTTCCATGAAGGTGACAACGTCTGGTGACAAGTCGTCATAGCAATTATAGATCAACGACATACAGCCACAGTACATCGAACCTAAGACACCTGAGATAGAACAAGTTATCTTGGATACATCAAATCCAAAGAAAACAGTACGTATAGGGTCATTTCAGGACCTCCGAGGAGAGCTGATCCAGTATCAAAGGCAAACGCATATTGGTTTGCTTGGTCTCATGTAGACATGGTTGAAGTTAGTCTCGGCATAATAACACATCAACTCAACTTCGACCCCGATCATGCACCAATAAAGAAAAATCGTTGGAAATTTACACTAGAACGGAACAAGGTAATTGTTGACGCAGTAAAGCAACTGTCGGAGACAAGAAAGTTCAGGGAAGTCAAATACTCTAATTGAGTGGTGGTCCAAAAGAAGAATGAAAAATGGGGAGTATGCATTGATTTTATAGGTTTGAACAAGGCTTTCCCCAAGGATTCATTTTCACTCAAGCACATTGGCGCCACAATGTATGCCACAACCTGATATGAAATGTTGGCATTCATGGATGCCTACAATGGCTACAATTAGATCTTGACACACCTAGACAATCAAGAGAAGACTATATATTCATCATCAACCAAGAAATCTATTGATATAAAGTCATGCCTTTTGATTTGAAAAACGTCAGAGTTACATACCTAATATTGAAAGAAATCATATTCAAATCCAAATATTGACACTTTTTTTTTTTAACAAGGCACGTTTTGATTTAAGTGGAGTTGCGCATCTCTATTCTCATGGACCAACACTTAAAAGTGGTCGCACTCGCACTTGCATGAAATCTGCATGCAATATATTTAAATCCAAAAGATCCAAAGAGTTGAATTATATAACACAGCTAGGTTTCTTAAAGTAAAGTATAGATAATGCACCATGCATGAATCATATATTATTGCTGAAGGAATAAAGTAGGGGTGTTCAATTCATGCCCGGACCAGATCGGAAAAGACCGGACCGGGAAAATTACGGTCCGGTCTCCGGTCCGGATATTTTTCTTAATCCGGTACAGTCCGGTCCAAACCCGAAAAAAATCGGTCCGGACCGGTTGGACCGGTTTTTTTTAAAACAAAATAATAATAATAATAAGTTAGGAGTTTAAATGTTTTTTTATAGATATTTTTCTTAAGTTAATAACTTATGAGTATAAATACTTTTTAAATATTTTTTTAGATATTAAATAAGAATTTATTATTTATTTTTTTTAAATAAGTTCCGGTCTTAGACCGGACCAGACCGAATAGGTCCGTTTCGGTCTTCGGTCCAGACTTTTGAAAAAATCTGATCCGGACCGGATGAACACCCCTAAAATAAAGGGACATAAATCATTAACAATATTTAATTACAGGAGAATAAAGGAATTCTGAATTAATAAGGGGCATTAATTTTGCACTTTAATCCCGGTTAAAGCCTTAGAGGTTCCACGATCGCTGCACTTTTCTTCTAGCCGGGGTGAGCTGCCTTAATTTGACCCCTCGCTTTTGGATAATGTCGTATGGCATGTAAACTCAATGTCTACAACTTCTATTCTAAATACTCCGTATGTTTGAAGGAAGAAAATAGATAAGGTGTTACTAACATGAAATTATGTAGGGATTTAGATGTTTTAAACGAAATTTTAAAAAATAATTTTCTAACATCTAATTTAAGATCTCATACATAAATTTGATACGAACCACATATGAAAGAGTAACATGTCTTTTAATGCAAAACTTATTTCCGGAATCTCTCTGCAGAATAAAGTCTCAATTGTAACTCATCTACTTAGTCTAAACGAGCACGATACATATAGATCGCCTTGTCTTCGTTTGCTAGAACGGGACAAAGCTCCAAGCTTGTCTTACAGCAGGGTGTACGGCCGCCCTAGATGTGTATTTGGGAGAGAGTTTTTCTCAACACATGAGATAATGGAATAATCCCTTGTTACAAGAAAAAATGAATATTTAAGGTTGATACAATATCTTATATTTCCTAAAGATATATTTCCTTATATTATCAAGTAAATAGATAACTCTTTATTATTACTTGATGAATAATCGACTCTCCAAATAATACTGAAGATGGATTTTGTGATCTCCTTTAATACTTAATTAATAGAGCTAATAAGTAAATAAGGTAAAAACTTATTTAATATAATTAATATAGCCTATTAAAAGAGGAGTTTTCATAAAAAAAAGGTATTTAAGTCTTTTATCTTCTTCTCTTTCCAATTCAATTGATTCTATTCTACGCTTAGGGTTTTGAGCCTCCATAGCTTCAAACCTTTGAGAGCTTCTTGAGAGAGATTCCTGACTTGAGCGTCGGAGGGGCCTTAGACGAGACCTCCCCCCTCCCGTTCACGTTTGTTCGTGGTTTCAGATCTAGAGTTGAAGACTTCTCGCGTTCTTGGAGGCGGAATTCAATCGTTCCTAATCAATTTCCCGATGATACAGATTCCTGCATCGACAAATACATATGGCCGAAATTCCCTCATCCCACTATGGGCCTCGGGTTGCTTTGATCTAGCCCAATTACTCTAATGTGTGTGACCTTATAGGACCTAGATATAATAGCAATGGGTCAAATATAATTTATCCTATGAGTCATAGTTGGCTTCTAGCAAAATCTAAGACTACCTAAAATATCCGGATTATTAATCTCTATTATAATCCTATTCTATAGTAATTGTCATCTTGATTAAAGGACATATTCCTTCAATCTCCCTCTTGTCCTTAAACAAGTGTGCAATATCAATTCCTTTGTCACTTAGTGTCTAATTTGATTATATGATACCATCTGATGTAATCCATATCAATATTCAAATTGTTTCTTGAACTCCGAGCTTGAACTGTCAAAACTAATGATTACTATTAATCCATTTGAGCACGACCATGCATTTTCAGTTCTTACTCTTCAAGTGGCCAAAATACTGTTCCTATCCATATATGTATACATATATATAAATAGGAGGACTTCTCCATTCTCGTATGACTATAGCTCCCACTCAATTTTCAGCGACCCCGATCACTGTCTTTATAGCCGCCTTTTATGCAACGGTGTTTGACAATGTCAAAGACTACCAATCACCAAGCAAGAGGTATATCGCACTCATGTCTGAGGAATTTACTAATCATAGTTCAACTTAAAATTCTACAACTCATTTGAAGAATCTTAAGGTAGGTTTGCCCAACACGTATCCACCATACATGTCCATGTAATTGATTAGACATCTACATGTCCCTATAGCCCGTGAAACTTGGCGTTATCAATCAACTTACATAATAGCCTGCATTGAGTTATTTATGTCCAATTTAATTACTTAGACTACGAACAACTCATAATTCATAATATCAGTTCACTTAATAGGGTTTCATCTACCATAACTTTTATGATTATCATATTTGATGATTATAAATTATTAGGATATTTTATTTAATTCTAAACCACAATTAAATAATAATGAAACTTTATTTCAAAAACAAACATGATGCAATGTTTCAAATGATTCACAATCAAATGAGGTTAGAAGTCCATCCTTTTGGAGCTTCTGTATGCGTTTCAAGCTTATGTGACCCAAATGACAATGTTATAGGTAGTGTTTAAATCATTTGATTTTTGCTTTTTAGTAATTATGTAATAGACGTGGGATTCTAAATCCAACATATAAAGTCCATTACTGAATTGAGCATTGGCATAAAACACATCATCCATATAAAAGAACAACAATTATTCTTAATAATGAATTCACAGCCTTTAGTATCCAATAGAGAAACTAAAATGATGTTTTTGGTAATAGAAGGAATTGAATAACAATTATTCAATTCTAAAACTAAACCAGAGGCAATGATAGATTACTATCTCCTACTGTTAAGGCAACAACTTTAGCTCCATTTCCAACATGTAGGTCTATCACTCCTTTCATCAACCTTTTACTTCTTTTGAAACTTTTTCATCTTCCAAGTACTTTGGGCAGTTCTTCTTTCAATGCCCTTTTGCATTGCAATAGAAACAATCATGATTTGCATCTACCTTAGCCTTTCCAGAAGTCGCCTTGGGTTGTGCAACTTTCTTGCCCTTCCCTTACACGTGTTTCTTTTGTTGTCCGAGTGCCCCTTTCTTGAACCCTTTTCCCTTGCTGACCATCAGAATCTCTTTCTTGATGTCAACAGAGAGATTTTGCTCAGTTATTGTGAGCATCCCATGTAGCTCTTCAAGTGTTTTTCCAACTCCATTCATATTGAAGTTTAGCTTGAATTGAGCAAATCCATCATGTAGAGAATGGAGTATGATGTCTGTAGCCAACTCTTGTCTATAGGGGAATCCAAGTCTTGCCATGTTCTCAAAATGTCCAATCATATTGAACACATGAGCACTGATTGGCTTGCCTTTCTCAAGCTTGCAATCAAAAATTGTCTTATGAGTCTCATATCTCTCCATCCTTGCTTGCTCCTAAGACATAACTTTCAGATTACGAATGATGGTGTAAGCATCCATCCTCTCAAACATATTTTGAAGGTTCGATTCCATGGAAGCCAGCATAAGATAAGTGACAATCATTGACTTATCTATGATCCACTTTTCCTCTTCTATCTCCTCTAGAGTAGACATAGTAATCAGTTTTGGGATAGGGGTATCAAGAACATTCTCTCTTCCTTCAGACCTGAGAACAATTCTCAGATTTCTTTCCCAATCGAGGAAGTTGTTTCCGTTCAACTTATTCTTCTCAAGAATCGAATGTAGGTTTATGATTGTTCGGTTATCGTTTCTAGACATGATATCTACAACAGAAATAACATGGAAAATATAAATTATGCTTGTCATGCAAGAGCTTAAAGAATTTAAACATGCTTTAAACATAAATAAGCTAATGCACAATTTATTCATAATTTTTTTTCCTTTGAATAAAATGATTCCAAAATCCTATTTCAGATAAGACTTTATACGTACTTTGGCACTTCCCTAAATCCTATATGATCAAGGTAAGTAACTCTTACTATCTATAACATTTATAACTCTTGATTGATAGATTACATCTTATGTCAAATCTATCACATGCCTCAAAATTCAAAACTTTGTATTTTGGCCTTTTGTTGAGTATAACCAAATCAAGGTTGTAAACCCCTTATATAGATTTACCCGTACTATCCCAATGTCAAAGAAGGACACCTTGCTTTGGCAAAACCTATCCATCAAATTCCAAGGGCCTCATAGGTTATAATTTGGAAAGGCAAAATCTCAATTTTCTTTTAAGGTAACTAGGTTTATCATACAAGTCTATTTACTAGTGAACTAAATAGCATAAATAAACAAGCAAATATAAACTTAGAGATATTTAAAGCAAAATAAATGCAAAAATGTGATCCTAGTATACCCCTAAAAACCCATAAGATCTAATCTTCATAGATTCATCTTGTCTCTTGGATCTCCATCCTGGAATCTTCATATGATCTTCTTCTCTTGTTTTACATAATGTAAATCTAATCAAATTTCTTGAAAATTAAATTACAAAAATACATAACGATACGCAAATCGTGTACAAGAAAATAATAACGATACGCATATCGTATTTTCTATCCTATTTTGGGCTATACCAGTCACTGCATGCAAGAATAATATCATATTATTAAATCATACATGCATAATATAATATCAAATATTAATAGACAATAATAGACTATTAATCATATTAATAGAATTTTAAGATTAAATTAATTAAATTATCCAATTAAATAATTGATCTAATCTTCTTATTATTTTAATAAATTAAAATCATATATGGAATTAATATTAATATTAATCATTACCATGTATAATTGGATAAAATATACTCTAGAGATAAGATATATTGTTACCATATCTAATTTAGGCAATTAGGATCTTAGGCTAACAAACCCTAGCCACCTAACCACGTCATCCCCCAGCCGAAACCACCAACCCACACGGCCAGCCACCAGCCGTGCGCCCCACCTCTGCTGCCGAGCCACCGCCGGACCACCTTCGACCACCATCGAACCGCCGTGAGCCATTTTGGCCACCTTGCCACGATTTTACCCCTTCTCCCACTCAAATTTTGTAACAATTACAAATTTTCGATGGTTCTAAGGAAAATATGGTGTAATTTCCAAAAAATTAATGTTTCTGAAAAAAAAAATGTATGAACCAATTTCACACAAAATTAATCAACTTTGGGCATTCAAGGCATGAAATTCTAAATTTCTAGGATTTGAATCAATTTTCACCAGCATGAAAAATCTAGTATTTTAAATGTGTGATTATGATTTATACAAGAAATCATATCTCTTGCATAAATTAAATATACAAATCCATTTAGGGGTCAAAATTAAGCAAAACATTAGAATTTTTTAACACTTACCATTTTGATCCTAAGGGCTGATTTTTTTAGTATATTATTTACATGAAAGTTATAACTTTATGCATCCACTCAATTAAAATCATAATTTTAGTCATACAGGTTAATCCATATATCAACTTTACCACTAACTTGAACCAAAATAATCAAGAACATACATCAAAATTAACAACTTTAATCATGATCATATCAATTTATGCAAGAGGTTCTGATACCACTGTAGGGATTTAGATGTTTTAAGCGGAATTTCAGAAAATAGTTTTCTAACATCTAACTTAGGATCTCATATATAAACTTTGATACGAACCACATATGAAAGAGTAACATACCTTTTGGTGCAAAACTTGTTTCCGGGATCTCCCTGGAGAATAGAGCCTCAATTGTGACTCCTCTACTTAGTCCAAACGAGCACGGTACTATATTGCCTTGCCTTCGTTTGCTGGAATGGGACAAAAGCTTCAAGCTTGTCTTGCAGCAGGGTGTACGGCCGACCCTAGATGTGTATTTGGGAGAGAGTTTTTCTCAACACATGGAATAATATCTTGTTACAAGGAAAAAGGAATATTTATGGTTGATAAAATATCTTATATTTCCTAAAGATATATTTCCTAATATTATCAAGTAAATAGATAATATTCTATTATTACTTGATAAATAATCCACTCTCCAAATAATACATATGACTGAAATTCCCTCGTCCCACTATATGTCTCGGGTTGCTTTGATCTAGCCCAATTACTCTAATATATGTGACCTTATAGGACCCAGATATGATAACAATTGGTCAAATCTAATTTATCCCATTAGTCATAGTTGGCTTTTAGCAAAGCACTAAGACTACCTAAAATATTCGGATTATTAATCTCCATTATAATTCTATTCTATTATTAGTAATTGCCATCTTGATTAAAGTACGTATCCCTTCAAATTAAGCATTTGAATCTAACATAAAGCTATAGTTTGTGACTTTGTGTTCTGATGTGACCCTGCCCTCCATGTCAGCTACAGAGGAGGAAGACGCCATGAGACATCCGCCTTGAGACTCCTCTACAGCTACATCTACCCCCGAGCTAGATTTAGAAGACTTTCTATTTCTAGTTCTTACGATTGCTAGACATTACTTCCTTAGTACTTTCTATTTACAGTATTTCTATTTTTAGTAGCTGCTAATTCTGGGTGGTTTCCATTTATGTTAAATGGGCCGCCAGAGTTAGTAACTAGAGAGTCTGACCCATTAGGTCAACTCTCTAGTATAAATAGGGACTCTTGTCTTCCCTTTCAGTTTACGTCAATTTTAAGCCTAAGTTCAAGTCGAGTTAAACTCCTTAACCCCGGGCCCCGACGTCATCAATTAACGCGTTTCCAAGTCGAATTATCCTGGCGCATTAATTATCTATCTTTGCGTTTCTAGTTGAACTATCCTAGCGCATCGATTCGGTTACCCATCATCTATCCGCACCCAAACACAAACCGTAATTTCACCCTAAACCTCACGGCTGCCCATCACCTCCCCACAGGCTGCCGCCGATCACCACCACCACAACCGCCCTTCCGCCGCGCCTCCTCCGTCACCACCGCACCACCACCAGTCGTCGGTCACTGTTCCGACACCCTTTCCGCCGCCGAACACTCCTCCATTCCTTTCCGAAGAGTTGTTTCGCCCCAATACGCATTCAAGCAATCCTTGACAACATTTTGTGGTCTTTCCATCGGACAAGGTCACATCATGTTCTCTCTTTAAACAAGCTTTAGTTCTATAAATATATAAACAAATTGGCGGGTGTCATATATCAATCCAAATTATTATTTTTTTATAGAAAACAAAGACTATATTAAAAAACGAAGTAACCGTTACAAGCCAAGAAGCTTGGTGTTTGAGATATCAGACAGAAGGCTACCATTGCCAAACAAGGCAAGGAAGGACAAAGCAAAACTGCAAGGAACGAGGTGAATAAAACACCGACTACAAGCAAATGAAGACCCCAAGTAATAGCTCTTGAATCTAAGAGATCAGTGATTGCGCTAGGTTTTAAAGATTTACTCCCTATCACAGTCATTGATCCAATAGACAGATCAAGAAAAGCTACCACCAGGCTAGCCAGAGCCTTCGCAGCCGAAAGATCCTCAACAATACTTGATTTTCAGACCTTACTCCCAAGGACTGCATAAGACCCATCAGACTGAAACAGAGGACAAGGCAGGCCATCGGAGCCAACGGCCCTCAAACGAGCAACAGGCTGTACAAAAAAGACACTAAAAGAAGCAAAAACACTAGTACTGGCAAGACAAAAGAAACTAAAACAAGGGAATTCAGGGCATATCATCCAAAACCAGTAGAACTCCAAAACTGAATGCACCCAGGACCAAGGTACGCAGGAGAAGAAGACCGGCGGCTAAACCAGCAGAATCCCAAAATTGAGGTCACCACAACAGGAAGGCAAACCAGGAAGAAAGCCGGCAACCTCAGTAATCTGGAATGCAGAGGGAACAGGCGGTGCGGAGAGCAAGTTGGATTCCCTAATCCGAAGCCGCAATAGCAGGTCGGAGGACAAACCAAATTTGACCAAGAGCACCGGCAATTTTCCGAGTCGATCTCCCCTGGCTTCGCGGCGAAGGCTCTTGTAGATGAAGAAGACGCCGCTTCCATCTTCTTCCCAAATAGCAAAATTCGCCCGAAAATGAGGGCAAAGGAAAACCCTCAATCTGGAACTACGAACCGGCCTTAACGGTGGCGACCGGATCTGGATCTGGATGTGCATGCAATAGGAGAGGCAGTGGCGACCGGAGCAAATCCACAAACCGACAGGAACTCGGAGAGGAAACCGAGCAGGAGCGGCGGCGGACCTTGGAGACCAAAGGAGGCGGTGAAAACCAGAACACACAGAGGCGGCGCGGAGGGGAGATGCAGAAAACCTGTACAAGAAGGGAGAAGTGGAGGGGAGAAGCAGAGGGGAGAAGCACCAAAACCTGTACAAGTGAGGAGAAGTGGAGCAAGAACGGAGGAGGCGGTGAACGATGGAGGCGGCGAACTAGCACAAGGCTAGAGAAAAACCCCCACAGAGGGGGGAAAGAGAGTTTCCCTCATCAGGAGGGTAACCCAATTGAACACTTATATCAATCCAAATTACCTACTCTTTCGGTAATAAATGTGCTTTTAATAATTTATTTTTATTAAAAAATATTTCTCATTTCAAAATTTTATATAATAATTTATTCAGATTGTGTATATCAATCAAAATTGTATATATTGTCACTTTTTATGAGGTTGTTCGATGTAATAATTATTACACAATACTCCGTATAATATATTATTTTACAAAATACATTGTGGAAAGGTGGGAAAAGAGGGCTTTTAAAATTTGTGTTTGACAAGACACTTGGATAAAAAAGATACAAATATTATATTACTCACATTTAACTACCAAACATAGATTATTGTTTTAATTTAATTCATTATAATATATTATAATCATTAATGTCTTTGATGCGGAACAACACCTATGCAAATTATCTTTACTTATTGGTTAGACACGAGGTATCTTATGATTACTTTATAAATTTTAGGAGAAATTTATAATATTTTAATTTAATGATTGTATTTTTTAATAATTATGTCAAAAACTAAAATGACAAGTATTACTATTAAACAAGAGACTATGATCAAATTATATTACCTTTTCTATGGCCAGTGGCCACCTTCCTATTGCTTCACTTGTATTTTTTTATCTAAACTTTCTTTTATAGATTTTTATCTTCATTAAAGTCACACCATTTTAAAAATAAAAAATTCTAATTAGATTAAAAAATTGCAGAAGCTCCAAAACGTCTTTTATCTTCTGCATTTCAAAAAGAAAAATTATCATTTTTCCGTCATTATCTTTTCCAGGATTCCAAATCTTTTGCTTCTGCAAAAAATCAAATTAGGCGTTTCTATATACTCCTCCCTTGTTGAAGCAGCAAAATGTTGTAAATACAAAGAAGAAATGGCTGAACAAGAGATTTCCTGGACATGTTTTTTAGCAAGCAAGTTCATCCTCACATCAGTTCTTCAGCAGTACTGCGTGGACAAGATTCATCTTCAACATCTGCCATTATTCCTTCGTTCTCAGTTCTTCATATGGTTTTAAATCATATATACACACAAATTATAGGTTCAGGGATTGTAGGAGAGTGAGACGAATTTAGGGACGAAGAGAAGTAGTAAGTTGAATTTTAGAATGAAAAGGAAAACATGACGAATTGTTGCATCTACTGAATTGAATAAAAAGAAGCTTGAATTGTGTTCTGTGAAGAAGCTGAACAGTTGTATAGAAATGGGAAGAGGAAGGAGGAAGAAGGAAGAAGGAAGAAGAAAGGTTTTCATTTATTTAAGGACAGGAATGAATCGAATGATGAATAATTTACAGATTTTATTTTTTAAATTCATAATTTTTAATCAAAATTAAAAAGGCATAACTAGACCAATAGAAGACAATTTGGCCATAGGTGATTTACACTAGTCATATATGTACTCTCAAGTGAAATGTTGAAAAGGATACAATCTACTGTATATAAAATAGTTTTTCTTTTTGGCTTCGCTAGACTAACCTCTTACATTTGTCGTGATTATAGTGATTAGATACATAGTAAATTTAAAGATAAACGTGAACAATTTTTTTTTATAAGGTATGAATTAGATTGATATTAAGATCTATTTGAAAATATCTTATATTATATTTTTGGATGAGAATTAAAAGTTCTGAGTTGTTCCAAATATCTTCCAGTGAATTTGTGTGACTAAGGTTTGCAATAAGGTCAGCTACCAAGTTGATGTCACGAAAGATATGATTAATCTGCACTTTTACAAAAGATCGTAACATAAAAGAATATTAAAGATGATAATCTCGATTTTTCATGGACAGTGTCAGATACCTATAAGGACATTCACTATTGCTAAGTTATCATTTTCGATTTCAATCTGTTCAAGTTTCATTTCTTTCGCTTTTAAGAGAGTATTGCAGAATGCAACAACTTCTATTTTAAGCGTTGTGGATTTACCACATTGATCAACTTTAATTAGTATTGGTTCTCCTTTGTCATTTCTGAATATGAATCCAAATGAGGAATCTCCATTTGATTTTGTGGATCCATCAAGATTAATCCTAATACCTTTATCAGGTGGTTTCTTCCACCGCAAATGTTTGTTTTTTCCTATTTGTTCTCCTCTAATGTCTTCTGTTTGGTGGGTGCATGAAATGCAACTTGGATGAACCACAATCCCTTTCTTTTGCAACCTCGTTTTGGTCAGTAGTCCGTTTTTATTATTTTTCAAAGAAAGTTTTTAACATTGGAAAAAGTATTAATTTTTCAAATCCAAGAAGAGTCATACGCACTATATCTTTTATTTTTGGTAATGAGTTTCATTGCAGACTTTGCAGAAAACCAATCATTCTTATTGGGTTCCCAATACATGTGGTCAGTGATTTGATTAATAGAAATAGGAGTGGCTGTAATTAAAATACTATATTGGGAGGGAGTATCTGATCAAGTTTTGATTTATTCCATTTCTTATTAATATCCAAAAACTCTTCCACTCGAGCGTTTCGATTGTGTTCCGGGTGTGATATTTACAAAATCGCATAATGGTTCTTTAAGGATCCATTTATCTGTCCAAAATTTGATTGTTTGACCATATCCAACTTCCCAAATTAGACCTTTTTGAAAGCCTTATCGGATGTTCATCATCTTTGACCATTGTTAAGAGCAATTGTTTGTTTGTTGATAACATAAAACTTTGCTTTAGAAAATTTGGTCTTACAACCTATAAGAGATTTGGTAGGATAAGCGTGAATATTAACCTACTTTGCACAAAGCTCCAGAGTAGATTATTAATTGCTTGTATATATATAGCCCCCTCGCGTGATCTTGCGCTGACACGACTGGCAACCATGACATCATCATATTTTTTTCATTTTTTCATTTTTTATTTGTGTTGAATGTATATTTATATGTAACAAGATGTGTATTTGAATATTAAATGCATATTTAGTTTTTTTTTGGATGTGCATTTGTATATTAAATGTACATTTAATTTTTTTGTAAGATGTGTATTTGTATATAACAAGATGTATATTTGTATATCAAATGCACATAAGGATGTTTTTCAAATACATATTCACATTATAACCAAATGCACATTCAAGTTATAACCATATGCACATCTTGTTATATAACCAAATGCACATGCACGTACATTATAACCAAATGCACAAATGCACATCAAAACAGACAATAGCACCAATGCACAAATGCATCAATGCACATCAAGTTATATCCAAATGCACATTCACGTTATAACCAAATGCACATTCACGTTATAACCAAATGCACATTCACTTTATAACCATGCACATAATGGTGTTCACAAAATGCATAAAATTCGCTAAAAAATAGCTCAAAAAAAAAAAGTGTTCGAAAAAAAAATACAAATTCGAAAAAAAAAACAAGTGTTCGCCAAATGCACATTCGCGTTATAACCAAATACAGATGTGCGATACAACCAAATAAACATAATGATGTCGCCAAATGCACATAATATTGTTCACCAAATGGACATAATGGTGTTCGTCAAATGCATAAAATTCGACAAAAAAATACCCAAAAGAAGAAGTTTTTGAAAAAAAAAAGTTCAATAAAGATATAAAAACATTCGAAAAAAATTGGTAACGTGGCACCACGTGATCTTGATACCATGTGTCAACGTGAGAACGATTCTCCCGTGAAACCATTTCCTCTATATATATGGGAATATACACTTTAACAACCAAAATATCTTATTGATATTGAACAATATTACAAATGTAACATATTCAAAGTATTCCTTATACAAGCATAATTATTTTCTATTCGAAGAAACAGAAACATATATAGTTCTTAAGCAATATTAAGTGATCGAAGGGGAATTTACAATTTTTTTTTTCCATTTCCTTAGTATTAAGATACAATTAAATATTAAATTGGGAGCAGAGTGTGAATAACAAGAGACTAAATGCGTCCTAATTAGGGTGGTATAGTGAAAGAGGAGTTAGGAGAATTAGTGTAGTACCCGTATCTTGAACTAAAATTATTTATAAAATCATCAATAATTATTTATATTTGAACTAAAATTATGTTGTATTTAAGTAATTTTAAGAAGAAAAAATATTAGTGATATTGTTTAAGAATTATATGAATAGAAGATTGAAATAACAACATGTTCAAAATTTTATTGTTATATATAGCTTGTATAAATATATTATATTTTATTCATACATATTTTCGTACAATTATTCTTTTTATTTTTAATCATGCAATTATAGTCATGCATGGGATATTTTTGTTGAAGTCGTGTATGTAATCCACTACCTTTTATCGTGTATTTTCAATAAACTATATTATATTAACATATAATATTAAAATTTTGTCATTATTTTAATATTAAAAACTATAAGTCATAATATTAGTTCAACTTAAATATGTGTACTTATAACAAAATTCTAGCTTTAAAAGTGATATGTTGAAATGCTATATCTAAAATATACTCCGTATTAGTTTAATATTAATTATTCAAAAATATCAATCATATTAGCTCAAAAATGAAAATACAAAAAATAGAAACAATTTAATGACTAATTGTTAATCATAATCTAAAAAACATCAAAAATTTTGAAGTAAAAACGTTTGAGATAGTTAGAATATATCAAAGTTTATTCATGTTTGTTATGATGAGTTTATTTAGATGTGTATTTGTATCTAAAGAAAAAATAAATAAGTTTTTAAGTTGAAATTTTTTGGAATAATTGAAATATACGTTATATAATTAATGCTAATAATTGTTATATCGGTTTTTCTAACCTATGCCATAAGGGCATATGTTAGGAATTCTCGTTTTAAAAAGTATTCCCTAAAATATAATGCTTAAACCCTTTTACAAAATATTAATATTCCTGATATAATTACACCTAACAAAATCCTTCTAAAATTAAGTGTTTAACCTATGTCATAATCATATGTAGGAAAAAAAATTGTATTTAACATCTTCTTAATTATTTTATGGTGAAAATTTTCCATTGGAGTAGTAACGTAGCTAATACTATGATTTATATCGGAGAGCAGAGTGAAATTATGATAAGATTTGTCATGTTCTTAGAAATAAGATTAAATTGTTTTGTTCTTAATAATAAGATTTGCTCAATAAATAGTGGGATTATGATTTATATTATTTTATTAATAAATAAATATAGATTAAATGGGAATTGTTTTATTTAAACAATAAAAAAATATCACTAATACCGTACATTAAATTGAAAACTTTGGTTGGTTAAAATCAAATTTGATAGTCAGGTAAATAAAACATAAATAATGTAAGATGTATTATTTAAAATTCGGATATTTGGTTGATTAACATCAAACTTTGTTACTTTTTATAATTTGATACATGAGTAATGTGGGTCCAGAAATTATTTGGTGATTCAAAATAAATCGCTTTAATATAGATATATAGATATATAGATATTGTTGATTACTTATTATAATAATAAGTTAAATAATTAAATAATAACACTTCAACAACTTTTTCTAAAAAACACTCTCGTAGCTCTAAATGTGAGAGCTTTAATATATAGTTATAAATGTTAAGAGATTCCGGATTTAATTACTACCTCCACCCCTTATTTTGTGTGATTTACCAAATCTCATTAGTGGAGCTTCTCGTCACAAGCTAATTCATTTCATCTAGTTTGTTGATTTTGTTGGCTGGATCACGATACCGGAATTTGTCAAGAAAGGTGGATTCCTTCTCGTCCAAAAAAGAAAGGGAATAAATGCAACTTTTTTATACAAGGCGAAGAGAAGGTGCCCTTATAACAAGAAAAGAACACCTAAATCATCACAGCGGATGATTTTCATAAGTTTCGTACAAATACTATCAAATTGAGAGTTCTGAGTGTAAAGTTGTAATCTTAATCTCAGTAGTTGCTCTCGAGAAGTAGGAGTGGCAATGTAATCCATAATATTATTTCTAAGCAGAGTGGGTGACACATCTGTGGTAGCAAGAAAATCGGTTGTCATGTTGGATTCCCTATAACATGAATATCATAAAATCCAGCAAATTTTTGTAAGAGGAATCTGATGTCTAAGATAATAGTCCTCATCACCCAAGGTATTTTCCAAATACCTCTAATATATATTATAACAGTCAACTTTTCTCCCTCAATAATAAGATAATTAATATTAAGAGAGATGCATGGTCTTGCGGACACTATTAAGCGCAACATATGCCTCATATTTAAAAGGTGATGAAGAACTATAATCTTCTTTCTATCTAGGTAAATGACCTCTCCTACATGAGTATGGAAAATGTATCCGATATAGGTAGAGAGATTAATTCTTACTGATCCATCAAAGTTTAACTTAATTAATTGAAATGATTATTTTCTCCAAAGTACAGATTTGCGAGTGGCTTTGAAAGGACAATTCGTAATTGGAAGTTTTGGTTTTAACAAGGAATAAATGCAATTTTGATCGTGAAGAATAATTTACTAATTTTATATAGAATGTATTAAAAAGAGGGTGTTTTGAATGGGTCATTTGAAATTGAGGATGTTATTAAAGTTATCGTGATTAACTAAAAATGAGTTGCCATGCATGCAACATGATGGTATATACCATATGTATGAGATGGCCTTGGGTCGTTAGTGGAAACAAAGGACAAGATTTGTGAAATCCTTGCTTGTATTAATTTGAGAAGATGTACAGCATATATAGCAATGGAATAGTAGTGTGGACAACTGTCCTCTAGGAATAGTCTAGAAGGAATTTGATCTTATCTAATTATAATAAGGTGTATGTTACTATCCCCCCTCGATCCGAAGTGGTCGGAGACCAAGTTTGGATCGCATATGAAGAAATCGAGTGGTTGGCAGGGGCTTAGTGAGGAGATCAACCTTCTGGTCTTTGGAGGAGATGAATGCAACCTTTAAGGACCTGTTACGTACCCTTTCTCGAACAAAGTGGTAGTCCAAGCTAAGATGTTTGATGCGGTGGTGCTGGACTGGATTGACCGCTAAATACGTAGCGTCGAGGTTGTCACACCAGAGAGTTGGTGGTTGTGGAAGGTGTACACCCAATTCAGAGAGTAGACTCTGGAGCCAGAGTGATTCACATGTGGCATGTGCGAGTGCACGGTACTCTGCTTCGGTGGATGAGCGAGTTACAGTCGGCTGCTTCTTGGATGTCCAGGAGATGAGGTTGCTGCCATGGAAGATACAGTAAGCATTTGTTGATCGACGATCAGAGGGATCGCCGGCCCAGTCAGCGTCAGAGAAGGCTGCTAGAGAGAAACTGTGAGCAGAGGAGAGCATAAAGTGAAGATCAGCAGTTGAGTTGAGATATCGGAGCACTCGTTTGACCCCTTGCCAGTGTTTGTCAGTGGGAGAGTGCATAGCTTGACACAGCCGATTCACTGCAAAGGAGATGTCTGGACGTGTGAATGCAAGGTACTGGAGGCCACCCACAATGTTGCGATAAAGGGTGGAATCTGCAAACGGTGTGGAGGTCTCGTTGGATGAGACAAAATTGGTGGCCATGGGTGTGCTAACAGCTTTGGATTGATCCATCTTGGCCCTCTGAACAAGCTCACGTATGTACTTGGATTGACACAAGAAAAATCCTTCTGGTGTTCAATGAACCTCCATGCCAAGAAAAAAATGTAAGGGGCCCAAATCCTTCACTGGGAACTGCAAGGACAATTTCTTAACAAAGCAATCCGACAAAACATCATTGTTAGACAAAACAAGCAAATCATCGGATTGGGATTGGGAGAAACCCATGGTAATGAGGGAGTCACTGAGCCGAGCAAACCATGCTCGTGGTGCTTGTTTTAGGCCATAGAGAGAGCGGTTTAATTTGCAAATGTGATGAGGGAAGGATTTGTGTAGAAAACCTGGTGGTTGGGATATGTATACGTCCTCCATCAAGGTCCCATGAAGAAAAGCATTTTGGATGTCGAGTTGGCGAGCTGACCATTTGTTCATTGCCGCAAGGGATAGGAGAAGGCGAATTGTGGAAGGTTTGGCCACGGGACTGAAAGTTTCGTTGTAGTCGAGCCCATGTACTTGATTGAAGCCCTTGGCAACTAGTCGGGCTTTACGACGCTCAATAGAACCATTGGCATGGCGTTTGGTTTTGAAGACCCATTTTACGCCAAGAACATTGGAGGAAGAGGTGGGTGGGACAAGGGACCAAGTGTTGGTGGAGAGGAGGGCCTGAAATTCAGCGGCCATGGCGTCACGCCATTCGGGGTATTTGGAAGCTTCTGTGTAGAAGGAGGGTTCATCTGGGATGATGGAGGCGTGGAAACAGTCTGCAGAGGAGGGTGGCCAAGGAATGGTGCCATCAGAGCGAACTAGGGTTTTGGTTATGAGAGATTTGGACCGTGTTTGCATGTGGTGAGTTGGTCCAGGGGTGGGATGTGGGCTTGGGGAGAGGGACGGCCCATCAGATGAGGAAGAGGGAGATATAGAGGATGCGGGAGAGTGGGCCTGTTGATGTGGAGATATGGGGGAGCCGTTTTGGGAAAAGGAAGGAGAAGGGGATTGGGCCTGTTGTTGGGCCGATGTGGTGCGTAAAAGATGAGGGAAAACAGGTAAGGGAGCAAGGGCAGGAGTGAAAGAAGGGGTGGGTGAAGAAGGAAAAGGGAAGGTGTTTTCATGAAAAAGGACATCACGGGAGATGTATAGGCGTTTGGCCACCCAATCATAGCATAGATATCCCCGATAATTGCTAGCATATCCAAGAAAAATGGTATGTGTAGAGCGAAATGAGAGTTTGTGGGAGCGGTATGGGCGTAGGTTAGGAAAACAAAGGCATCCGAATACTTTGAGAAATTTGTAATCGGGTGGTTGTTTGAACAACATTTCAAGGGGGGTTTTGTTTTGGAGGATAGGGGTAGGTAAGCGGTTAATGAGATATGTGGCGGTCTCAAAGGCATAATCCCAAAATTTGAGGGGTAAAGAGGCTTGTTTGAGGAGTGTAAGGCCGATGTCGACGATGCGATGATGGCGGGTTTCAATGCTCCCGTTTTGTTGGTGGGAGTGGGGACAAGTGATGCGGTGGGCAATGCCCAAGGATTAGAAAAGGGATTTTAGGGGTTTGAATTCGGTACCTCCATCCGTTTGTATGTAGGATATTTTGGTGTCGAAATTTTTTGTAACAAAGGTAATGAAGGTGGATACAATTTGTGGAACAAGATTTTTTGTAGCAAATGGAAATAACCACAAGAATTTGGAATAATCATCAACAATAGCAAGATAATAAGTGTTGCCTTTCATTGAAATATCATGAGCTGGGCCCCATACATCCATAAACAGAAGGAAGAGAGGGCTGGGGGAGTGGGTTGGACTAGGCGGGTATGGAAGAGCATGGGCTTTGGCCCAAGAACATGCTTGACATTTTTGTGGGCTTAATGGGCCTGGTTTAGGGAAATCGGAGAAAGATTAGAAAAGAGAGGAAGAGATGCGTTGGGATGGGTGACCTAATCTGAGGTGCCAAAGAGCGGCAGACTCGGTGGCGGTGTGGTGAACTTGCGGCAAGGAAGATGGTGGCGTCGCGGCGGTGGAGAACTCGTACAACCCAGCTTTAACGGGACCTCGAAGGAGCACCTGTTTGGTCTGCGAATCCTTGACAACAAAGAAGGAAGAGTGAAACTCAAAGAAAATAGAGTTGTCAGTGCAAAAACGATGGACAGATAATAGATTTTTGGTAATTAAGGGAGTATGAAGGAGATTGGTGAGTGTGAAAATACGGTTTTGGGATTGGAAGGAGCCGGTGCCTTGGTTGTGAATCGGAATTTGGGAGCCATCGCCAAGAGACACGGTGTCCGAGCCTTCGTAATGATAGTTGTCGAGACGCAAGTTCGTCAAGTCTGGGGTGAAATGATGAGTTGCTGCTGTATCAGGGAACCAAGTGTTGTTGTGGTGAGCCGTGTAGTTGCCTTGAAAAGAGCCAGGCGGCGGAGCTTGGAGCGACTGGTCGAATCGGTGCCAGCGCTTGATGGCAGTATGGCCTGGCTTTGAGCAGAGCTGGCAAATGGGACGATTGTACGGTGCACCAGAGACGGTGGTGGGTGGTCTCCGACCTCGACCATTGGAGCTGCAACCTTGACCACGGTTGTAGCCGCGACCTCTGGTGCCACGGTCAGAGCCGCGACCACGTGTGGTAAAGTTGGCTTCAGGTGGTTCGGTGGAGGTGTTGTTGACAGAGATGGAGGAGGTGAGGGATTTGGTTTGATGAGCAAGCCGAGATTCATGGACGAGGAGATGGGAAAGAATCTGAGTGGGAGGAGGTAGAGAGGCTTGGGTGGATAGAGCTGTCGTTACAGCATCATAGCCGGAGTTGAGTCCGGCGAGGAGGTAAGTGGTGAACTCCATATCCGAGATCGACTGACTGGCAGCGGAGAGCGTTTGGGAGAGGCATTTGGCTTTGTTGAAGAAGTCGGTGATGGACTTCGAGCCCTTCTTGAGAGACGCCAGTTGGAGGCGAGTGTGGACAAGCTAAGCACTCGAGCGAGCAGAGAACAAGTCATGGAGGTTGGTCCATATTTCCATGGAGGAGTTGCACTCAAGGATTTGAGTGAGAACACTCTCGGTGAGAGAGGAGGTGAGAATGGCCATGACCAGTTGGTCTTTGGAATGCCATACACTGTATTCCGGGTTTGCAGCTCCGTCTAGGGTCGCCGGAGGGCATGGAAAACTGCCGTCGACGAGACGAAACAGACCATGGGCCTTCAGGTAGGGGGAGACCTGAGCTTTCCAGAGTGGAAAATTCTCCTGGGAGAGCTTGACGGTTATGAACGAAGAGAAGGAAGGGAGGGAGGGATTTGGGTTCTGGGTTTGATTTGTTAATGCCATGGTTGTCTGTGTATCTGGGTTTGAGTTTTTTGTGTGAATTTTATGGCGGGGATAGAGAAGGAGGAAGAGCTGCTAGGTGGACGTTTGTCCTGCAGGCTCTGATACCATAGTGGAAACAAATGACAAGATTTGTGAAATCCTTGCTTGCATTAATTTGAGAAGATGTACAACATGTATAGCAATGGAATAGTACTATGGACAACTGTCCTCTAGGAATAGTCTAGAAGGAATTTGATCTTATCTAATTACAATAAGGTGTACGTTACTAGTCGTCATCAGGATGAGTTCAGGGTGACAACTATCCTTTTTGTCCCGATCTCTATTTAAGTTTTAGCTTCTCGCTTAGGTTTTCATCTTGTTTAGCGGAATAAAGATCACCTTTGTTCCTATCCTCGATAAGTTTTCTACTTTGTCGGGGAATTACGTCCCTCTACTTTTTCCCCATTTTCCCACGGATTTTTCTGTTAGATTCCCCGTTTAAATTTTATATTAATTTTTTTTAATAATGAAGTCATATATATAACTTGTCATAAAATAAAGTTAATTGTTAAACTTACAATTATTTTCAACATTATACGTATGTTATATAAGATTACACTATTCAAGTTTAATATAGAAAAATTACATCAAATATCATAAAGGTAATAGTAATATTTTATAATACACTAGCTTAGTTCCGGTACCTTGCACGAATTTATTTATCACAAAATTTAATTAACGTATTATTATTTAGATAAAAAATTTACATAGAAATTATATTGTTAATTAATATAAAAATCAATATGTAATGAGTAGCAATATAAATTGGAAATTGATTAAAGAAATAGACGGAGAAAGAGAAGAAAGATTGAATCTAAAAGAAGAATGTATTTTTTGATAAAATTGGAAAGAAATCTACTCGAAAACAAAGTTGGAAAGAAAGAGAATATAATTTTTAGGAAAATTTCATTTGGTACCCTCGTGGTTAGGGTATTCTTGTTGGTGTATTACATTTAAAAAGTTTCTTGTTAATACCCTTGTGGCCTTGTACTTTGTAAATAATTAGGACAATGCCCAAGTGTAAAGTTTTGTTAGCTTTCGTTAGTTTGTTTATTTAAAAAAAAACAAATACAAATTGCAAAAAAGAAATTTAAAATGGGAGAAATAGTAGACTCACCCAATTCACTAAATAAATTTGACAAAATTTTTAACCATGTTGGAGCTAACAAACAATAAGCACTCGATTTGAAAACCTCAATTTGATATTTAGTAGAAAACAAACCCTAACTAAAAATCAACCCCTTTTTTACTAAAAATTATCCCATATTTCGAACCCTAAAATCAACCCTAACATAGATTTTGTCACAAAATTGAGCTTAAGAAGAGAAAATAATGGTGTAATTTAGATGAATTATACCCTAAATCACCCTAATTGCACCCAAATTCGCAAAAAATACATACTTGTTCGCACCCAGATTCGAAGGAAACACACATGAAATCGTACAGGTTGAGCGGTTCATCTACGTTGCCGACCGAGTGGCTCGCTGATAGGGGCTAAAGTCGTATCGCCTAATCAAAATAATCCTTAAGAACCTAAACTAGTAGAATAGGAAAGTAAGGGTCGAATCCCACATGGAGGAAGTAATCTATCTAAGTGCAAAGTAGTATGCCAAAGTAACAAAGGGGGTTTTGGTTGATTGGTTGCAATTAAACAAAAGAAAGTAAAACAAAGGTTTGTAATCAAATTGGGAAAAACACTTATGATTATATCCACCATTCGTATGATTGATTGGTCCTAGGTTATCTCTATTCCTTCCTATGATTATTCATGTCCCTATTCTGAAATAGTTATCAGTCCTATCCGTCCTGGTAACCCTAACTATTAAACAATCCCTACCAACCTTCAAGATTTAATTCAATAGCAGCAAGAAGCATAGGAATTAACCAGGATACATGCAACACCACGACCCGCAGTATTTAACATATAATCAATTCTCTTTCACAATAAACTAGTCCTCCCCGTCCTAGAATATCATGTTTACTACATAAGATAAGGAATCTCAACCCGAAATATCCAAATCCTAGCAATAGACAATTACCAATAACAGCTAGTTGTGTCCAACAAGCGAAATTAATAAGAATCAATAGGAATAAGCTCAAGAGAAAAGATATAATCCAAAGGAATAGGAATAGAATTATAACCTCACAATCATATATCAATTGAAGGCTTCAATCGTCGGACTAAGCAATGGTGCTTAGTTTTTCATTACTTAAAGGGAAAATACAATACTGAATAACTGAATCTGAATGAATGAAAGTGGCTGGGAAAATTAGGTTAAATAACCTAACCCAAAACCTCAAGCTAAAAAGATAACAAACAAACTCTAAAAGGAAATAAAATAAAGGAACGATATAAAGAAATAAAAGACAAGGGAGTAATAAAATAAAATTGAAAACTTCGGACGAAACCCTCGCGGCGCTAATGATGGATTTCCGCGATCGCGGAAAATTAAATCATGAACTTCTTCGCACTCGACTTTTCCGCGACCAAGCCTTGGAATTCCGCGATCGCAGTTTTGCTCCTGTAGAACCACTTGGTTCTATTTCTTCGTCTTCTTGAGTGGCTTCCTTCTTTCTTCAATATATCTTCATTTAAGTTTCTCCAAACCACCATATCTGCACACATCTACTCCTCAACTCCGATCTCTACAATAACGCTCTACACATCTCCAAATGGTACCCAAAACACCGGTAACAACTCCTAGTTAAACCCTACAAAGTAGCGCTGATCAAATTCCCCCATGCTTAAACCTTGCTCGTCCTCGAGTAAGCTAATGTAAACCTACTCCTCCAATCAAATCCCCAAGGTCTCAGGAAGCATAGAAAAACCATATCCACTAAGAATTGCACCTAAACATAAATCTCCAAGGCACCAACACAATAAACATAATCACAACCTACAACCAAGCTTAAAGGAAAGCAGAGTACTTCCCCCAAACTTATCCTGAACACTATATAGTGAATAAACATCTAATGCTAGCCTCCATCTATCTTCTTATGCCTCCTAGAGTGACCTACCCGAATCCTCCTTATATCACCTCTTCTTATGTCACCACGCCAGAAAAAATGAGGAATCCTAAAAATCACTCTTTTTCTTTTCACTCATTTTGCCAAGGCGCCCTTTCGGGTTTTCACCAAGCCACTCATTTCATTTTTCAATAGATGGGCTTACATAAGACTCACATCACTCTTGAACAATTATTACCCCAACCTAATGCTGGTCCAAGCCACCTGCTTATTACCTAAGCCGCCCTTGCGGGTTTTCGACTTATCCTAGGATTTTATTTCTGCCTTTTTTTCAAATTTTTGGCTTTTTCATTTTCATTATTTTTTTCTTTCATCCTCAAACGACTAGCAAGTATAGAACACTCCCCCATGCTTAAACATTGCATTGTCCTCAATGTAATGAAAGACAAAAAAAAAGATGAAGCACAGGGAAAAGTGGAAAGGTACTCACAACCGTCGCCGAGTTGGCTTGAACCTGGAAGTTGTTGATGGCGGTATATCAATGAAGCACATGTATCTGGTGTGGCGCGGGTCTTCAAACTCCACCGTGAAACCAAAAGAATCCACTGTAATGTGTAGTGGTATATCAAAGAAATCGGGGTTGCACGGCCTTCAACGAACACACAATGGAGCCCAGATGTAATCGTGTTGTGGGCTTTGGTGTTCCTCCTCCTCAACTGTCGAATGTTGGGCCATCATCGTCGCCAAAAAAATTGTGGGGCAAATGTCTCTTCCTTGGCAGCATGATGCGCACCATCTCCACATGTAGAAATCAGACAATTGGCCTTCGGTATTCGATTTTTTTTTTGATTTTTTTTTTCAGGTCAGGGGACTTACAGTGAATTTTCCGCGACCGCGGAAAAACATCCGCGCCCGTGGAAAAGCTTCTGGTGCGTAGTTCACCGTCTTCGTTTTTGGCTTCAGGTCTCCTACCTGCAGGTTAGTCTAAAGCCAAAAACAAAAACAAAACGAAAAACAAAACAAAGCCAAGAAAGAATAAACATCAACTAGAAAAGAAAAGGGAAAGAAACGAAATTCATACCTCGGGTTGCCTCCCGAGCAGCGCCTTAGTTATTGTCGTGGCTCGACTTGGTGCTCTCCCACTCAACTTGGGTTGCTCACAGCAACTGAACACTCGGGGTCTCCATCCGGAGGTTGTCTCTTTGCATCGTCTATGTTGAAATTGACCATCACCCCATCAAATTCCATTGTGAGCGAACCACTGCTCACATCAATCTTTGTACCTGTCGTGTTCATAAACGGCCTTCCTAGCATCACAGGGGCTGCGTGTTTGTCTTGCCCCGTATCTAGTACAAAGAAGTCCGTAGGGAAAATCAGTTTTTCAACTTCTACCAGCACATCCTGTACCACTCCTTTGGGGTAGACATAGGAATTATCCGCCAATTGAATCACTATCCCCGTCTTCTCTAATGGCCCAACCTCTAATGACTCGTATAGCGAAAGAGGCAAAACATTGATAGAGGCACCCAAATCCATCATAGATGTATCGAACATGGTGCCCCCTATCTTGCAAGGGATAGTGAACATGCCTGAATCACTGCACTTCTTAGGTAACCACTTTTGCAGCATAGCGGATACATTTTCACTGACCTGGACCTTCTTTTTCTCCTTCACCGCTTTCTTCTTCTTTAATTTGCTCAACTCCTTCAAAAACTTGGCATAGCGAGGGATGTTGTTCATGAGCTTTATCATAGGATTATTTACCTCGCATTTGCTGAATGTCTCAAATATATCCTTGTCGTTCGCCGGCCTTCTAGTATCTTTTAGAGCCTCAGGGAAAGGCGCGGGAGGCTTCAACGAACCGAGTGGAGGGAAGTTCGGATGAACATACGTGTCGGGGATGTTAGAGGAGAAACCGCGATCGCGGATTGGGGCCCGCGGTCACGGCTCTTCATTTGGGGCAACCAACTCTCCAGGATCTTTTCCGCGATCGCGGAATTTCTTCGTAATAACCCCCTTCAACAGTGACTTTTCCGCGATCGCGGAAATCTGTCCGCGGTCGCGGAATTTCTTTCTGTTGGGCTCGAATTTCGTCCACTTGTGTTCCGCTCCTCAGCGTCATGGCACATACGCTCTCCCTCTGGTGTACTACCGTTTGAGATGGCAGCTTCCCCGAATCCCGGGCCTCTAATTTACTCACTGCGATGGAGATTTGCCCTATTTGCTTCTCCAAGTTCTGAATACTAGACTTCGTCTCTTGATTTTGCTGGACCATAGTGTTGGCCATCGTTGTAACACTCTGAGCGAGAGATCGAAACATGTCCTCAGTAGACATAGATGAATTGAAGCTCTGGCCTTGGGGTCTTGGGTCATATAGAGCTCTATGTTGTTGTTGTTAACCCCCAGGCTGCTCATATTGTTGTGGGCACGGTAGGAATTATGGAGGCCTCTGTTGATACTCTTGGCTCTCCTGGCCTTGAGGAGTACTCTGCTAATTTCCGTATCTCAAATTTGGGTGATCTCTCCACCCTGGATTGTACGCGTTGCTGTACGGATCATATCTTGGCCTTGAAGGGCCGTATCCTCCAATAGCATTCACCTCAGCAGGAGGTTCAAGAAGTGTTGGGCAGTCGTCAGTGGGATGCATCAGATCATGACAGATTCTGCAGGCCTTAACTGCCCTTGCTGCATAGGGGCTCGCCCTTTTGTTGAACTATCTTGAGCCCTCAGATAGCTCAAAGAATACTTCAAAAGCTGCAGTAGGAGTCTTGTTTAGAATATTTCCTCCACATGCTGCGTTCACCATTCTTCTATCATCATCCAAAAGTCCTCCATACAAATAAAGTATGAGGTCTTGGTCAGAGTATCCATGATAGGGGCAGCTTGATATCAACTTCTTGAATCTCTCATAATATTCATACAACGTCTCAGAAGCATGTTGTTCAATGTTGATGATGCTTCGCTTCAGGCTATTGAGTTTCGTTGCAGGGAAGTATTTCTCCAGGAAGGCTTTCTTCATGTCAGCCCATGTGTCTATGCTCCCTGGGGCCAAATAATAGAACCAATCATTGGTCGTATCCTTTAGAGAGAAAGGAAAGGCCCTCAGCTTGATTTGGTCCTCAGTGACGTTCCTTGGCTTCATACTGGTGCAGACAGAATGGAACTCAGAAAGATGTTTGTTGGGGTCTTCTCCACTCATCCCATGGAAGTGGGGTAATAATTGAATCAACCCGGATTTCAACTCAAAGTTCACGCCATCATCCAATTCAGGGAACTACACAACAAGCGGTTGCTGTTGCAGATTCGGGGCAGTCAACTGCCTCAAAGTCGATATTTCTTCAGCCATCTTTATATCAAAATCAAAAAGGACAGAGTCAGTAGCACGGGCGTGGACCGTAAGATAGGTCGACACAAAAGTTGGCACACAAACAAACACAAAGAAAAATTAAAACTTGCCTCCCCGGCAACGGCGCCAATTTGATAGGGGCTAAAGTCGTATCGCCTAATCAAAATAATCCTTAAGAACCTAAACTAGTAGAATAGGCAAGCAAGGGTCGAATCCCACATGGAGGAAGTAATCTATCTAAGTGCAAAGTAGTATGCCAAAGTAACAAAGGGGGTTTTGGTTGATTGGTTGCAATTAAACAAAAGAAAGTAAAACAAAGGTTTGTAATCAAATTGGGAAAAACACTTATGATTATATCCACCATTCGTATGATTGATTGGTCCTAGGTTATCTCTATTCCTTCCTATGATTATTCATGTCCCTATTCTGAAATAGTTATCAGTCATATCCGTCCTGGTAACCCTAACTATTAAACAATCCCTACCAACCTTCAAGATTTAATTCAATAGCAGCAAGAAGCATAGGAATTAACCAGGATACATGCAACACCACGACCCGCAGTATTTAACATATAATCAATTCTCTTTCACAATAAACTAGTCCTCCCCGTCCTAGAATATCATGTTTACTACATAAGATAAGGAATCTCAACCCGAAATATCCAAATCCTAGCAATAGACAATTACCAATAACAGCTAGTTGCGTCCAACAAGCGAAATTAATAAGAATCAATAGGAATAAGCTCAAGAGAAAAGATATAATCCAAAGGAATAGGAATAGAATTATAACCTCACAATCATATATCAATTGAAGGCTTCAATCGTCGGACTAAGCAATGGTGCTTAGTTTTTCATTACTTAAAGGGAAAATACAATACTGAATAACTGAATCTGAATGAATGAAAGTGGCTGGGAAAATTAGGTTAAATAACCTAACCCAAAACCTCAAGCTAAAAAGATAACAAACAAACTCTAAAAGGAAATAAAATAAAGGAACGATATAAAGAAATAAAAGACAAGGGAGTAATAAAATAAAATTGAAAACTTCGGACGAAACCCTCGCGGCGCTGATGATGGATTTCCGCGATCGCGGCTGTAGCTTTCGCGATCGCGGAAAATTAAATCCTGAACTTCTTCGCTCTCGACTTTTCCGTGACTAAGCCTTGGAATTCCGCGATCGCGGTTTTGCTCATGTAGAACCACTTGGTTCTATTTCTTCGTCTTCTTGGGTGGCTTCCTTCTCTCTTCAATATATCTTCATTTAAGCTTTTCCAAACCACCATATATGCACACATCTACTCCTCAACTTCGATCTCTACAATAACGCTCTACACATCTCCAAATGGTACCCAAAACACCGGTAACAACTCCTAGTTAAACCCTACAAAGTAGCGCTGATCACTCGCATCCGTCGCTTGCTTTGCCCACGCCATCACGTCGTCTCCGTACGTTCATGCCCATTGGTAGAAGAAAGATGTGTCGGAAGTTGTGGAGTTGCGGTTTAGAAAAAACAATTGTGTGATTGATTTGATCCCTTCATAATCTATGTTAGGAAAACAATTAAAAAATTATTCACTCCATTTTAAGAAGCCACGATCTTGATCTTTATAAGATTACCAACCAATGTGTATAGTATATTAGGAAATGATCAAATATTTGGTATATATTTTGAGGTTTAAAAATGTTAAATTATATCTTCAAAGTATTTATGGAAGAAAGTTGATTACAAAATAATTGTGTGATTGATTTGATACATATTCTATGTTAGGAAAACAATTAAAAATTCGATTCACTCCATTTTAAGAAGTCATGATCTTGATCTTCATAAAATCACCAACCAATGCTTTTTCCATTAGTTATTCTTCTTATTCGAGATTTTATTAATCAAGGTATGATATCTAGTACAAATTTGAACTTGTGTGATTTATTTATATCTTAACTATGAATTGTTTGATTGAATATTAATTCTATCTTAATTATAAATTGTTTGACATTTAGAAAGGGATCAAATCTTTGTATATAACTTGAGGTTTAAAAAAGATATGGCAAGAGGAAGGGTGGGGTTAACATGTGATAAATGAAATATAAAGGTGATATGTGGCAAAATAAAATCTTATTTTAGTATATATAGTAGATTATAAATATTGTCATGAAAATCCTATCGAACATCCCCATAAAAATCCTTGTTGGGGAGCAAGGTGGGGCGGGAAACGTTGGAGACCATTGTCCTTGTCTCCATGCAGGGATATGATTTGCCTCGCATCCTCGTCCGCGTCCATATTCAACTTCCCCATCCCCGCTCCCATGATGAAAATTCTCCACGAAATTTGGAAAATCATCTCCCTATTAACATCCCTAAATGACCATCCATATTACTATAAAATACTTATATAATAGTGATTAATAGTACGCAGTGCCGGTCCTAACATTTTCAAGGTCCGGGACGAAATTTAATTAGGGGTCCTTATATAAGCTCTTATTTTTTTTTAAAAATAAGACAAAGATGCAAAATTCTGGAATCGAACCCATGACCTATTGGAGAAAGGTGTGCTCTAAGACCACTAGACTATGCTGACTTTTTGTTACCCATATTTAACACATATATACATATCTAAAAAAAAAATTGAGACCCTAAAAATTTGGGGGCCTAGGCGGTCGCCCATGCTGCCCCCTCTGGGCCGGCCCTGATAGTACGTATAAACACACACAAAATATCATTGTGCGTGAATCAAATTAATTAGTTAATCATGAATGAAAGAAAGAAACACTTAAGACATGCAACTTTCGGTCAGGTTTTGAAGGCGAAAATCATTGGCTACTTAATGTTTAAGGCTCCATTCCATTGAGTTTTTATGCCATTAATTAATGGAGCTTAACTTTCTTTCATTTCGTTGGTAAAGATTATTCTTTCATTTCACATTTAGTTGTCTTTTAACTTTTTAATAAAAAATTATAAATATTTGTTCTTATAGAGTTTTAAAACAATTTATCACATAGAAATCATAAAATTTATATTAGAATTTGGTCATGTAATTTTTTTTCTCTCCATTTATTGGTTCTATAGGACGGTGAGTCATTAAATTTATAAAAAAAATTAATTTTCAAAACACGTTTAATTACTTTCTTAATATGCGTCTAAAACTATTAAAGGACAAATAAAAGTGAGCAAGCTGAATTTGTACAAACAACAACAACAATCAACCTAGTATAATCCCACCGAGGCAAGGTTTGGGGGTCCAGATGTACGCATCCATACCCCGAAATAATTCAAGAAGATGTTTCCCGAGAGACCCAAGAGAAGCTGACACCAAAACCAGAAACAAACAAAAAGCAAAAGCAGAACCAAGGTAGATGCAAAAACACCCCTCTTGTCTATCGTTTCTCTATCCGAATCTTTTCCCTCCAAAGTTTTCTATTCTGAGCCATGTCCCATGTCAGTGTTAGGTGAATCAGATCTTGCTTAATCACGTCCTTCCAACTCTTTTTTGATCAATCTATACCTCGGCGAAGCTCGCCGAATACTAGCCATGTAGTAAACAAGCTGAATTTGTATTGGAGTAATAAAAAAGAGCCTGTAGTAAATGAATATAACTTACTATTGTCAATATTTAAAATGTGATCATCCAATGTTGTTGAAACTTAACAAGCTGAATTTATTTATTTTTTCTTCATTGTAGCTTGTAGTAGCGTGAACATGAAACTAAATTTTTAAATAATTAAACTACTACATATACCTAGATTCAACTTCAAGTGCTCATTCAACTCCACTTTATTCACTGATATAACTTAATACACTCTCTTTTAAAATGCTCTCTTTTCCCGCTTGACTGACTTCCATTCCGGCGGCCTTTGGCCGGCGTTCCCATGGCCTCCTCCCCTGGTGGCTTGCGCCGTACCCCGGGGCGGTCTGTCTCCCATATGAGGTAGATACGCCGATGCCCGGCCTACATGCGGCTTTGTCAATCCGTTGTTCTCTGTCACTTCAGTCCCTGCTCAAGTCGCACAGCTTCCTTTGCTTCCTACGGTTGTCGCCTCATCTTCCCGGATTGGTGGCAATGCCCCTGCTCTCTCTTTCAAGGAGAAAGTTATAAATGACTGCCATACCCCGCATGAGGATATGTCCTCGTTGGCTTGGAACGAACGTCCTGAACTGTATGATACGGAGGATGATTCAGATTCAGAGTTTGTTGACCCCTCTTGTTCGGTCGTCAGGCTCACTGTCGCTGAAAAGCGAGACTTGCGTAAACCTTGGTCTCGATCCTTGATTGTCAATATGTTTGACAAGGGGCCAGGCTACATACAACTCAAGAAATGTCTTGACCAAAAATGGGCTCTCAAAGGTGCATATACACTGGTGGATGTCAGCAACGACCACTACGTGTCTAAGTTCTCTAATGACTCGGATTACCACCACGTTCTCACTCAGGCCCTTGGATGTTAGGTGATAGCTACTTGATGATCCGTTAGTGGATTCCAAACTTCGATCCGTTTCATACTGCGACGAAGATCCTTACGGCTTGGGTTTGTATTACGGGCTTGAGCCTTGAGTATTTTCATGAAAGATTTCTCCGACGGGTTGGGAATCTAATCGGCTGAGTCACACGCATAGACAAAACCACCATGGCTGTGGATCGTGGGCAATTTGTGCGTCTGGCAGTTGAAATTGACTTGGCGCAACCTCTTCTAGTGAAGTTTTGTTGTCAAGGCAGGACCTGGCCTATTCAGTATGAAGGGATAAGGATGTTGTGCTACCACTGTGGATGGGTTGGCCATGTTTTGGATAAATGCCCAAACAAGCCGGCGGTAGATGAACATGTGAGAGATCTTAATCCCGATGTTGCATTAGTTGCGGTTGGCGCCGAGCCTGAACCCCTGTTCACGACGGCGATGAAGGTCTCCAAGCAGAGGCGGAAGCAACGTTCTCAAGGTCGGGCTGGTGGGTCCGATCAGAAGTTGAATATTCTCGGGGAGGCTGTTCCGGCGGATCCTATTATAGCACCGGAAAACTTGGGTTCCCCACATGGCTCAGTTGGTAATGTCTCTGATTCTTCTCGGGGGTCCAGATTTGCCGCCTTGTTGCAAGAGGGTGACGGTGATGACAGTCCTGATCGGCGGCCGGAGGAGAACGATACAGAATCTTCTGCACAAGACAGATCCGAGATTCTTGTGGATTTGAGTGCTGAGATCACGGATGGGGCCAATGCTGACGACGCGATTTTCGCTAATACCGTTACCAAAACCGATTCGAGTAAAGTCAGAGCGAATAACAGAATTCAAAAGAGGAAAGAGAAAAAAGATTCTAAAGAGATTGCCTTATCTTCTACAAGGAAACCTCAAGGAAAATTAACTTCTAAGGCAACCGTTACTTCTAATGATTCTATCTTCAAAAAGGCCCAGCTTATATCCGAAAACCTGTTCCCTAAGCCCATCAAGTTCGTTGCGCCCTTAGTTCCACCAGCCGGCAAACCTGCGGCACCCTCCCTTCCGAATACTGCCTCATTTCCGCCGTTGATCAATTATGCTATCGATGGCGGACCTTTCCACTCCGATATCGCCGGTGGTGACCAACATAACGGTCATGGATCGACTAAGTTTTCTAGTCTCAAACCTCCGGACAGATCCATGCAACGTGATTCTTCCCACTTTGGCGAACAAGATGATCGTGGAAATGCTTCCGCTGGAAACGGACACACAACCACTGCTATGCCGGGTCTCGATACCCACAAGAATCAACGACGCTTTGCATAGGTTCACTGAATCTTTGCTCGCGTTCGCTACTTTGGATGATAATTGGAATTCTTCGATTTTTGGGCAACTTCTTCAGTCTTTGTTTCCTATGAAGAACATCAATATGATTTTCTGGAATACTAGAGGGGCAGGAGCCAATAATTTCCTAACTTCCATGAGGGAGTTAATCAGATTACATAATCCAAGTGTTGTTGCCTTGGTTGAAACTCGCATCAGCGGTACCCGGCCTTATCATGTTTGTCGTCGGATCGGGTATGATGGTGTGTTAAGGGTGGACGCTCAGGGGTTTGTTGGCGGAATTTAGCTGCTTTGGAGGACTGTGGAGGTCATTGTGTCTCCTATTTCCCTCAACCCCCAACATATCACAGTTGAGATTTCTCGAAGAGGGGAAGAGCCTTGGATTCTTTCGGCGATTTACGCCTCTCCTAATGCCAGCAGGCGTCTGCAACTATGGCAGGATCTTGGTACTTTCGCTCAGACAAACAACCTCCCCTGGCTCCTTGCTGGGGATTTCAACGCAACTTGCTCTTCTTCTGAGCGCACCTATGAATCCAGGGAGAACCAGCGATCTGCTCTTGAATTTGCTAACTGGATTGATGATTTGCAGTTGATTGATGTTGGTTTCTCTGGACCACAATTCACTTGGTCTAGAGGGATATCTACTCACACTTATAAGGAGAGTCGCCTTGATCGGGGCCTCTGTTCCGATCGTTGGCGGCTGCGATTTCCTGATGCGGTCATTCAACATCTTTCTGCCCCACACTTTGATCATAGACCACTGCTCTTGTGTCTCGAACATGCGCCGACTTCCTCGCCCGGTTCGCGGCCTTTTCGTTTCCAAGCTGCATGGCTCCTTCATGATGGATTCAAAGATTTTTTATGTTCTTCTTGGGCGCATTCTGATAACCTGTTCATGTCTCTTGATCGACTTTCGGCTAACCTTCAGATGTGGAACAAGAGAACGTTCGGTAATATCTTCTACAGAAAGAGAAAGTTGTGGGCTCGGTTTGAGGGAGCCAGACGCAAGTTCAATACTCATCCTTCTCAGGGGATCATTAACTTGGAGCGCTTCTTATGTTGTGAGCTGGAGGATGTTCTGCAACAGGAACATGCCTTGTGGTTTCAAAAATCCAAGTCTTCTTTCCTTCTTGAGGGGGATAGGAATACCCGTTACTACCATTTGTCGACTGTTATTCGCCGCAGGAGGAATAAGGTTGTATCCCTTCAGAATGATGCGGGCGAGTGGGTGGTTGACAGTGGCAATGTTGAGCAATTAGTTCTTGATTTCTTCTCTAGTCTTTATACGGATGAGTCCCCGGGTATGTCTGCGACTGCTACCCCTTCCTTGCCTGTCTCATTCCCGGACTTGGACCCTGAGTCCATGGATGCTCTTTCTATTGGTTTCACTGAGGCTGATGTCTGGGATGCTCTCAAACTGATGGGTCCCTATAAAGCCTCGGGTCTTGATGGGTACCCTGCGGTGTTTTTTCAACAGAATTGGGATGTGGTGGGGTCTGATGTGGTTCGTACTATTCTAAACCTGGCCAACAATGGGGTTCTTCCTGCTAGTATAAATGATGCACTCATGGTTCTCATCCCGAAGGTAACCTCTCTGGCGCGTCCATCTCAGTTTCGGCCTATTTCCTTGTTGAATGTCGTCTTCAAAATTGCGACAAAGATGATTGTTCAACGTTTGAAATCGGTCTTGCCCCTCCTGGTTTCCCCTGCTCAGGCCAGCTTCATCCCTGGAAGACAGATTATCGATAATGTCGTTGTGGTGCAAGAGGTGTTTCACTCCATGTCCGCTGCTCATGGCTCGACGCACTGGATGGTCCTAAAAATTGACCTGGCAAAGGCATATGATCGTGTCCGCTGGCCGTTCATGCGGGTTATGCTGGAAAGAGCACAGTTCCCAGCTCAATTGATTGATGTCATCATGAAGTGCCAATGTAGTGGTGATGTAGTGGTGACATGCAGCTTCTTTGGAATGGTGCTAAATCGGGGTCATTTACTCCCTCACGTGGGGTTCGGCAAGGTGACCCTTTGTCCCCGTATCTCTTTGTCTTGTTCATGGAATTCCTCTCACACATCATTCTTGTGACTGTCAATGATGGACGTTGGAGACCTATTACTCTTGGCGGGGTCCAACTTTCTCACCTTTTTTTCACTGATGACTTAATCCTCTTCGCAAAAGTTGTCCCTGATTAGGCTGATGTAATCCAGGAGTGCTTGAATACCTTTTGCTTGCATTCTGGTGAGCAGGTAAACTTCACTAAGAGTAGTATGATTTTCTCCCCCAAAGTTCGTGTTGATATTCAGCAAGCTATTAGTTCAAGGCTATCCATTCCAGTGGTCACTGATTTTGGTACGTATCTGGAAGTGCCTACTGCCTGTGGGCGAATGTCCAAGGCGCGCTACTCTTTCTTACTTGAGCGTGTTTCTGCAAGACTGCAGGGCTGGCAGGCGAAGACGCTGTCCTTGGCTGGCCGAGTGACTCTGGCTAATTCGGTCCTATCGAGCTTACCTCTCTATGTTATGCAGTCGACTATGGTCCCTCGTTCTATCTGTGATGATCTTGATAAGACGATTCGGGGCTTTGTTTGGGGCTCGACATCGGAAAAACGGAAGGTCCATCTTCTGTCTTGGGAAAAGATCGCTCATCCTAAGAAACTTGGAGGGCTTGGTCTTCGTTCCATGAGGCAATTAATGCGGCCATTTTTGGTAAGCTTTGCTGGCGTCTGTTGCAGGAACCGAAATCGTTGTGGAATCGGGTGTTGCGTGGTAAGTATTGCCAAGGCCGTTTGGATATCGACATGTTTACCTGGGGTTCCAGTCCATCGCATTTATCGAAAGGTGTGGTCCATGGTTCGGAGGTCTTAGTTAAGGGGGTTAAGATGGTGGTTGGTAATGGACGACATACCTTATTTTGGGATCACCCCTGGATACTCGATGACCCTTTGATTAATCATGTTGTGTGCACAGTGCCTGATGAGATGTTAGGTATGACAGTTGCGGAATGTTGGACGGGTTCAGGTTGGGATTGGGCTGCCTTTTCAAATTTTATGCCTGCCAATATTTGCCAGAAATTTGCTTCAATTCAGCTCACTGCTCATGATGATGCGCGTGATCTTTTCAGTTGGCGGGGTACCCCCTCTGGCGAGTTCTCGACCAAATCGGCTCTTGCTCTCATTCGGGGTGAAGAAAATCTTCATTTTGTTCCTCTCTGGGTGCGCATCTAGGCGTCTCCCATGCAGCAGCGTGTACAACAATTTATCTTCATTGCTGCTCATGAAGCTTTTCTTTGCAACTCTAATCGTGTGAACCGTCATCGCACTGAGTCTGTTGCTTGTCCCCGCTGCGCTTTACCGGAGACTTGTCTCCACGTTTTAAGGGATTGCTCAACCATTAGGGATGTGTGGTTGACGCTTAGTGGCAACAACCTACCTCCCTCGTTCTTCTCTTGCTTGTCCATGCGAGAGTGGATTTTTGCCAACACAAAGACGGGGGACAGTTGGTCGACGGTTTTTTGCTATATGGTCTGGCACACTTGGAAGTACCAGAATGTGCTCCAATTCTTTGGGACGGACGACGCCCCTCGATTATCCATGCTCGTCTCCTCTCTCTCTCCCTCCTATCGTTCGGCTAATTTTGGGATGCTTACGGCTACCTGGACTTCTCCCACTCGTGTGGTTGATTCAACCTCACAGGACTGGACGCCTTCGCCTGTCGGTTGGTCCAAACTCAACACGGATGCTAGCTCGAAAGGTAACCCAGGTCATGCGGGTGGTGGTGGGGTGTTCCGTGATGCTACAGGTTCGTTTATACATGGTTTCACGTTCTTATGTGGTTTGTGTGGGGCATTGACCGCAGAACTATGGGCGGTTCTTCACGGCCTCTAGGTTGGTGCCTCCCTTGGCCTATCTCATCTCCTTCTCGAAACAGATTCGGCTCAGACTTGTAGCTTGATTAATTTACACTGCCCCCCGACTCATCCTGATGTCTTCCTTGTTCGTCGTAGCCGCTCCCTTGCCCGTGATGCTGAATGGACTGCTCGTATTGTGCACACCAACCGCAAGGCCAACTCCGTGGCGGATGCTCTTGCAAATTTTTCTTTTTTGCATGGTGTTTCCTTTAATCGTTTTAATATTCCTCCTATTTGCATTGTTCATTTGCTTCAATCTGAGCTTGTTGCCTCCTCGGAGGTGACTTCTCCTGCTATTCAATAAGATTTCGCAAGGTCCGAGCCCTGTTTTCCGACCCAAAAAAAAAACTCCAATTTATATTTCAATACCATCTCCAACTAATTTCAACTTGTTACTTTAGCTTCTAGAATTCTTTTTCCCACTGCTTCATTAAAAAAGAAAACAAGATAAGTGCTTATTGGGATGGAAGTGAAGGAAGTGAGTAAAAGTGAAAGAAATTGATTTCACTCACATTTGCAGTCCCAATTTTGTCTACCCTTAGGAGTAAGGGAAGGGTAAACAAAATTACTTACATTCCGGCCGCCATTGTACGTAACTCCTTTCCACTCCTACTTCAATCCAACCGAATGGACCCTTAGTATCATTGGCATGGTAATTAAAAAAACCACTCATCAAGAATTGAAGATAATATGGTCCTGTTTGATTTATTCTAATTTAAATGGATGAATAAGTTACACTAATTAAAGTAAGATATGAAAATATTCATCATACTATTTCATAATATTAGGTACTTCAGTACTTGCCCCCAAACAATTTTTAAAGGACGGTTTGAATCTAATTGTTTATCTTTGTTGTAGGTATGCACACATCATTTTGTTTCAACGTATTCACTCAGTACTCATATGTAATGAAAAGTTTATAAATCTAACGCGGATCCTTATCATTTTCTAAACAGAAATGAATGAAGAAGGCTCTTTAAAGAATCTCCTTGTGACCAATCGCTTCGTCCCTTCGACACCCACCGCTTCACCTAGCTACCCCTCAAAACCTAGAGGTTGAAGCTTAGCTTCCAAAACTAAGACAGAGCCTCATGCTCTGTGTCATAGTACGTCGGACGGTCTCTAGACAGACATGATATATGCATGCCTAGCTAGACGTCGTACCTTAATTAGTATCTAGTCATGGTGTGTCGCACACATTATATATGTCTTGATGTCTAGACACCATCACTATTGCCTTAATTAAGTTAACATAAAGATCCTTCTAAAAATGAAATTAAAAGGAAAAAGAAGTATATAGAGCGCACAAAGGGGCTCTCAAATACACATAACGATTACCATGCTGCATGAGAAACACGATCAGTGCTATAGAGCGCACAATAGCAGAGACAGCATTAAGGAAAAGTAACAGAATTGTGCATAGAAAGAGAATATACGGGCCGGAGCTTACAGCTAATAAATACACATAACGATTACCATGCTGCATGCAAAAGTATATGATTTTAGAAATATAAACTTAATTGTACGTGAGAAATAATTACCCAATATCGGAAAGTTAAGACATATATTTAAAGTTGGTTGTAGTCCTTTTATCACCAATTGATTTTAATTAGAATGAAACCTCACCAGACTTATATATTGGACTTATATGCGCTTCTACGTACACCTACGTCAATCTTCTTATCTTACTATCGACCCACGAACTATAACACTAATAAATCATTACAATAAAAAAAGAAAGGCTATTCCACAAGGCCTTCCTTTGGCTTTGGGTGTATATAAATGCGTGTATACAATATTGCTTAGCCTCACCAAAAAAAACATCTCAATCTTCAAATGGCTTCTTCTTCTATTCAACTCCTCATTCTCTCCCTCTCCCTCTCCCATCTCCTCTCTTCTTTATGTGCTTCAGATGATTCTGCAAAGGTGAACCTACAAAACCCCTTCTTTATTTTATAACCCGCCCCACTTTTCGTACATTTATATTTATACATACAATTTCATGGTATTTTGTTCTCCTTCAAATCTTGTAAAGGAACATTGTGTAATTCATCTACAGCCTTACATAGTGTATATGGGAGGAAGTAATGGAGAAGAAGACATCAAAGTTGCGGAATCAACTCATTTGCACTTCCTATCCTCTGTAATTTCAAGGTAAATAAGATAAATATACAACTAATACAAGTAATTATTCTTTAATTAAATTTTTAACTTTAACCAAATTAAGTGCGATGTTGGCCGGCAGGGAGAATGGGGAAAGGGTTGCGCTTCGGCATGTGTATCATCATGCGTTTAGGGGTTTCTCTGCCATGCTCACTGATACACAACCTTCTCTCTTATCTGGTATAAATCACATTAGTATACCGAAATTATCGTTTACTGAGATTACTTATAATAAAAATATTTGTTTCTTATTCTTCAAGAAATATTTCCAAATGATAAATATATTATCCATATTTCTAATTCACACTCATGTAGTCATGTTAGATGAGTGGAGCTCATCGATAGTGTTAAAACTTCAAACCAGTGAAAGAGAAAAGGCCAAAAAATTAAAATGAACTAAAACATTGTCCACTTCTTTTTAACTATACCAACTTTGTACTTCATATTTTCTTAAGGAATACTTTTTACTTGGACAGTGAACTAAAATAATACCATCTTGTCTTGCAAGCCATAATAAACCTCATAAAGATGAACTAGTGATTAGCCTTAAATGAGCTTTAGTCTTCTGAAAGGGTTATCCTGTAGCTGGACCCAAAGAAAATGAGCTTGACTTGAAGGAATTGTGTCCTTTAATCAAATGTGCAATTACTAATTATGAAGTGAGACCATTTATGGAGATATTTAATCTGGTGATTTTAGGTAGTCATAGTGCTTTGCTAGAAGCCAACTATGATTTATAGACTATATGTCATAAAGTCTATTGCTATCATTACCGGGTCCTACGAGGTCACACCCTTAGAGTTTGGACTGGTTCAGGTTGTTGGGAGACATATTATATAAAGTATGTAATATAAAGTTATATAAGATATAACTTGAGAGATAAGGCTTATTAATAATAAAGTGTTATTATTAATAATAAAAGATATACTTATTTAAGAAATAAGATATCTACACATGGTAATATAAAAGGAGGGCTTTCTAGGAGAAAACCCTAATCCTTATTTTTAACCAAGGCAGCCATACACCTTCTCCCTCTCTCTCCCTTCGTTCGCCTTCGATCCTCGCTCTAGCAACCGAGTCCTAGGTGATCCAGATTCAAGCTCGGGTGGACCAAATAGAGGAGTCACACGTGATGCTCTATTCTCTCCATTCCAGCAGATTGAAACACGCATCAAGAGGTATTTGATTCTTCCTATCTATGATCTATTTGGTTTATGCATGAGATCCTTGGTTAGATGTTAGGAAATCATTTCCTGAAATTCCGCTTTACGCATCTAAAATCCCTACAGTGGTATCAGTTGCCTCTTGCATAAATTGATTAGATCAAGTTCAAAGTTATAAATTTTGATGCATGTTCATGATTATCTTAATTCGAATTAAGTGGAAAATTAATATATAGGTTAATTTGCATGATTAAAATTCTGATTTTAATTGATTGGATTAGTAAAGTTGAAGAACTTTATGAACATATGCATGTAAAATTGTTTTACCCATACTTGATTCATGTGATTTAATTATGCAAGAGATATGATTTTTTGGCATGTTTAAATCATTGGATGAAGCTTTGATTTTCACAAGATGAATCAACTACCCAAAATCTACTTTAAATTGTTAACAAATTAATTATGCAGTATGTTCCGCTTTGAATTGTTCAAGAATTGCTAATTGATTTAATCATTGCCATGTTCGAATTGTTAACGAATTAATTGTTAATTCATTGGCACGCCGTGGCGTTGCTTTCTTGGTAATCTGCTGCATGTTTTATGACTTCGAATTGCTTGCAATGGAAATTAATTGTTAATTCATTGTTCTCAATTCAAATTGCTTGCAATGGAGCATATGACGTGCAGGTTGATCCGGGCTGGGCTCGGTGTTGCTCAGCAGAGCGAGCGGTGGTTCGGGTGGGCTTTGGTCGATTCGAGTTTGACTTGGACGCGACTCGGTCCGGTTGTGTAGATTTGGCGTTTTAGGACAATTTCCTAAACTATAAGATAAGATCTTATTTATTTAGTTTGATATTATTTAAATTATATAATTTCCTAAAAGTTGTTAGGATAGATTCCCACTAGATTTAGATAAGGATATTTGATATCTTATCTTGTTCATGCATATCTTATCCAATAATGTATTTTAATAATTAATAATGATTAATGCTATATATTGATTTTAATTTGAATTAAGAATTTGATATTAACTTATTTATGTCATGAGATGATTTATTTAATTTAATATGATTTTATTTAAATTAGTTAAATTGGTTGTTACTATTAATTAGATTAATATTATTGATAATATTTGATATTATCATTGCATGCATGTGTTTTTATATTATGATAGTATTGCTTGCATGAGGTGACTAGTATGGCCCACATTAGGATAGATAAATACGGTCTGCGTACCGTTATGTTTTTCTTGTACACGATCTGCGTATCGTTATGTATTTTTGTAATTTAAATTTCTACAAGAGAGTTTATTCCAATTATATGTAAGACAAGAAGAAGAAGATCCTAAGAAGACCAAAGGATGGAGATCCATGCAGGGTACTAAGGATGGAGATCCATGAGTAACAAGACCCATGAAGATTAGATCTTTAATTTTGGTTTTTAGGGGCCATACTAGGATCACATTTATTACTGCATTACTTGAATGCTTTATTTCCCACTTTGCATGCTTGCTTGTTTGTTTATGCTATTTTGTTCACTAGTAAATAAACAACCATTGCATGCTTAAGTCCCTTAACAGAATATTGAGATCATGTCTTTCCATATCATAACCATGAGGCCATTGGGATTCGTTGGATAGTTTTTGCCCTAGCGAGGTGTCCTTCCTTGACCTTGGGATAGTGCGGGTATGTCTAATAGGGGCATGCTGCCTTGGTATGGTTACACTCAACAAGAGACCAAAAGGCTCAGTTTTGAATCTTGAGGCATAAGGATGAGTCTTACATAAGATGTGACCATCAACCAAGAGTTATAAGGTGTTATAATTAGTAAAGGAGTTTACTTACCTTGATTACATGAGACTTGGGGAAGTGCCCTAGTACGCTCGAGTTTCATCTAAGATAGGATCTTGGAATCATTTTACTCACAAGGGACAATTTAGTTGAGTAGAATGTGCAATAACTTATTGTTTATAGTTTGTCTAAATTTTAAGTTCTTGCATGTCAAGCATAATTTATCTGCATGTTTTTATTCCGTTTTGTAGTTACTATGTCTTCTGAACACCTCAAATTCACTCTCCGCTCAATAGTTGAGAAAAACCGTTTGAACGACACAAATTTCCTTGATTGGGAAAGACATATGAGAATCAGTCTCAGATCTGAGGGACAGGAGGATGTCCTTGAAACCCCCATCCCAGAGTTGACTGCCACCTCATCTGATGAGGAGAAGGCAAGTCACAAAAACCTGGAAGAAAAGAAGAAGGAAACAGTCTCCACTTCAGGTATTTACGTTACTGAAATCCTATCAACCAAGTCTCATTCTTGGATATTAGATTCAGGATGTGGTTCTCACATTATTTCGAATGTGCAAGGACTAAGAAATAGGAGACGGTTGCAGAAGGGTGAGATAGATCTCCGTGTTGGAAATGGAGCAAGAGTTGCTGCACTTGCCATTGGAGATTATAGTCTACCTCTACCTTCTGGCTTAGTTTTAGAACTTTATAATTGTTATTTTGTTCCATCTATTACTAAGAATTTGATTTCAATTTCAGTTTTGAACCTTGAGGGTTATGAATTTGTCATTAAGGATTGTTTTTCCATTTATAAGAATGACACTTTCTATTCTCGAGCCCATGTGAGTAGTAATGGACTATACATGTTGGACCTCAAATCTGAAATTTATAACGTTGATACAAAGAGGCAAAAGTCGAATATAAGTGAAGCCAATCTATGGCACAGTCGCTTGGGTCACATTAGCATCAACCGCATGAAGAAACTCCAAACAGTTGGTAGCCTAAAGTCATTTGATTTAGAATCATTTGAAACATGTGAGTCATGTCTGATGGGCAAGATGACAAGGTCACCTTTCACTGGTATGAGTGATAGGACTACTGAGCTCTTAGCTCTCATACATACCGATGTATGTGGACCTATGAGCACAGAAGCTAGGAGAGGCTATCGATACTTTATTACATTTACTGATGATTTTAGTAGATATGGGTATATCTACTTAATGAAGCATAAATCTGAGTCCTTTGAAAAGTTCAAAGAATTCCAGAATGAAGTTGAGACACAAACTGGCAAGAAGATAAAGGCACTCCGATCAGATCGAGGGGGCGAATATCTGAGCCAAGAATTCGACCATCACTTGAGGAGTTGTGGCATTTTGACACAACTGACTCCACCAGGCACGCCACAATTGAATGGCGTATCTGAAAGGAGGAACAGGACATTGTTAGACATGGTCCGCTCAATGATGAGTTTTGTTGATCTTCCTACATCCTTTTGAGGATATGCCCTCACCACTGCTGCGTTCACACTAAACAGGACTCCGTCACGATCAGTTGACAAGACACCACATGAGATATGGTATGGAAAGGTTCCTAGCTTGTCATTTCTGAAGGTCTGGGGATGCGAAGCTTATGTAAAACGTTTACTATCTCACAAGCTAGCACCAAAATCAGACAAATGCTTCTTTATAGGTTATCCCAAGGAAACAAAGGGATATTATTTCTACAATCCCGCTGAGAACAAAGTGTTTGTTGCTCGAGATAGTGTCTTTTTGGAAAAGGACTTCTTTTCCAAGAAGCCAAGTGGGAGAAATGTTCAGCTTGATGAGATTCAAGCTGAGCAACAAACCCAACAAAGTGAGGACATAGACGATGTCATTGAGGAACTTGACTTTGGGGGCGTACCTTCTCAAAGGGAAACTGCCCAGATCCAAGATGCAATTCCTCAAGTTGATGAAGCACCTGAGGTCCCGCATACAGATGTGGTCAACCCAGCAGCTGAAATCTCTCCTATTGTTGGACCACATTGGAGATCAGATAGGCTAAGGCAGCTGCCTAGGCGTTATGAGGATTACGTCTTGACTGCTAGCATTGACATTCTACTTTTAGAGAACGGTGAACCTGCGACCTATAAGCAAGCGATGGCGGACCCCGACTCCGAAAAATGGCTGGAAGCCATGAAATCCGAAATGGACTCCATGTCTGAAAATCAAGTATGGGACTTGATAGATTTGCCTGATGGGGTAAAACCCATTGGATGCAAATGGGTCTTTAAGATCAAGACAGACAAGGATGGAAACGTTTCTGTCTATAAGGCAAGACTAGTTGCCAAAGGATTTAGACAGGTTCATGGTACTGACAATGATGAAACGTTCGCATCGGTCGTTATGATCAGGTCCATTAGGATACTCCTAGCGATTGCCGCTTATCATGATTATGAGATTTGGCAAATGGATGTCAAGACCGCTTTTCTAAATGGGTATTTAGAAGAGGATGTATACATGATGCAGCCAGATGGTTTTGAGGATCCAGAAAACCCTAGGAGAATATGCAAGCTTAAGAAGTCCATTTATGGACTTAAGCAAGCATCCAGGAGTTGGAATCTTCATTTTGATGAAGTGGTCAAAAAGTTTAACTTCATCAGATGCGAAGAAGAGCCCTGTGTCTACAAGAAGTTTAGTGGGAGCAAAGTGGCCTTCCTAGTTCTGTATGTGGATGACATACTACTCATTGGGAATGACATTCCTATGCTGGAGACAGTTAAGAAGTGGCTTAAGAAGTACTTCTCAATGAATGACTTGGGAAAGGCTGAGTACATATTAGGCATTAAGATCTATAGAGATAGATCTAAGAGACTTATTGGTCTGAGTCAGGGAACTTATGTAGATAAGGTCCTTGAGAGATTCAATATGCTGGACTCTAAGAAAGGGTTCCTGCCTATGCAGCATGACTTATATCTCAGCAAGAGCCAGTGTTCTGAGACACCTGGTGAGGCTGAAAGAATGAGCAGGATTCCCTATGCCTCAGCCATAGGATCCATCATGTATGCAATGACTTGTACTCACCCAGATGTTGCATATGCTTTGAGTATGTGTAGAAGATACCAATCAAACCCGAGTGATGCACATTAGTGTGCAGCCAAGAACATCCTGGAGTACTTACGAAGCACTAGGGATGATCTCTTGATATTTGGAGGTGATAACGAGCTGGTCGTCAATGGCTATATTGATGCAAGTTTTCAGACAGACATAAATGATTTTGAATCTCAGTCTGGATATGTCTTCATTCTGAATGAAGGAGCCATCAGTTGGAAGAGTTCCAAATCCAGACATGTTCTACGGAAATACCATATGATCAAACACTATGTTGATAGTGGAGATGTGAGGATGTGCAAAGTGCACACAAACGACAACATTGCAGATCCTTTTGACCAAGACCATGTCTAGGCCCAAGTATGATAGTCATACTAGGGCCAAAGGACTCAAACACACTAGAGAGTTCTTTTGAGACATTGTTTGTTTTATGATAAACCTTGTTTATTATTACAAACATTTATGCTTGACTTATATATGAGTTTCATATTATTATTTAATCATTACTTGGGATTAGATAAAGTATCCAAACAATTTAATAGTTATCAAATGGGCTCATCAAAACTGTTTTGGTGAATGAAACCCTATTAAGTGAACTGAAATTATAAAATTGTTATAAGTCCATGGTCTAAGTTGTTAACTTGGATACAAATGACTTAATCAAAAGACCATATGTGAGATTGATTGATAACACCGGGTTTCATGTGTTATAGGGACATGGAGATGTCTAATCGATTACATAGATGTGTATACCGATACGCATCGGACAGACCGATCTTAGGATTCCTCGGGACTTTAATGCGGAGTTCTAGGATTATTCATGATTAGTGAGTTCCTTAGACATGAGTATGATATAGTTATCATTTGACTGATGGTATGTCTTTGACGCTGTCAAACGCTGACCGTAACAGGCAGTTATAAAGGCAGTGATTGGGATTGCCAAAAGTTGAGTGGGAGCTGTAGTCTTACAAGATTGAATATGTCCTCCTATTCCGTGTATACCATGATACATTTGGAAAGGATTGGTGTCTCGGCCACTTGAAGAGTGAGAACTGTGAAAACGCATGGTCATGCTCAGATGGATTATTAGTAATCATCTGTACTGACAGTTTGATCTCAAGAGTTCAAGAAACGTATTTGACGGTAAAGATGAGTTTCATCATATAGTCAGATAAGACACTAAGTGACAAAGGAATTTTAACATTGCATACTTGTTTTAAGGACAAGTGGGAGATTGAAGGAATTGTGTCCTTTAATCAAAGGTGCAATTACTAATTATGAAGTGGGACCATTTATGGAGATATTTAATCTGGTGATTTTAGGTAGTCATAGTGCTTTGCTAGAAGCCAACTATGATTTATAGACTATATGTCATAAAGTCTATTGCTATTATTACCGGGTCCTACGAGGTCACACCCTTAGAGTTTGGATTGGTTCAGGTTGTTGGGAGACATATTATATAAAGTATGTAATATAAAGTTATATAAGATATAACTTGGGAGATAATGCTTATTAATAATAAAGTGTTATTATTAATAATAAAAGATATACTTATTTAAGAAATAAGATATCTACACATGCTAATATAAAATGAGGGCTTTCTAGGAGAAAACCCTAATCCTTATTTTTAACCAAGGCAGCCGTACACCTTCTCCCTCTCTCTCCCTTCGTTCGCCTTCGATCCTCGCTCTAGCAACCGAGTCCTAGGTGATCCAGATTCAAGCTCGGGTGGACCAAATAGAGGAGTCACACGTGAGGCTCTATTCTCTCCATTCCAGCAGATTGAAACACGCATCAAGAGGTATTTGATTCTTCCTATCTATGATCTATTTGGTTTATGCATGAGATCCTTGGTTAGATGTTAGGAAATCGTTTCCTGAAATTCCGCTTTACACATCTAAAATCCCTACATGACTTTCACCGCATTTTTATGGTTTGACCATTATATTACTGGTTTCTTTAACTTCAGATTATTACAATCATGTATTATATATGCAAAAACATTTTGCAGGTGATGAAGGAGTAGTATCAGTGTTTCCAGATAAAAAGCTTAAACTCCATACCACTCGTTCATGGGACTTCCTAGCAGAAGAAGAAGGAATCCAGTCATTCCAACATTATCATCAACCTCCTTCTTCTTTAGCTGATGACATCATTATTGGAATTATTGATACTGGTATTTTCTTTTAATTTCCACTTGTATTTGGCTGTTCTCCAAAAAGTTTTGATTGAACATGATTTTTTTTTAAAAACTTATTTATATAGAGACAGCAGATTGGTAGCTAAGAGAAGAAAATATGCTAGTTTTGAATAGTAAAAGTTTACTCTTGACAAGATAATAAGTTTTTCTTAGTTGTAAGATGGGGAGAAACAATCCCACGTTGGAAATATAAAGAAATCAAGACCATTATATAATACCATAGACTACTCCTCTTATTCCCAATTGGTTTTAGGATGGAATCTCATGGGTTTGTATGATGGATTTGTGCACGGACGTACACGCCCCTCCCCTGACCGGCCCACGAACTTTAACATAAGAACTCTTTACAAAACTGCATATCTGGGTTACAATATTTATATAAGGACAGATCTGATGCCAAGAGTTTGATCACACACAAACAACTACAAATTAATGTCAAAGTAGGATAAAGTCAATGCTTCAATATTTGGAATCGCCAACTAGTAAAATAGAGCACATGGTTGTGAGATATAATTCATCTAATACAAAAATTTTCTAGTACTATTTTGATATTTTCCAAATTAGCAATTGTTTTGATAATAGTTCAAATTTCAAACTATAGAATCAACTAAGCTAAGAGCTTGTGTGATACAATGGAGAAAAAATATTTACCTTGATTATGGTATTCTATCAGCAAAAGTACTTGAGGGTGTGCTCTGTTCCATACTTCATTCTTCTGACGTGTACATCATTTCACTTTTTAAAGGACTAGTGGGATCTTAAAAGCCAATTTAAACAAAAGGGTTTCTTGTTTTAGTGATGTAAGTTCATTATGCACAGGAATATTACCAGAATCGCCTAGTTTTAGTGACAAGGGTATTGGTGAAATACCTCAAAGATGGAAAGGAGAGTGCATGATGGGTTCTGATTCCAACAACAACTTCTGTAACAGGTACATACACCTAACTAGTACATTCCATTTGAAAACGTCTTAGCTAGATTTCATTGACAAAACTTGTTTCTTCCAACTCAAAGTCAAACCAATGTTGTAGGAAGCTAATTGGTGCAAGGTATTATGAAGATGACTCCACTACTAATGCAACAGGCTCACCGAGAGACCAAGTTGGGCACGGGACCCACACAGCATCGACCGCAGCAGGCTCAATGGTGGCCGACGCCAGCTACTTTGGCTTGGCAAAGGGCACGGCAAGAGGAGGTTTAACAAGCGCTCGAATTGCAGCTAGCTTACAGGATATGCTCGACAAGCGGCTGTGACGGGTCCGCCTTGATGAAGGCTATAGATGACGCTGTCAAGGATATCAGCCTCTATTGGGGCGGCCTCGTCAGTGCAAACAGACTTTTCAAGTGACCCCATCGCCATTGCAGCTTTCCACGCCCAGCAAAAGGGAGTCATGGTGGTGTGCTCAGCAGGAAATGATGGTCCTGAGCCAGGCACGGTAGTCAACTCCGCTCCTTGGTTGCTCACCGTTGCAGCCTCCAATATTGATAGAGACTTTGTGTCTACCGTCCTCCTAGGAAATGGAATGAGCTTCAAAGTAAAGTTAAAACTAATTAATGCATATGCTACATATATTATCGATCAAGGATATAACTCAACTTTGTTAATGTTTTGATATGATCTTGTAACGCACGGCTCTGCAATCAGTATCTCAAATCTGAGCAAGTCTTTTAAATATCCTCTTGCATATGCAGGGGATCTTGCTGCAGGCTCCACTTCTAAATCAGACGCTAGGTATATCTGTATCAATTGTACAATAGTAGATACTACATGAACACTTGTGAAATTCTTATGTTCATCATCTGTTTTTATTGCAGCAACCGCATTCCCGGATCCTTAGACACGAAGAGAGTTGCTGGAAAGATCGTTGTATGCATACACAAAAACTCGAATGTTTTAATGAGAGTCAAGAAGTTGGTTGTGGATAGGGGTGAGCAAAAAAATCCGATCCGGCCGCTCCGAAACCGATAATCCGCCAATCCGAATCCGAAAAATCCGTATCCTAAAAAATCCGTTTAATTTTTATCCGTATCCGATCCGATCCGGGTCATTTTTCCGGATATCCGGACCGGATACGGATATCTAACCGGATATCCGCGATTCGGAAATATTACGTATAATAAATATATTTTTTTAAATTAAAATGATACATATAACTTTATTACATAATATTTTAAATTTAACAAATACAAATCAATAATAATATTTAACCCAATTTCACGCAAGCCCAATTTCAGTAAAGCCCAACCCACCTTTCACTAAAACAGTAAAACCTAATCTCCACTTTTCCTCTCCGCCACTTTCTTGATTCTTCGTCTCCTTCAGACCTTCACGGCTTCATCGTTCTCTTCCTCGCTGGTTACCAGGAAACTCGCCGTCTCTGGTCTCCTTCACTCGCCGAGTTCGTCTTCGTCTCGCTCGAGTTTGTCTTCGTCTCGCTGGTTACCAGGAAACTCGCCGTCTCCGGTCTCCTTCACGACTTCACTGTTCAGAAGCCACCTCCCTTCATTTGCTCGAGTTCGTCTTCGTCTCCTTCACTCGCCGGCTGGTGCTCGAGTTCGTCTCCGGCTGGTACCTCGAGTTCGTCTCCTGCTGGTACCTCGAGTTCGTCTCCGGCTGGTACCTCGATTTCGTCTCTGGTGCTCGAGTTCGTCTCTGGTGCTCGAGTTCGTCTCCGGCTGGTACCTCAACTTTGAATGAAAACCGGATATTTTGGATATCCGGTTTAATAATCCGATCCGATCCGAAATAGTCGAATATCCGGCTTGTAACGGATCGGATACGGATCGCATTTTCACTGAAAAAATAAATCGGATATCCGGTATAACGGATCGGGTCGGATCGGATCGATCCGAATGCTCACCCCTAGTTGTGGAGGATGCTGGTGCAAAAGGGTTTGTATATGTTCGTGAGATTTCAGAGGGTAGACCACCTTTTAATGCAGGCACTTTCCCGTTTGTACAGCTTGGGGAAGCTAATGGGCTGCGGATTCTCAAGTACATCAACTCTTCCAAGTACGTAAACTCGGTCATTTATAGATCACAAGTTCGTGTGTTTCTGGTTTTCTTGAATATTATAAATCTCCATTTTCCAAGAAATGATGGAAAATTCAAAAGAAGTAAGAACATACACATCCCGTTCTAATTTTACCTTTTACTCTCTTTTTTTCGCCACATCAGCTTAAGAAATTTTACCTTATTTTTTCTCACATTCCATAAACCTATATAAAGTTTCTTATTTATATATCAATATGGAAGCTTTTGTTTAACAAAACAAAAAAAATTAATTGCTTTTTACCAAAAAGTTGTAAGAAGTTGTTCACATGCAATGTTTTATATAAGAAGTTGTTCAAGAGATAATACAAGGACCAGAGTAGGTTTCTCTTCCAAAAAGCTTATACATTTGTTTATTTTTCTATATTTAAATTTGTTAAAGAAACTCTTAGCATCCACAACGGTGATGGATACTCTAAGTTATCTTTTCTTGACGATTCTTTGTAGGAACCCAACAACTACAACTCTTCCAACAGTTACAGTGCCAAGGTACAAACCAACACCTTTAGTTGCAGATTTTTCATCAAGAGGCCCAGGACCTAACACTGAAAACATCCTCAAGGTTCCTTCTAACTTGGCTTATAAGTTTTGGAGTATGGAATATTCAAAAGACAGTTGTGACCCAATCTACATTTCAGCCTGACATAATGGCCCCAGGAGTTGCAATACTAGCAGCTACAGTTCCGAAAAGTGGAGCAGGGGAGTATCCTATTGGACAAAAGCCATCTAAATTCGCGATGGGATCGGTGCAGCTGCGTTGATCAAGTCTGTGCACCGTGATTGGACACCATCCATGGTTAAATCTTCTCTCATGACCACAGGTATGTGCAATGTCTCACAACTAAAACATTAGGGATGATACCATATGAATTGATGGGGCAACATTTGACAAATGGCACAAGTGATTATGCAAGCCCACATGAGGCTGGAGTAGGAGAAATGTCCCCTGTTAAAGCCCTTGATCCGGGGTTGGTGTTTCCGACTACAACTGAAGACTACCGATACTTCCTATGTTACAATGGCTACTCAACCAAGTGTAGGAACGCTATTTCGGAATGTAAACTGCAATTAGAAATCGCACAGAAATTCGAATGAATTATACCGAACTATGAACGGATGCAGAGTCGAGACTTTGATCTCTCTCCTTAATTCTGAAAATGCCCCGTATTGCGACGGTTCTTCGGCGTTCCGAATCCCAGGATACAACTGCAAAACTACTTCTGATTTGCGCAACCCAAAAATTCAGAAGGCTACGAACACTTTCTGCGTAGTACTCTCGATTTAGAAAACAGATAAGGGAGGAAGAGGAGATTGATGTTCTGGTGTGTGTTCGAATGAGAACAACACTGCTCTTTTTAAAGAGGCTTCGGAGGAACCACTAACGTAGTGGAGGAGATAGTGGAGGGACTCTGTTGAATCAACAGATTCGAACGTTGAGGAGAGAAAAACCAGGGAGCTGTTGAACGTGGAGGAAGACTGGGTCTGCAGCCCCGAAATCTCTCCAGCTCCAGGAATGAGTCAAAGCCCAACAGATGGGCCATTCTGGATCGGCCCAAAAAGATAGGGCATTGGCTGGCCAGCCCAAGCCCAAGCCCGGCCCGGCTCGCTCGCCCGCCCGCCCCGACTCGGCGCGCGTGTGGTCTTGATGAGCTAGGTCCTCTCCCTATTACAAATGGGTAATAACCCAAGGCCACAACCTTGAGTCCATTTTCCTAGTATATATACTAGGAGATTTATCTCCAAACTTTCAATGTGGGACAAACATTTGTCCCAACATTTCCCAAGTTTGTGCATTTCATGCAACCAACTTTGGGCCTCCATTTCTCATTCAAACGGAAATCATTTATGTCGTATGAGTACACTATGAGAGTGTGCTCGTGTAGACGAAGCCAATGCTTCCATTTTTCGGTGTTGACATTGGTCGGAGCCCACCGGAATTGTGCCCGGAAAAGTGTCTGGCGCCACATCTTAAAATGAGTTCCAACAATCCCCCACATGAATAGAAATGATTATAAACATATGTTAAAAGACAGAAAGACTTTTGAGAATACAGTCGAAAAATCACTGCATCTGGGCTGGTAGCGTGTTTCAGCCTTGAACCACCCATAGTAAGTAGCTATCGGATTTACTCGACCAGGTAGTGAACATGATGTCTTGAACCACCCGGGCTTTGATGTAAACCGAAACAATAACTATCACACAGTTTCATCTTCTCACAGAACTAGGTTCTCTTGTTGTGTTCATTTTGGCCTTGAACATCCCTGGTTATTCATGAGTGAACTTGGAGAATGTTAGCCTCTCTTCATTCTCCTAGAAACGGCCCCATTTCACACTCATAAGGTGATTTACCATAAAGAGTATCCTGTCATACCCCACTTGTATTTCAAAGCTATGAAATCATTAAAAGCCAAGCTTAACCTTAACTCATACAGGTAGCACTGTTCATCATCCTAGGAACTGGGAGGAGAACTGAGTCTCCCAGTGCTCATCTAGATTCTGCTTGATTTGGTTTTCCCTTTGAACCTACATCTTGGGATCTCCAGTCACGTAGGTGGGGTTTTCCATCAAGCATCCTCTTTGGTCATAGGCTTTAAACACATTCCTCTTGATGATTTAACAACTTGATCTCGTGACAAACCTTTAGTAAATGGATCCGCTAGGTTGTCAGCCGATTTGATTTAATCGATTGAGATTATACCATTTGAGAGTAGTTATCTAATGGTTTTATGTCGTCTTCTTATATGACGTGATTTACCATTGTATAGACGACTCAGTGCCCGAGCTATAGCCGATTGACTATCACAGTGTACACCTAATGCTGGCACTGGTTTATCCCACATTGGGATATCTTCCAAAAAATTCTGAAGCCATTCAGCTTCCTCTGCTGCTTTGTCTAAAGCAATGAACTCAGACTCCATAGTGGATCTGGCCAACAGTGTTTGTTTGGAAGATTTCCATGATACTGCTGCACCACCAAGTGTAAATACATATCCACTTGTGGATTTTGAGTTTCTAGAGTCGGATATCCAGTTTGCATCACTGTATCCTTCCAGAACTACTGGGTATTTGACATAGTGTAGCCCATAACTTTGAGTATATCGCCAGTAGTTCAATACTCTAGTTATTCATTTCCAGTGTTTGTGTCCTGGATTACTTGTGTAGCGACTTAGTACATTTACTGAGTGCGCCAAGTCAGGTCTTGTGCAATTGGTCAAGTACATGAGACTTCCAATCACACGTGCATACTCCAACTATGACACTGCATCCCCCGAGTTCTTAGTCAAGTGAAGATGAGGGTCCACAGGACTCTTTGCAGTCCCGCTTGAGTAGTTCTTGAATCTCTCAAGTACTTTTTCAGCATAGTGACCTTGAGATAGGATAATTCCTTCAGAATGTCTAGTGATTTTGATCCCTAATATGACATCTGCTAGTCCCAAGTCTTTCATGTCAAACTTCCCACTAAGCATGCTCTTAGTTCTGTTGATCATGTCTTTATTGCTTCCAATAATGAGCATGTCATCTACGTATAAACACAACAAAATGTATCCATTTGGAGTGTTTTTGAAGTAGATGCATTTATCACATTCATTGATGCTGAAGCCATTTGACATCATGACATTGTCAAATTTTTCATGCCATTGTTTTGGAGCTTGTTTGAGTCCATATAGAGACTTGACAAGTCTGCACACCTTGTGTTCCTGTCCAGGAACAACATAACCCTCAAGTTGTTTCATATAAATCTCCTCTTCTAATTCTCCATTTAGAAAGGCAGTTTTCACATCCATTTGATGGTTTTCGAGGTTTCGTAATGCTGCTATTGCTATTAGCATTCTTATTGAAGTTATTCTCGTAACCGGAGAATAAGTGTCAAAGAAGTCCAAGCCCTCTTTTTGTCGGAATCCTTGCACCACAAGCCTAGCCTTGTGCTTCTCTATTAAGCCATCGGTTTTCAATTTTGTTTTGAAAATCCATTTGCACCCAAGTGCTTTACACCCTTGTGGCAAATTTACTAACTCCCATGTATGGTTCTGCATAATGGAGTCTATTTCGCTTTTAACTGCTTCCTTTCATGAAGGTGCATCAGGTGTAGACATGGCTTCTTTGAAAGTTCTAGGCTCATTCTCTAAAAGAAAGGCCGTTATGAACTCATGCCCAAAGGTTTTCTCCTTTCGAGCTCTTTTGCTTCGTCTAGGTTCATCTTCTGTTTCATTTACAGAAGTGCCTGCTTCTCTTTGTTCACGAGTTCGTTTCGGATGTTCTTTATCCTTGCACGGAAACACATGTTCAAAGAAGGATGCATTCCTTGATTCCATTATTGTATTTACATGTATATCTGGTATGTCAGATTTATATACCAGAAACCGATAAGCACTACTGTTGTGTGCATATCCTATGAAAATACAATCAACGGTCTTAGGTCCGATTGTGACCTTTTTAGGAGGTGGTACAGTCACTTTTGCTAGGCACCCCCACACTTTGAGGTATTTGTACGATGGTACGTTACCTTTCCAAAGTTCATATGGCGTCTTGCCAGTAACCTTATGCGGTATCTTGTTGAGGATATAATTGGTGGTAAGCAATGCTTCCCCCCACATGTTCTGGGGTAACCCAGATTCCTGCAACATTGCATTCATCATCTCTTTCAGAGTTCGGTTCTTTCGTTCCGCAACTCCGTTAGATTCGGGTGAGTAGGGAGCAATTGTTTGATGAATAATCCCGTGTTCTCTACAGAACGCGTTGAAAGGTTCATCATACTCGCCTCCTCTATCACTTCGGATTATTTTTATGGTTTTACTAAGTTGGTTTTCAACTTCCAACTTGTATTCCTTGAATTTTTCCAAGGCCTCATCCTTGCTTCTTAGCAAGTATACATAACAGTATTTTGTGCAATCATCGATAAAGGTCACGAAATACTTTTTACCGCCTCTAGTTTGCACAAATTTTAAATCACACAGATCTGTGTGTATTAAACCTAGAGGTTCGGTTGTTCTCTCTACATGTGGAGATGGCGTTTTTGTGAGTTTGGCTTGTACGCATACTTCACATTTGTCTTTACTTGATTTGCATTTTGGAATTAGGTTCATGTACATTAGTCTTTGAATAGACTTATTATTCACATGCCCTAATCGTTCATGCCAAATATTAAAAGACTCAACAACATAAGCAATAGGATTATTCTTATTCATTGAAACATCAGTTACAACAGATTTTGGGACGACTGTCATTACGTTCATTTTGACCAGTCCGTTCTTTACATAACCCTTGCCCAAATACACCCCATTCTTAGAGAGAACTAGCTTGTCAGACACGAACTTCACAGCGAAGCCGTTCTTGCTCAGCAAAGTGCCGGAGATCAGATTCTTCTGTATATCTGGCACGTGCATGACATTGGTGAGAGTCAGCTCTTTCTCAGAAGTCAGCTTCAACACCACTTTGCCGTGACTTTCGACTTTGGATGTGGACGAGTTCCCCATAAACAGATTCTCGTCGCTCTTGCTCTGCTGATAAGTGGTGAACATTCCTCTGTCAGAGCAGATATGTCTGGTAGCACTTGTATCGTACCACCATTCCTTTGGGTTGTCTCCAACCATGTTGATTTCAGACACTACAGCACACAGATCTTCATCCGAGAGCCTGCCTTCAGTCATGTTGGCTTGGGATTTCCCCTTGTCCTTGCGGGGATCAGCCTTGCTACGACATTCGTCAGCCTTGTGACCCATTTTACCACACTTGTGACATTTTCCACTGAACTTCTTAGCTGGTTGCTTCTTGAAGTTGTTGGAGTTTTGGGGTTGGAACTTCCGTTTCTTCCCTTTGTCCTTGTGTTCAGCCAAGTTTGCCTTTTCTTCAACAGGCTGAACCCCATCTGCTTTGCGGTTGGTTGACTCAATCCGCAGCCTGACTATCAAGTCTTCTACAGTCATTGCCTTTCGCTTGTGCTTCAGGTAGCTCTTGAAATCCTTCCAGCCTGGAGGGAGTTTCTCAATGAACGCAACCACCTGGAATGTCTCACAGATAGACATTCCTTCAGCAATGATCTCGTGCGTGAGAAGCTGCAGCTCTTCAACTTGCTCCATGATGGGCTTAGAATCCACCATTTTGAAGTCCAGAAACTTCGCCACTGCGAACTTCTTGGAGCCTGCATCCTCAGACTTGTACTTCTTTTCCAACGCAACCCAGAGTTCCCTGGAAGTCTTGATCTTGCTATACACATTATACAGTGATCTATCAGGCGGATTTGAACCCAACCTTTGCACAGAAAATCCCCATGAGTCCAGGCCTCAACGCTGGCTAGGGCGTATGGATCTGTATTTTAAAGAGAAAGCACATGCTTATCCTCTTTCAGATACTTCTCAAGCTTCAATGTGGTCAGGAAGAAGAACATCTTCTGTTGCCATGTCTTAAAGCCAATTCCATCGAACTTTTCTGGCATCAAGCCTGCGTTTACAGCACCAGGCATATGGACTGTCGGGACAGTCTGATAAGCAGTCGGTTGGACAATCTGATTCGCATCAGTTCCGACCCTTGTGGCTTGCAGATTTGCCGCTGGCAAATTCACAGCAGGCAGACCACTCCCAAACTGAATTTGGGGTGTCGACTCAGCAGGATTTCCATTTCCGGCCCTAGCAACCTCATCGACAGATTTCTCAATGTTATCACCCATGATATTAGAATATGTTCACAGAAACGCAACCAGAAATCAGTATGGAAATTTACGAATGCAATTTAAATATTTAAATTGCAGAATCGAAATTAATTTAGATGCAAATTCGAATATAATTCGAATTAAATCCGGAAGTGTAGAAAACAGAATTCCTGCGGCAAGAAGTTAGAATCTGCAGATTCGAATTTAAGATACAGGTCCGAAATTAATTCCTGCACAATAAGGTTAGAATTCGCAGCTATAAATTCGAAAAATTTGAAATCAGTTCCTTTGAATTTTCGGAAAGAATTCCCTGCAGCAAAACGTTAGTAAAAACGCAGATATACAGATTCGGAAAAAAAAATTCGGAATGAATTTCTACGAAGAACAAAATTTGTATTTCCTGCGTAAGACAAGTCAGTAACGCATAAACATATACTAGAATAATTCGGAAATGAATATCCTGTGCAGAATCGAAATAAATTTCCTGTGTAGAATTGGAAACAGTAAAAACTGCACAGAAATTCGAAATTAAAATCTGCAACTGTTCCTGCGAGAGCAGAGAAAGAAAACTCAAACACAATTTTCGTTAGTGCAATTTAGCAGTTTAAGCGATTTTCAGAATTAAGACTGTAGGAACGCTATTTCGGAATGTAAACTGCAATTAGAAATCACACATAAATTAGAATGAATTATACCGAACTATGAACGGATGCAGAGTCGAGACTTTGATCTCTCTCCTTAATTCTGAAAACGCCCCGTATTGCGAAGGTTCTTCGGCGTTCCGAATCCCATGATACAACTGCAAAACTACTTCTGATTTGCGCAACCCAAAAATTCAGAAGGCTACGAACACTTTCTACGTATTACTCTCGATTTAGAAAACAGATAAGGGAGGAAGAGGAGATTGATATTCTGGTGTGTGTTCGAATGAGAACAACACTGCTCTTTTTAAAGAGGCTTCGGAGGAACCACTAACGTAGTGGAGGAGATAGTGGAGGGACTCTGTTGAATCAACAGATTCGAACATTGAGGAGAGAAAAACCAGGGAGCTGTTGAACATGGAGGAAGACTGGGTCTGTAGCCCCGAAATCTTTCCAGCTCCAAGAATGAGTCAAAGCCCAACAGATGGGCCCTTCTGGATCGGCCCAAAAAGATAGGGCGTTGGTTGGCCAGCCCAAGCCCGGCTCGCTCGCTCGCCCCGACTCGGCTCGGTGCGCGTGTGGTCTTGGTGAGCTAGGTCCTCTCCCCATTACAAATGGGTAATGACCCAAGGCCACAACCTTGAGTCCATTTTCCTAGTATATATACTAGGATATTTATCTCTAAACTTTCAATGTGGGACAAACATTTGTCCCAATATTTCCCAAGTTTGTGCATTTCATGCAACCAACTTTGGGCCTCCATTTCTCATTCAAACGGAAATCATTTATGTCGTATGAGTACACTACGAGAGTGTGCTCGTGTAGACGAAGCCAATGCTTCCATTTTCCGGTGTTGACATTGGCCGGAGCCAATGCTCTCCCCATTACAAATGGGTAATGACCCAAGGCCACAACCTTGAGTCCATTTTCCTAGTATATATACTAGGATATTTATCTCCAAACTTTCAATGTGGGACAAACATTTGTCCCAATATTTCCCAAGTTTGTGCATTTCATGCAACCAACTTTGGGCCTCCATTTCTCATTCAAACGGAAATCATTTATGTCGTATGAGTACACTACGAGAGTGTGCTCGTGTAGACGAAGCCAATGCTTCCATTTTCCGGTGTTGACATTGGCCGGAGCCCACCGGAATTGTGCCCGGAAAAGTGTCTGGCGCCACATCTTAAAATAAGTTCCAACACCAAGACTGTGCAGAGCATGACGTCGAAGACAAAGTTCAGGTGCCCAAAGGGATATTCAGAAAGCCTAATATCTAACATAAATTACCCAGCCATCTCCATAGGCGAGTTTAAAAGCAATCAGAAAAGAACAATCAGAAGGAAGGTAATGAATGTAGGGTCTCCAAACTCCAAGTACACTGTCACAGTGCAAGCTCCTCAAGGATTGAAAGTTAATGTATCACCCAAGAAGATTGTTTTCAGAGAGGGCTTAACAAAGGCATCCTTTATTGTCACATTCATCGCGTTATTTGGGGATGGATATAAGTTTGGATCACTGACATGGTCAGATGGGCAACATGAAGTAAGAGTTGTGCTTGCAGTGAATCTTGTGTAGAAGTTGAAAGTGAAACAGGGTTGCAAGGACAAACCCAAGTCAAAAGATATGACAAGTAACCTTATTTTTACATGTCCAACAGCTTGCTTGTTGCTTGTTAGTTGAAGTTTAGCTTTAGTTTCTGTTGCTTGTTGATTGTAGTTTGTGATTGAGTTGTTGCTACTTGGATTGTTTTCGGGTGGATCTTGGTATGATTCTTCCAGTTTTATTTATGTTCTTGGTCAAGAAATTGTGATTGTCTTGTGTGTGAGAAGATTCTATATGATTCGAGCAATTTGAAATTTTTCCAGGTTTGCTATTGATTCATGTGCTTAATTCACAACTTATTCTCTGTAATATCCAGTCTGGCATAAGAAAAGATTGATGAAGATTTGCACCTTCCAACCTTATTGTTGCTTGTTAGATCAAATTGCCTAATTAATAATTATAACATAATTAGATTCAAAAGTTGGAGCAGTTCCACTAGAGTAAATATAGAATATGTAATGAATTAGAGTAAAGCCTATTGGACTAAATACACACCTAATGATAATGATAATGATAACAACATTTCAAATGTTTAAAGTTAATTAGAGATTATTATTATTATTTGTAATTCTAGATTGTTGTTAAATGATTTTCTTTCATTCGTTGTAAATCTCCTTGTAACTATCCTGCCTACTGCCAATAAAAAATCATATTACTCATTTTATCATATCTTTGTATGATATCATCCTAAAAGATCCTAGACCAATAAACACATCCAAACACAAGTTCGACCATTTGTTCCAATGGTTGTCGACTTTGCCACTCAACTCCCGAACACACACGAGCCACTTCATCCTTTCACACTCGTTCATCTTTCGAATGTGATCAAACTTACCTCTACCAACTACCTTATATGAAAGTTACAACTTCAAGCAACCCTTGAAGGGTATGACTTGTTCAAATTCCTAGATGGTTCTCATACTCTTTCGGCTGAAACCATTACCCCAATAACTACCCCAAGCACGACCAAAATTCGGACCATCTCTCTTGGAAGCGACAGGACCGCCTATTATGGTGTTGTCCTTGGCACATTGTCGTCCTCTATGGCTTCTTTAGTGTCATACAGTTAACATGAAATTTGGAATTTGCTTAAGCAGACCTTTGATAAGGCACCTCGTGACCAAATCAAATAGCTTAAGGAAAGGTTGCGTTCTTCTGAGAAAGGTTCTCAACCAATCTTGAAAGGTTGCGTTCTTCTGAGAAAGGTTCTCAACCAATCTCGGAATATATGCAATCAATTAAAATCACAACGAACTTATTTGCCTCCCTATGTGATCACGTCAACTGCGAAGACCTTGCAGACTATGTCCTCAAGGGTCTTGATGTTGCCTACAAGCACGTTGTTGGTGGTGTGAATGGCCATGACACACCAATTTCCTTCGAAGAACTTCATGGGAAGTTATTTCACCAAGAGCTTACAATCAAAGTCGAGTCAAAGGCATCAACGAGACCGGCCATTGCTTTGAACGAACAAACAAAGGTTGCGAAGACGGAGAACGTAGGTACCGATTCAAAAATGCAATGTCAACAACCATCTCCTCCAAAAAACTCAAAAACCTAACCCACCAACTAAGGGTGAGCAAACATATATATCCAATCTGGTCTGGTATACCGCATATCCGATTTTTTTTATGTAAAATTCTGATTCATATCTAATCGGACATCCGACTCGGATAATCCGAATCATCCGGTTTTATGTTATAATTCATCAAATTTCCCCGGATTAACGAATATTCTACTTGGATATACGAGTTATCCGGTTACTACAAAACTTAAATTAAAATAAATTAGCAAAATTTGTCAAAATCAAAGACTGGTGTGGTGAATTGAACCAAAGACTAATTTTTCACAAGGTTTAAAAAAAACATTCTCATGACAATTTAAACTAGAAGAATATTCTATAACATTTCTAAATACATGTATATAATATATCAATAGTACCGCATCACCGAATATCTGGTACATATAAAACACCGATATGTATCCGTTCCGAGCATCCAGAACAATCACCTGGAACGGATCGGATACATATAAAATTTAAATGGATATTTTAAACAACGAATACATTTGGACCAAGTCGACGAATTTTCCGTATCGGATACTGTTGCTCACCCCTACCACTAACAACCAATTAATTCCGCTATCAGCCTCCACAAAATAATCCACTTGCACCCACAAATGGTAATCCCTTACGAGGTCATTATCAATGGTGCAAAATGTTGTCGACGTCCTGACTTAGTGCCCTACGTTCCTCATCAACACCCAATCCTACAACTCTCATCCTTGACTCGATTTCCTGCTCCACCAGCCCCACCACAAGCCAATGCCGCAACCACCAATCTCACCAACCCTAACTAGCTCATCGACGATGGGCCATCCTACCATGCAACCCATGACTTCAACAATCTCACCCTCCATTACCTATATAATGGACTTCATGAATTGTTTTTGAACAATGGAACATGTTTATCTATTATGCACACGAGAACTCGAAAGCTTAAATTTTCCGCTCATGACTTTAACCTTTCTAAAGTTTTGTGTGTCCTTCAATGTCCAAAAGAATTATTTATGTTTCCCAATTCACAAATCAAACTAAGTTTGCCATTGTTTTCTAACTTGATTGTTTTCTTGTGAAAGATATCAAGTCGGGAATGAAATCTGTAGAGGTCCATGTGTAAACGGTGTCTACATATGGCCCCAGCCATATTCGACCGTCAACAGTGTTCGTCTTTCCCCTTCTGGGTCATGGAATCATAAATTAGGGCATCCTTCATCTTCCATTTTCAAGTTTATACAACTGAATTTTCAATCAGGAATTTCCTTTAATGCAAGGAGATTGCATTTCATGTCAAATAAACAAGGCACACAAGCTCCCCTTTCATTTTTCCACTCTCACGTCCACGCAATATGCCCTCGAGATTGTCTTCTCGGATGTTTGGTCGTCTTCTATGATGTCTTATATATGATGGCTATCAATATTATATTATTTTTGTTGATCATTTCACCAAATATATTCGGCTTTATCCTCTTAAGAAGAAATCTAAAATACAATCTATCTTCATAAAATTCAAAGCTTTAGTTGAGAATTATTTCAAACAAAAAATCAAAATTTTCTATTGCAACAATGGTGTTGAATACATAGCTCTCAAATCATTCTTAGTACATAGAGTACTAGTTATTTTACTTCTCATCCTCATACTCCATAGTATAATGGGATTTCTTAATTGATAGAAAGCATAGACACATTGTCGAAACTAGTCTTTCAATTCTGAATTATTCTGGTGTGCCACTTGATCATTGGCCTCTTATCTTGATTACGTTAGTATATCTTATGAATATATTTCCTATACTCCAATTCTAAATCATGAGTGACCATATCCAAAGCTTCTAAAACAAACACCAGATTACCATAAGGTTAAGATTTTTTGTTGTTTGTGTTTTCCATGATTATGACCTTACGTTGCTAACAAATTTGAACCCATTTCTGGTATATGTGTTTTTGTAGGATACTCCTCCACTCAAAGTGCCTATCAATGCATTGATCGATCCAACCACTGAACGAATCTACACGTCCCACCATGTTCGTTTCCTTGAGATCGAGTTCGCATATTCAACCCATGCACCACAATCCAACCTATGGTTGCACATGTGGGTGAAGAGTGGTCTGAATCTTTTATCCATCTAATCCCGCTTAACCAACCCTATTTCCCTACCCAATCCGAGATAAAACCAAATCTTTTCCCAACAAACACACCTCGACCACTTTCCCACTCCTGAAGCACATTACCACAAAATCTGCAAACTACTGGCCCATCACCTAACCCTAATTATATGCACTAGATGCCACCAAATCATATCCCTAAACCTAAAATAAATCGAATCCTAACCACTCATCCAATTTCTAACAACCAAATCCAACCAACCAACTATATCCAACCACAACAAACTCGGCAGTAACCTCGTCAAACCCAACTAACGCATGTTAACCCACCACCACCTAATCGTGGCATCATTACTCGGTCCAAAAATAATATCTCCAAACCCATTCAAAAACTTAACATCAATGCCCAACTTTCCCAACCTATAAAACCTGAAACCATTACCTAAGCTCAAAAAGACTCGGATTGACGCACTTCCATACAAAAGAAATTTGATGTCTTATGTTCTAATCATACATGGAATTTGGTGCCTCCTTCATCTAGTCTAAATTCGGTTGGGTAAAAGTGGGTTTATCCAATCAAATATTCTCCTTATGGCTCTATTAATAGGTACAATGCTAGATTAGTGGCAAAGGGTTTTCATCAAAGATCGGTTGAGATTTCATAGAAAAGTTACATCTAGTTGTGAAGCCTGTAATGATTCGTATTGTTCTTGCTATGGCCGTGAGCAACGGTTGGCGGTTGAAACAAGTTGATATCAACAATGCATTCCTTCAAGGATCCTTAAACGAGGGTGTTTATATGGTTCATCCACTTGGATTTGTGAGTAAGAGTCATCTTTCTTATGTTTTCAAGCTCAAGAAGGCTATGTATGGTCTTAAACAATCCCTAAGGGTCCGATATAATGAACTCAAAGGCTAACTTTTTCAACTTGGCTTTAAGAACTCCATTTCAGATGCTTCGTTGTTTATATTTTGACATGGATTAATTACTCTCTATTTTTCTGCCTATGTTGATGATATAACCATTACATGCAATACTCAAGCATGTGTTGATAATTTGATAAGCAAGTTGTCCTCTAAGTTCTCTTTGAAGGTTCTTGGTGACTTGTCATATATCTTTGCCACTAATCTAGCATTGCACCTACACCTGACAATCGGGTCGGGCGGTCGGGTTCGAGTCTGAGTACTGCCGGGTTCTGGTACATTTCGGGTCGGGTCATTTCGGGTCTAAAATTTACCGGGTCAAACCAGGTCGGGTTATTACGGGTTTATTGCCGGTTCGGGTCAACTCAATGGGTTGAGTTACGCAATTTTTTCCTGTTTTTTTTGTTAATTTAATTTGCTTTAATTTACGAAATATTTATATTCAGTTTTTTTCGCATGGCTATCTTATCTATCGTTCAATTTTAATCCCGATAAAAATAATGTTATCATAATGCCTTAACTCTTAATTTTAACATCTTAGTTCTATTTTATTAAAACTATCTTATAAATTTATACACTTATAACTACACAATAGAGCTTTGGCATAAGATTTGGGTTTGTACTAGCTAGTATATATTCCAAGATTTCTTCTCCCAAACAAACACTTGAGCTATCTCATATCAGACAAGTGGGCAACCACATGCTTATTAATGATTCCAACTTAGTTGATTGAGCTACTGATAAGCACTACTTTATAGGGCTTAACTAAGAGTTATTGGAGGGTTTTATTGGTGCCATTCGGGTAGATTTAGACACATTCATGTGTATGGCGTTTGGGGCGAAGTTTGGTGTTTTTGGAAGTGTTTGAGCTATCTTGGATATCATAGGAGACACTGAGGAAGGAAGCCACCAAGAGAAGACGCCAAGGAAGTGAAGAGGAGAGGTTAGGAGGCGAAGCCAAGGAGTAAAGGCCGAGCATTAACCGCGACCGCGGGAAAGGGTGCCGCGATCGCGGTTCCTCGGGGCAAGTCGAGAATTATCTGCAGGTGCGGAGAAGTGTGAAGAGCGCGGAGCCACAAGGGGCCGCGATCGCGGTCCATGGGCCGCGATCGCGGGTCATCAGCGCAGGAAGTTCAGACTTTTCCCGAATCTATCTTTTCTGTTTTCTTTTCTTATTTTCTCATTTTATTCCGTTTCTTTTCTTATTGGGCTAGGTCATTTGTTAGAAGCCCTATATATACTCTCTTTAGCATTAAGTTTGAGAGTTTGCCATTCTAGAGTTTCATTTCATCGTTGCTACTTTTCATACTTTTGAAGTTCATCATGTTTATGAGGAGCTAAGCCTCTTTTTCTTAGTCCGGTAATGGAAGCATAAGTTTATTCATCTGGTTGTGAGGTTTTGTTCCTATCTATCTTATCCTATTGAGTTATATATTTTCTCTTGCGTAAATTCTTATTTGGATGTTTGTTGGTTTATCTAGATTGATCACCTAGGTTTATTGATTTCATTCATATTGCTAATACTAGGGAACTGTTGGGCTAACGCTCTAGTTCGAGTAGCGAGCATAGATTATATCTGCCACTGTGGAATTTATCTATGTAGAGAATTGATTTTTACATGTTGAATGCTTCTGGTTGAGGTGTTATGTGTATCCTGGTTAATTCTTATATGCATTGCTGCCTTTGGATTGAATCACTAGTGGTTCTAGGGTTATTCATTGGTAAGGGTTCTTAGGTTTGGTTGATCTTTGAATCTATCCAAGATCAGGACAGGAATAACCGAATAGGAAGATAGGACATAATCAAGGAACAACCGTTGGATGACTTATGTGGACATTACTTGGCTAAGTGTTTTCTCTCTTTGATATTTCATTCATCTACTTTGCTGTGTTTGATTTGATTATGACCGACCAACTTACAAACCCCCCCCCCCCCTCCCCCCGCCCTTTTAGTGACTTGCATGCAACCACCATTAGTTTCGATCCTTTCCTATGGGATCGACCCTTACTTATTGACTATACTAGTTTATTTGTGAGGTTTTATATTTGACAGCTATGAACGACAACACGTCAGCTACCTTATATAGTCATATATATAATGAATTAATGATGATGTTGAATCAGTGAATCCTCTAGTATTCTTGTCATCTTATTATTCCTTCATCAAACAAGGAACAAACAAATATGTAAAAAAAGGTGTGTTGAATCATGTTATACTACCACTCAGCTGGGTGCCTGGATCAATGCTTTTTAGATACCGGTTATTTCCAATGTAACTCATACAAATACAAATTATACAATCGATCTAAGGGAGAATCGATGAATTGGTAATAGCCTATAAACTAAAAATAGTCTATTTGACTAAAATAAATATCTGAAGTTCCTCTTCTGTAGAGAATGCTCAAAAGTCAAAACATAACAAAATAAACAAAACCATAATTAAGCCATCATCCAACGACGTTTCAAGTTCGATAAAGTAGCAAATTAGTAACAAACTAACAACTTAGTCACAATTCAAAACACAACAAACTAAATAATCTCATAACTAAGAAAATATCCAAAACAATTAAACAAGTCCTTAATAGTTATGCCAATCCTCCATCTCCATTGTTTCATCACCATTGTCAACGTGCAACCTCGTAAATTGGACTTCTAATCCTTCTTCTAGATTCCCCTCTAGGCCTGGACAATTAAACTTTGAATTAAACTCAAATATATAACATTAAAATGTCATACTAAGGTGAAATAAAACAATTACTTAACTTCTTCGATATCCAATCCATAAATCCAAGAGCGAGTCGTCAAAAGTGCTTCGGCGGTTTCTTCAAGAAGAGAATATCTCCACCTTGTTATAAGCCTACTTCCCATGCTAAAGGCAGACTCGGATGCCACAGTTGTTATCAGAATGGCTAAAATATCTCTTGCCCTTCTAGAGACTGAAGGGAATCTATGAGCATTTTTCTTCCACCACTCAAGCACATCTAGATCTTTAGTAGGATTTTCCCTAGTCTCATCCAAATATATATTAATTTTTTTATTTTTCTGCAGAAATATCAAAAATCGAAGCAAATCCCTAGAAAAGACACAAAATAAAAATTAGTGAAGCATGTTGAAATATAAGAAAAAATGTAAATAGCTGACATTATATTAAATTACCTTAAAGTCTCCAGGGTCAATCATATCTCGAGTCGTAGTTGCTTCATTGTTGTTTACAGAATACTCTTGAAATAACTTCATAAATTCCTCTTTCACATGAGTGGATTTCAATTAAGCACTTTCAGCATCTAACTTCTCGAAACAATGTTGGATTAATTGAAACTTGTAACGAGGATCCAACATGATGGCAAATGAAAGAATCAAACTATAAGAACTCCAATACTTACCAAACTTCATCTTCATCCTATTTACCATATCCATCATAACTGTATCCCTACAAGCAACATATTTCAATAATAGAAGCTCAACTTTCCACACACACACTTGAAGTACAAATTGGATGTTGGATATATTCTTCCCGACATAAGAGTAGTAATTTCATCAAAAGGCTTCAAAAGATCACAAATCTTCTTAATTCTATTCCATTCTTCATTAGTTGGAATTGGGAGAAAGATAGAATCAACTCGCACCATTCTTCCACTTGAAAAAGCCATACAGAAACGCAATGCCCTTTCAAGCATTTTAAATGTAGAATTCCATCTTGTAGGACAATCCAAGCACAAATTTCTTGAGCAATCAAGGCCAAGTGACAAAGCAATTTCTTTAAACTGTAAAGTTCTATGCTCTGAAGACCCAACAAAACACACCATCTTCTTAATCTTTTTCACCCCGGTATCAACTACTTTCAAGTCTTCTTGAACAATTAAGTTAAGAATATGAGCACTACATCGCACATGAAAATACTCACCACCGCAAGGCAAAAAAGAATGCATAGCAAGGCTATCGGTTAACATGGACTGCATTTTGTCATTGCACCTTGCATTATCTAGAGTGATAGTGAACACTTTCTTATGAATTCTCCAATCTTTCAGAAGGCCAAACACGGTGTCATGTAAAACTGAAGCAGTGTGGGGGTGGTTCTACATGACAAAAGTTCAGAATCTTGTAATGCAAATTCCAGTCATCATCAACAAAATGAGTAGTAAGGGACATAAAGCCTTGATCCACACAAGAAGTCCATATATCAGAAGTCAAACAAATTCTTCCAGAAAGCTTGCTCATGAATCCTCTAAGATTTTCTTTTTCCCTTTTATGAATTTTCAGCACATAATTCTTGACCATGTTTCTACAAATTGGTTTGCAATTTTCATTCAAGAATCTAGGAACATCCCTAGTTCCTTCATGCTCGGCATAATTAAAAGGATAGTTGTGTCTAATGATAGAAAGACAAACCATTTCCTTGTAGAAAGTTTGATCCACTTTACGTATCAATTTTCCATCACTTGCCAAGATAAGTTCACCCTTAGCACCACATAGACGGCTCGAACACGTTTCAAAATGCATCCTGAAATTAGAAGTACCCTTTTCAGCATAAGCCTTAATAGGTCCACCACCGCAATACTTACAAATAGCTCATGGCACAAGATCATCAAACTCATTCCCATCGTGTGTTTCATAATGTTGCCAAATTGGAGCATTCCAACTTCTTTTCTGAGTTTGAGTTTCTACAAAAGGGGATGAACTCCCTAAATAAAAGAAAATAAACATCATTATAAAAAGAATATTGAGATACATATTAATAAAAATTATGATGTCAAAATATGAGACTAGATACCCAAATTTGGAGCGGGTGATGATGCTGATGGGGCTACGGATGCAGATTCAGATGCGGATCCTGATGCAGATGTGGATGCGGATGCAGAACTTCCAGTCCGAAATGGCAACGGAGGTCGATCTCATCTTTTGGATTTTTGAGTTGCAGGAATATCTTTTCGTGGCGGCATGTTCTACCCTGATAGAAAAAATAAGTTAATAACAAAGAGTAAAAATGAAGCAGCAAATCAAAGCAGCAAATCAAAACATTCACATGACTTGTATATCTTCAAACATCTCAAAATCCATAGACTTGTGCAATAGTTAATATAATTGGGGTAAGCTGTAAGCAACAAATCAAAGCAGAGGTGGGCAGTAAATCAAACAGAAAGATCGAAGCAACTGGGATATGCAGAGGTGGGCAGCAAATCAAAGCAGAGGTGGGAAGCAAATCAAACAGAAAGATCAACCATAGACTTGTATAGTTGTATATCTTCAAACAAAAAGATGTCAACTCAAAAAAATAAGTGCAAGAAACAAGTTTGTCCTGCTCAAAAAAATAAACCAACTTCATCCAAGTAAATATTTACCTCCTTACAGCAAGTCCTCCAAGAAGCTTATACAACAAAGACTCTGCTTGAACCGCTTATGCACAACAGATGTCAACTCCCTGATCCTCCTACCCTTCTCCCCTGAATATGATCATAAAATTTGAAAAATAAGTGCAACTTCTAGTCCTCAATTAACTTCTACTTGGATCGATAATATGATCATTGCATTACATTCCTAAATTAATCGCCAGTTATATTCTTACATACGGTCATACGGGTATAAAGTTACTACACAATTTACACCAGAAACTACAAAAAGAAAACTACACAGCAACCTGATTCTTGTAGAAGTAGAAATCAATACAAGCCTACAATTCACAACAAAAGGACAAAATATCAAAGCAAAGCATTTGAGACATGGAAGCATAAATCAATACCAAGAACGTTCTGTGTATGGGTAGCACGGATTGTAATTTATGTGCGCATTGGAGTTACAAACTTGTTTTTGAGCAGCAAATCAAAGCAGAGGTGGGCAAAGTGGGAGCAAATCAAAGCAGAGGTGCGAAGTTGAACAAAAAGATCGAGAATCAAAGTACTTAGGCGTAATCGATATAAAGCTCGACAAAATCTTCACCGGAGATCAGCAGGGCATTGGAGATGTTGGACAGCCGGTGAAGGGGGTTATCACGGCTGCCGGTCTGGACGAGGCGAGGAGCTGCGCAGATTGGACGAGGCAAGGAGGCGATGAGCTACGCAGATTGGACGAGGCGAGGAGAGCTTGAAGGCAACGAGTTGCGCAGATTGGACGAGGCGAGGAGAGCTTGGAGGCGATGAGCTGCGCAGATTGGAGCATGGAGGCGAGGCGAGGTTGGAGCATGGAGGCGAGGAGTTGCGCTGAACTTGTGAAAGAATGGAAAAGAATAAACCCTAAAATTTGGGAATTTTTTTCCAAATTTTAGGGTGAGCGCCTGAACTGTTTTTTTTTCTTTCCCGCCTTTTTTTTTACCCATCGGGTTGACCCGACCCAACCCGACCCGTTTTTTACCCAAAAATTTACCGGGTCATCGGGTTTAATTGAAAACGGGTTTTGGGTTCAACTTTACGGGTTATGACCCAGAAAATTTTGGTCAGAACGGATCGGGTCATATTTTGCCAAGTCTAATTGCACCTATTAATAGAGCCATAAGTTTGATTTTTAAATAAAACTAAATGCGGAAAATATTAGTATAGGTTTAGGGTTAAATTCGGAAGAAATTAGTGCTAGGTTTAGGATAGAAATTTTTAGTTTGTAATTAAATATATTAAAACAAAGTGAAAAAAAAATGAGAGGACATGTGACAAATGATGAAGTGACTTAATTAGGGGGTGTCATGTTTGTTCCAGTTTAGTGCATATATATATATTGGATTGTTGTGGAAGTTTTGTGTTGGTAATATTTGTTATTAATTTGTGTGATTCATTTGTATGTACATTAGAAAGTAATTAGTTTATTTATGTGATTGATTTACATGTGTGATTTATTTATATGTAAATTAAAAAGTAGTTAGTTTATTTATGTGATTGATTTGTATCTAAATTAGAAAATTGTGTGTAAATTAGAAAGTGATTTTCATTGTGAGGCTGTCATGTGGCATAGTGACGTTTTGTTTTAATATATATATGTACGGTTTTTCTAGTATGTGCCAATGTGCACATACTAACAAGTTTAAATAGGAAATTATCTTTAAAATATTTCCTAAAAGAGAATAGATAAACCCTCAACAAAAAAAAATTAAACTAATGACTAAAACAATTTATTACTAAAATAGAAGTGTTAAAGTCCGTGGGCCAGTTAGGGTAGGGGTGTGTACCTCCGTGCACAAGCTCACCATATAAGCCCATAGGGTTCCATCCTAAAACCAATCGGCAATAGGAGGAGTAGTCCACTAAGCTTATATACTAGGCAAGTTATGTCCCAACTTTAGATGTGGGATGGTATTCTAACACTCCCCCGCAAGTGTGACGAGCCTACTTGGCCCGTGACACTTGGACCCAGGACCGAACCTGGCTCTGATACCATGTCAAATTTAGACAATTGGTCGTGGGCCAACCCGGGGGCGTGTGAGTATGTATGGCGCAACTTGCGCGTATGGGGCCTAGCACATAAGCCCAGTGGGGTTCCATCCTAAAACCAATTGGCAATAGAAGGAGTAGTCCATTAAGCTTATATACTAGGCAAGTTATGTCCCAACTTTAGATGTGGGATGGTATTCTAACATTCCGATGTGGGATAGGTTATTCTCTACACGCCCCCTCAAGTGCAACTGGCCTGGCCCAGTTGACACTTGACAACATGCCTTAAGGCCGGTAAGCCAAACGGGCTAGCCCATATCACGCCCTCATGGCAGACTAAGCCCAAACAATATCTTAAGGCCGACAAGCCAATCAACCAGGAGTCCTAATCTGCGTAGCTCATCGCCTTCTTGCCTCGTCCAATCCGCGTAGCTCATCGCCCGAAGAGATGTTATTAAACTTGTAGTTGAAAGGCAACATTATATTGCATATTGGGTATGCTTAATGGGTGTATGTGGTTCGTAAAAATGGTGATGTATGCACATATGTAAATTGATCTTGCAAATATATATCATCCCAGAAGAGGATTGATTTTATAAATATGTATGGATCGCCATAGAGCGATAATTTTCAATCCCTTAAGTGATAATTTCCAATCCCTGAAGTGATGTGATAATTTTCAATCCCTAAAGTGTTAACTTTCATTCCCTGAAGTAATAACTTTAATCTTCAACCCCTGAAGTGATAATCTTTCAAAATCCCTAAAGTGATAATTATGTATGTATGATCCCAAGAGTGTTATTATTTTGTAACTTTATTTTATCTCTTGAAGTGGATATACATTGTGAGTCAAATGACATCCACGTAGTGACGTATATTATTCCTGAAAGTGGATAGAAATGAAAGACTCAAATCCCTAAAGCGACAAATCTCAATCCCTGAAGCAACAAATCTCAATCCCAATCCCTGAAGCGACAAATCTCAATCCCTGAAGCGAGAGTTTTCAGTCCCTGAAGTGATAGTTTTCAGTCCTTGAAGTGATAGTTTTTAGTCCTCGAAGCGATAAATTTTAGTCCCTGAAGCGATAGTTTTCAATCCTTGAAGTGATAGTTTTCAATCCCTGGATCAATAATTTTATCTCTAAAAAGGATATGTTTATCCTAAATATGATGTATTTATAAAACAGAAATCATCAATGAGATTGATGGATTCATCCCTGAAGAGGATGTGTTTATAAGGATTATATCACCCAGTAGTGTGATGGATTTATTCCTCGAAGCGGATGACATATTAAAAAATCTAATTACTTATCCAATTTATTTATTAGCTTGTCTATTTTCAGTTGCTTATTTAGTTTCATGTTCTTCAATTTTTGTTCTTGTATTATTGAAAATTGACATCCCTTGAAGTGGATGCACACATAATATATTTGTTAAGGTATAGACAAATCCAAAATCATCCCCGTAGTGATAAGCTCTATCTCCCGGAGTAGACAAAACAATAAACCATATTACTCCTTGAAGTGAGTAACTATAGAAAATATCATCTCCTGAATCAGATAATAAAAGGATCAGTGGATCCTAGGACATGGAGTCCCTATCTTAGAGTGATCGTAAATTCATGACTTGTTTTCTTGGTAACAATGTCGATTATGGAAAGAGTAAATGCATAGTCTCCATGTTTCTTGACATATTCAAGAATACATATGAGGACTAATAACACCGTCACATGGACCAATATTTATTGTTCATATATTTTATGATGTTGATAGATGCCTCAACACATTGGTCAAACGATTTAAAATGGGAGAAAGAAATCAATCAAGTAGTGTAACGGTCGAGCATGGGGTAGCTCACACGATTTAATAGGACGACATAGTACAGTCGTTATTTATATGGTCATCAATCATAGCTGGGTTAAAGCTAATACATGAAACAATCTAGAAGAATCGTTGACCATAAGGGGTCATATAAAATTTGAATGTCGAGAATTAAGTTTGACTTTGACTGACCATGATATATTCCCCTAATTGAAACTTATCTCCAGAAGATAAGTGAAAGTATACAGATATGCGGTGTACGTTCCATTCTCACCCTAGATGAACTTAATTAATGCCACAAGGAAATTTGGGATTCTACGAGGGCAGGAGTCCCAATAGATTATTGAATACCTAGAGCTTATATTGGATGATCGTTCGGTATCAAGATTATCATTTTGAAGAGATAAAATCCCAACTTTAGGGGGAGCGGACAATGAGACTAATATGTATAAGAGATTGCAAGGAATGCAAATTCTCGAAAATTTTATATCCTTGGTTAAACGAACATGAACCAGAAGTTCAACGGATCATATACATAATGATATAGCTAGGATGCTATAAATTGCATTTACTAAAAGCCAAGAAAGTGACGGAGTCACATATACCAACTGAAATGCCTAGCTCATTTGGAGGTGTAGTAACTCCAGACATATCCACTACAAGGGAGTCTTAATTACGCCAGAAGCGTGGAAGACTTTAGACTATATCTGAAGCTCAATTTTTCTGAAGAGGAATGATATATTGCAGCTTAACAAGCTGTTAATTGTTGACACGTGACGTTTCTTGAAATAAGTTCTTCAAGAAAATCGTATATCAGATTACACATCATAAGCAAGGACTTTAAAGGACAAGTACGAAATGTTTGTTACAATCCATTTCGGAAGGACTCGAAATACGCTTGCCCTTGATGATGTTGTTTGAATATGTACTTGCACCAGAAGTGACATACGAGAAGGTTAATGATTCTTGATCAATTGAAATACGTCGACAATGATGATTGGTAGAGCTGAGAATGACGATTCAAGCAAAGTTTGATTTTGTGTATCAAAAGTGATATGTTTTGGACCAATTACATATGTAAATCATTATTTAGAAATGGTTATCTGTATTGCTTTGTATTTATAGTTTTGATACATGATTGTACATGCAAGTTCTCGAAGAACCAAGATTTATGTGCAAGAAGACAAATGGAGATATATGAAGGTCATGCATCACTCCGCACTCAATATCACTTACATATTGACGATATCTCTACACTCGTGAGCTTTGAGTCGAAAGGAGGATAAGTTTATCCGATTCAGTCAAACAATGTTAAATTGAGGGGGGGAATTAGAACTGCACTCTTTTTCCCTTAGTCTTGGTTTTTATCTCATTGGGTTTTTCCAGACAAGGTTTTTAACGAGGCAGTTAGTGATGTACATCCAAGGGGGTGTTATAATATTATATTTATGGATGTATACAAGATAAGCTTCTCTAAACCCTAGAGTTGACTTATTCCCCAAGTATTATAAACTCTATATAAGACTCTTATTGGAAGTCTAATAAATACAAGTTTACTCTCTCATTCATCTCTTTTCCTCCCTCAAACTCTCTGTTTCTCTTAGTTTATAACAGTTATTAGGACATATACGTAATAATAGATTAGGGTGGATTGCATAAGAGGCGATTTAGGATAAGTTTGTAAAATTTCATTACTATTTTAAAACATTTTACAATAAAATAACTTTTTTTTATTTGGACAGATAAAGAAAACAGTTGAACGAAATACGGCGTATAACAGTTCTCTTCTGGTTTTGGATGTTTGGGTAATCAGCGATTTCGTTGTGCTTGTACCTTTTCTGTTGGTTGTTGGTGACAATTTATCCCATCTCTCTCCCTCTTTCCTCCCTGTTTTTGTTCATTCTCCATTCTTTACCTCTTCTTCAGCCAAAGATTCGTTTGTTCAATCATTCGGATCCTCTCCTTCTATCGGCCTGTGTATCAGCCAAGGCGTTTCGAGGTCAGTGTCGACCGTTCATTTTCAATTTGAAACAAAAGTGTTCGGAATCAGAGGCAAATACGAATTAGGTTAGTGATTCCAATTTGAATCGCATGTGTGAGGCTTTCATGTTACGACGGATCGTTAGACAAGCTTTTTCGTCTTCCCTCCAAAAAATTCCGTCTATTCTATGATTTTTTACCGCCCCTATCTCAATATCATCCTGATACAAGGCCTTGATTTCTTGACCAAATTTGCTTTTTCACTTTGCTCGGTTTGTCTCAATCTGGTTGTCTTGTATGTGAATTTGCTAATTAATTTTATGGTTGGTGCTGCTTTAAACACCAGAAATGGCTGGGGAATCTGACATGGATGTAAACATTGCTGAGAAATCAGATAATTCATCCGCTGAAGAGAAATCCAAGGAACATAAGGCAAAGAAGAAACGAAGCGGGCTGATCTCTCGAATTTGGAACGGACTTATTGGCTCCGGAGATGACAATTTTGAGAGGAGACTGGAGCGCATCTCCAAAGACGAGGCTGCTATTTTGTCTAGAATGCGAAGGAGATCACAGAGCTGGGGGAGGATCAGAATGCATCTTATTCTCTTCTCTCTTCTTTTGGAGGTGATATGTTTCTGTACTCCCACTTCCAATTTATTTTACGGTATACATTGAACCTGGACGAACAAAATTATATTTGGCAGTGATTTCTGTTGTAATATCTGGGTACAAGTTATTGATCCTTGAATTGGTAGTTAATGGTTCTAATGCTTGTACCTTTTTTTCTTTTTCTTTTCCTGTTCTTATCTCTCTTTTTAAAGTAGTTGATATAGTAGGATGATGGTGAGAGAAGTCTCTTACAGTAGGACTGTGATACCCCGTATTTTTGTAAGATATTTCTGGAGTTTCGGGATTTTTCCCGAGTACCCGTTATGTACGTCGGATTTAATTCAGAGAGTTTAATACGTTCGGTAATGCTCTCTGTATTTGTAATATTTTTCTCAGTGAAATAAAATACAGACGATGTGCTTTGGATTTTAATACTCGTTCACGTACGATAATTTTATCCCGGGTTAATATCGTTTTCATCTAAGAGCTGAGGAGGCGGCAAAGCAAGGGCGGCGCCCGCCGCATTTATGGCGGCGCCCGCCGTCGCCAGGCTCGAGGACTGGCGTAGTCGTCTTCCTAGCTGGGCGCCAGGCCTAGTGGCGGCGACCGCCGTGCAGTACGGCGCCCGCCGTAATTCGCCCGCCGTAGGCAATTTGTGAGGCGGCGACCCTTGCTCTCCACGGCGCCCGCCGTCGTTGTCCGGAGGTCCTTGCCCGAAGGTCGCCGGCGTGGCTCTGGCAGCGCCGGAGTAGCTCGTCGTATGGCCATCATTGTGTTTCCTAGCATTTGGCTATAAAAGGAGGTGTCTGGGAGGGGTTTTTGAGCTCAATCCACAGCCCAAGCTCTCCCAAATTCTTGCCTCACCGGAGTTGTGCCTCGCCGGATTTCTGAAACTTTCGTCGGAGGTCGTTTGGTGGTGTTTCTAGAGTGCCTTTGTGAAGCTTTTGGTAGCCTTGGAGGTTAGAAACCAAAGCAAGTCGAAGGAAGCCGAGTCGCTCGTGTTTTGGGTGAGTTTTCTCACCGCTTCTGTCGTCTAAGTTCTTCACGGCGACCGCCAAGAACGGCGACCGCCGCCAAGAACGGCGACTGCCGCCAGTGTCCAGAATGCCTTTTTGGGCTTTTGGCTTTGGTGGTCGTCGTTGTGGCATCGTTCCTTTCGTTTTCTTTCATCGTTTTAGATTCGTACTGTGGTTATGTCGAATCTAACTTAGGGTTCCTTTTATGGGTCGATTCGAAGGTCATTGTGTTGTCGGAGCTATACCCGTGTCGAGCCCGGAATCCCGTCGTTGTCATTAGGCTTGTTTCTATTCTGCGGATTAAGGCAAGTGGCAGTTCGCTCTTGCTCATCGTTTCCATATTTACATTGATTATCAGTTATTTCAATTGATTAATTAATTTGGAACGATTATTACTGTGTTCTTCTGGAAGTGATTTATAAACTGTTTTGAAAATCATATAATAGGTTGTATATCTGTTAGAACAGCGCTATTATTTGTGATCGCCTTTCGGTCCTTTATGTGGATTTATTCTGTAACTGTAATTGTGTTGTATCTGTGTGGTTAGCACTGTTAGTTAGGAATGTACTCGGACTTCGTCCGGTCGTTTCTTTATAATCTGGTATCGGGGTGGCTCGTCTCCACCTGGTACTATTCTAAGATCATGATCGGTCTCTTTCACAAGTGTGTAGAGGCAGGACACTTAGCTGGTGTCACAAACCTTCCGGTGTGCGTCACTCTCGACGAAACGTATACTAAGATGTGTCGTCCTAATGGTGGGGTACACATGTAAAAGTCTAATAACGTGATGTGTGTTTGAAATATAAATCAGATAAGTGCTACTCGACGCACATAATAAATAAACCTTCGGCGAGTAGTGCAGCTAAGTTATAGTGCAGCAAGGAAAACTCGTCTCGACTTTGATCATAGTACGTTCTCTTTCCGATCTGGATTCGTTGTATGCGGTGAGGTTGGTCGTGAACCGAAGCATCTCAGTCAGCTTTTAAATCATTGTTGTATGATTCTTTAAACTTTCCAGATTTGTCATATTTCCCTAAGATTCATTTCCGTTGGAGTCTTCTTTCGAGTCGATCTCTGTGAAGATTCAGTCTTCCAGAGTCTTCTCTTGTGCATACCTCTTGTTATTTTTTGTAGAAGTATGAAGGTTGATTATCGTTATCGGTTATCATTCGAGAAACGATAAGTCTAACCTAATACAACTACATCGAACCTTCTGCTTTGTACCCTTGCTAGTCTATTCAAGTAGACTAACCCACGAATTTTGTTCTCCGCATGTGGGCTGGTGTCATCCGTTCGATTCGGCACATCAGATAGAAAGTAGCTCAGAAGAATAGAAGGATTGTGGAGTCGACGGTGGTTTTCGAATGTTTAAGTTATTTCGTTAATCAGGTTGAGATCTTTTGGGCAATGACTTTGGTTGTAATGTGTTTTGTAAGACTTCCGTTGTACCCTACTTTATAAGACTTCCGCTGTATTTGGTTTAAACTCTGTGTTAGCCTATTCGGGATTGGGTTGTAATCCCGTAACTCATGTTTCTTTGACAATGTTACGTTTTGGAATTGAATGCTTTGATCATTATGTATCATTTGTATTTCATAAATTGTATTTAAATGGTAAAGCCTTGGGTGATCTCGGTAAGGAATACTGGGGTCACTGGCGGTAATACATTTTTAAAAGGGTTAAGTTTTGGGGGTGTTACAAGGACATGATGCCACATTGCAAGTAAATCTTGCTACAAATCTAGTGATCTTATCGGTGGGGATTACCATGGATAATCTCATTATGAATTTTATGTTGAGTCTGGTCTCTGGAACAATGGTGCTACTTCATTTACATGAGATGTAAACTTATCAGTATTTTGATGGTGTAACTTTCAGTTTATTGCTGTCGGTTATGCTCTTCTGGCTGCAAGATCAGTACAAAACTGGAAGAAGAGGGTGTTTCATATGCTGCCAATGTTTCTCTTGCTTGCAATTTCATCTGTCATTTACACAGCACTTGTGAACTTCAAGAAGATGTGTGAGTATAATAGAATCTATTATATTACATCAAATTACAGTTCATTCTATTCTCATTCTATGTTGATATATATAGATATATAGATAGATATATATATCTGTTAGGTACTTATATACATTGAAATGAGAAGCGCTATCAAGGAGATATTACTTCTGTTTCTTTCTTAGGATGGAGAGGTTTTGATAGACATCTATTGTAAAATGATGAAGAAACACTTAGACTAGAACCAGATGAAATGGAACATAATACATGTGAAAGTTACTGTTCTGATTTCATTGAATCCCAGATGCTTATGGTTTTTGTTCTGAAGTCTGCTTAGTTAAATAATATGTACACTTTTCTTGCCCATTTTATATGCCTTTTAATGGTGACATTGCGCAAGTTTTTGGGTAAATTGGACATGCATACTCATGCAATATTGTGATCTAACCTTCTTTTCTGTTATATTAATGCTTATAAGAATCATCAGCATGACATATTTAGTATTTTGCATGTCATGCCACTGATACTTAGTGGCTATAACAGTGGAAGAGAATGATACAACTTTCCAGTTTGGTAAATTTTTGATCAACTTGCTTTGTTGATCAGGTGAACACAAGGACCAGAAAACTTTGGAAGATCTCCGTGCTGAAAGGCAATCCAAAATTGATGAACTAAAGGAGAAAACAAATTACTATATCACACAGCAGCTAATTCATGTAAATAGAACTTTTACTAATGTTCCATCAACTCCTCCAACTTCTATTATTTATCGCTAAAAACGTCATGTATCAGGCTATGCTTTTTTCTACAAAAATAGTAAGGTGCACTTTCTCTTGTCAGTTTTTCCTCTTACATGTGATTGAATTATATTTTGGTTTTTAGTTGATGATTATAGATCCAAGTTCAAGCTTCAGACTAGCACTTTCAAGTAAGTGTGTGGTAATAGGGGGAGATTTGGACTAGTGATGCAATCTTCTCCAGCCTTATGTAGACGTCTTAGAAAAGGATACCTGTTGTTTTCTTAACACAAACATGTTACACACATATAGTGATATAGGGCATGCTTAGTTACAGACTATGCATGTAGAAAATATAACGTGCTCAGAATTCAGTGCAAGTGCTGCTGTAGTGTGTCAATGCTATATAGAAAATACGAAAAATGTCGAAAAGTTGAGTTTGGTGTTTTCCATATCTTAAAGGTGGGTTGTTTTGAGGTCAAGATACAACATAATATGCCTCCCTCCTTTTCTTGCAGAAATATGACACGGATCCTGCTGTAAAAGCAGTTGCTGCCACAGTTCTAGCATCCAAGTTGGGTGCAGACTCGGGCCTAAAAGTATATCTTGGAGATGATTCGAGTCTTCATCCTGCAACTGGAAAAGGCAATGATGCTGAATCTGTGCAGTCTGAGGGCCTCCGGAGGAGGAAGCAACCACAAGCCCGTTCAAGAAGTGCTGGAAATAGTCTCGTTACACTCAATCCTGATCCAGCTCTATTACAGCAACTGGGAGAAGAGATTACGGAGCACAACCAACCTGCATATGTTGATCACTACCAGCAAGAGCAAGGATCTGATGCATATTCGGGTAATTGGTTGTCTCGGTTTGCAGCATTGCTTGTGGGAGAGGATCCCGCGCAATGCTATGCTCTTATTTGTGGTAACTGCCGGATACACAATGGTGGGTAGCAAATGCATAAAACCTCTGTTTTCCTGATATGCTCTTGTTTGTGTCAAATTTCAGTGGGTTGGATGATTTAAAATTGAAAGAAACTAGCAACAATGAATGAACACTCAAATTAGTAATATTGTTCCATGAAGGAAGATCCTAAATGATGGGAGTTTATACCAACTCTATTGTTCCATGAAATGTTCTCCCTACTTTATGCAGGACTTGCAAGTAAAGAAGATTTCCCATATCTGACATTGTCGTGCTGTGAACGGCCCAAGTAAAAAGGATGATCATGTCTCCACATCCAGTAGCCCAAGAGTTGCCTCCTCGTTGACAATGGACAATGTCAATGCCAATCACTCTCCAATAGAAGGGTCACCGGAAAGTGTTGGCAATGAACTCAAACCCTCATCAATGACCACATCCACAGAAGGAAGCGATAAAGAAGAAGACTAAGCAGAGTGGAAGGCCTTGATCTCTCCCATGGAGACATCACCTTCAGTCTGTTTTTTTTGTTGTTGCAGTTGAGCCTGTTCAAAATATGAAGGTTTGGTTTGGGGTTGTGTATAATGATTGACATCATCTATGTGATGTTTGTAAAAACTAGTTGCAGGATGTTGGAGAATGGAGACTATTGTGTGGTTGGTTATATAGTATATATTTTGCTTTGTTGCGTTATTGGTTTTGGGGTTGATAAAGGGCTTGTTCGGTAAGTAGTACCAAAATCGAGTTAAAGTGGAAGGAAGTGAAAGTGGAAATAAGAATTGAAGTGGAAATAAGAGTTGAAATTACAAAATGATGTGTTCGATAAGTAATACCAAAATCGAGTGAAAAAGGGGTATTTGTGATGTTGAATCACCAAAAAGGACATAATTTATTTAACAAATTTACATCAATCACGTGGGGATACATGTAGTGCACGTGATGGCTGAATTTTAATTGTCACCAAGCTAGCATCAGCTCCTCTGCTTCCAACTCAACTGTGTACGCCTGTGAATCATCCTCCTCTGCCTCCTCTCCACCGGCCCGTCTAGCGTCCGTTTCCTCCCCTCTGGCCCAAGCGGGCTCACAGAGGACGCCATCCCAAGGCCCCCTCCATAGCACACCGGGACGTACCCGTTGTTCCTCTTACTGCTCCCCGGCCCAGGAGTGACGTATGCAGATGCAGACGACTCGTTCTGCGGCAGAGCGGGGAACCCCCCCGAAACAGTCATCACCGGCACCGCTGTGGGCCCGTACGCGTGGCCCATTTGGGGGTTACTCCCGTACTGGGCCGGTGGTGGCTGCTGCTACTGGTGGCCACCCGCTACTGCCGCCGACGCTAGGCCCGCATCCCGGACAACTCCGGCCTTGATAAGAAAATCCTCCAGGGTCATTTCCCCGAACGTCTGCTGCCTTTGATGGGCGCTGGGCCCGGCGCTGGGCTGGTTCTGTCCGCTCCCACCGCCGCGGCCTCCTCTCTGAATCTCCGACCAGACCTCCTCCACCGTCTTCCGGCAGAGTGAGGGAGCCCTGCCTGGCGAGGCTCGGCTGCTTCGCTAACCCTAATCCCCTTCCGACAGGAACCAGCGCCGACTGAGGGTTTACAATCGCCAAGGTGTGTGCGACGGCGTCGTTTTGGGGGTGGTGTACTTGATTCTGGTTTTCCTCGGCGGTCCACAGTGAAATCGCTCACCACTACACAGACTCAGGTATTTGATTCACAAGCGTACACAGTGAAATCGTTGTGTAGAAAAGCCCCCTTCGAACAGTGATTTGACGATGGATCTCAGGGGCAAAATGGAAGATTTCTCCCACTTCCACTCCCTGAGCTGCTCACCGTGGGGGGGCACAGTTCCAAATTGGCGGTAAAGGAGTGGAAATCCCCATTTTCCTCCACTACCTTCAACTCGTCTCAAACCGCTCACCGAACACGGCAAATCGGCAGTGAGGGAGTTAGCTAACTGCCTCACTTACCTTTTACCGAACGGGTCCTATATTGGCGTTGAAATTAGAAATTAGAAATGTGTATATAACTGGCCCTTTTATTATTAGCTTTACAGCTTTCATACACAGTTGTTTAAACTCTTCATACTCCGTATTTTTCCGTTGTTTATTATTTGATGTGCCTTGTGCTTGCTTCACTATCTGTTTTAATATTTATCAGTTGTGCCTTTGTAGGGTTTTAGAATCAGGATTACTAATAAAAATTACTTGTATTCATGACAAACATACTGTTCAGAAGAACTGTTAGGCGTTTATGTGGCGTGATTCTGGAACAGAAATTTATAAACCCTTGGCCTTGGGGTTACGGATTTAACCCCTACACTTCCTCTTCTTCAATCCATAGTAGCCTGATTCAACAGTATTTTGACCCTCGCTGCTCTTCCAAGCTTTTGAGCGACTGCTTCAAGCTTGGAGAGATTGACAATGCAGATAAGCTGTTCGATGAAATTCCTCACAGAGACATTTTCGTCTGGTCCATTATGATTCACGGGTATGCGAAGAATAGACTGTATAAGGAATGCCTTGATTTATATTCTTCAATGCTTGTTTCCGGCTTGATTCCAAATTCATTCACGGTGGTCGGCGTTCTTGGCGGCATCGTTGGTCTGCGTGACCTGGTGCTTGCAGGATGCATCCATGGGTTTGTCTTGAAGTGCGGGTTAGAATCTAACTCAATTGTTGTGACTGCATTGCTAGATACATATGCAAAATGTGGATGCATATCTGTGTGCTATGAACTGTTCAAGCAAATGGATTGTCCATCTTTAGTTTCTTGCAATGCCTTGCTTGCAGGGTTGGTGTATAATCAGCTCTTTGAGGAAGCAGTGCAGATGTTCATTGAGTTCAGGCGATACAGTCTTCTGCCGAGCTCCTCAACAGCTTTGTCTCTTATTCAAGGCTGCATTGCATGTAACTCATTGGCTCTGTGCGAATCCGTTCATGCCTTGGCTACCAAATTAGGCCTTGTAACAGATGTGCAGGTTGGTAATTCAGTTCTCAATATGTACTCGAGTTTGAGGAACTTGGATGCAGCTGAGAAGGCTTTTAGTGAAATGGAACGCAAAGATGCCGCGAGCTACAGCACAATGATGGGGTTGTTCAACGAGCTCGAAAGTGCGTCTATTACCATTCAACTTTTCCATGAAATGAAGCTTTCAATGGTAAAGTATGACCTTGTGACAATTATGAATCTGGTTGCAGCCTGCACTATCATGGGCGATCTGAGAAGGGGCAAACAAGTTCATGCTCATGCAATTGTTTGTGGTTACGGGTCAGAGCTCACTTTCCTCAACTCTATCATTGCAATGTACACCAAGTGTGGCGATCCATGTCGCTCTAGGGCGATTTTTGATCGGATGAGCGTTAGAAGCTCGGTCTCATGGACAGCAATCATCTCTGGGTTAGTACACAGTGGAACCGCGCAAGAGGCTGTGGAACTCCTCAACAGATACCGAAAAGAGGAGTTTTGTAGCTTTGATTTGGCGATCTTGGTTAGTGCTCTGAAAGCCTCTGGGCAGCTTGTTCTCTTGGAGCTCTGCCAACAGCTTCATACATTCACTGTTCGCGCTGGTTTTTCTCAATACGCATCGGTCACAAGCAGCCTCATATCGGCGTATTCCAAGTGTGGAAACGTGCAGCGTGCTCAAGATGTTTTCCAAGAGATTGACGACTCCATCAGGAATGTGGTTTCATGGAATGCAATCTTGAGCGGATTAGGGATGAACGGCCATGGAAGAACAGCTCTGTTGTTCTTCCATGAAATGTTGAAGGGTGGAGAAGAACCCGACAGCGCAACCTATGTCTGCATTCTCGCTGCCTGTAGCCACGCAGGATTGGTCAAGGAGGGACTAGAGATATTCGAGCAAATGGTCAAGGAAAATAGAGCAACAGAAGAGCATTTGTGGTGCATTATAGATTTGGTTTCCAGATCAGGTTGGGTATCAGATAATGAGTTTCTCAGTAGTTCTGTGGAGAAGATGATGGGGAAAAATGCTTGGAAAGCGTTGCTTAGCGGGTGCCTGCTTCATGGAAACACAAACTTAGCTGAGTATGCAGCTACGAGAATTGGAGATGTGCATAATGAACGAGACGCTGGCGAAGCAGTGCTCATATCAAATGTCCTTGCCTCCGCTGGAAGGTTTGAAGATTCCAAAGCATGGAGATCGAGCATTGATGAGAAAAGATTGATCAAGAATCCTGGAATCAGTTATGTTGGAAACTCAATCTTTACCAACTCTTGTCATGAATATTATGCGGAAATTTGCTAGGTGGAGGAGCTTGTACTGTTTTCGCTTGATTAAACAGGAGTAATGAGTTGAAACGTTTTTTGCTGGAAACACTAGCTAAAAATCTACTAGTCTACAATTCAATCAATTGATCTTCAAATTACTAGAATCAAACAATGGTTGACGCAAAATAGAACGTCCAGATGATAAATTCTTAATGTAACAATACACATTTCATTCCATACAATCGTAATGGCGTTACAGTGCAGAATATAGATCACAGAGATGGGTGAAAGAGTAAAGACTTGAAATTGAAAACAATCCGTAACATGAAGCAGCAGCCCTTTGAGACTTCAATCAGCAGATACTCTTTTGACACCTCTATCACCATCTGGCTTACTGATCCACCAAATGTTGAATCTTCTTAGTGCTTGCCAATATACCAACATCAGGAGCATGAAAACACCAGCTAATCCTGCAGAACCACAAATTTCATAGTATAACATTGTCACAGTATGAGATTCTATCTTGCAGAACCTGAGAAGAAAGAGGAATAGAGAGAGCTGAATTTACGGGTAGAGCCCGCAGGAACCATCATCGCAAGAACCATCAAACAGAACGAAATAAGCAAGCACAGATCAATTGCAGTTTTAATGTTATACAAGAACAAAAAAAAAAGGGAGAGGAACAAGATCCAAATATCAAACGGAAAAAGAAAATTTCAGGGGTATGCTCAGGTGGAATGTTGTGAATTTAGGGGTAGAGCCCGCAGGAACCATCATCGCGCAAAAAGGGCTCAGGCAGCGGGCAGACGTCATCGCATGGAAGGAAGCGGCTGCGCCGCCAGAGCCTCCAGCAGCTACACCGCAATGTAGTGGGTGGCTCAAAGCGGCAGCCGTCGCCCCCACCTGCTCAGATAAGATCAAGTAGTTTGAACCCTGATTAGGGGCCAATGTTCCAGCTTTATAGCAGTTTGGATATTGTAGTTGAAGGTCGCGAGTTTCGATTCCTGGCTGGCTAGCTAGGGTTTGCTCTGCTTTGTGGTTTCCACTGATTTATTGCCCAGCCCAAACACAGGATCCGAATCCGACTGCACAAACAACAATTGCATAGCCCATACGGCCCAAATCCCGTGCCAATTGGTTCAAGCCAGTTTATCGTTTTCTATTTTTTTAATGAAGGTAAGTTTTGTGAAAATGATTTTTACAAATTGAGTTCTAAAATAATGAAAAGTAGAGTTCAGTTATAAGAACTAATATTTGTTCCCAATAATAGGAGTATGGTTGGTAGTGGGACACAAAAGACGTCGAAATTGTTGGACTGCATATGACGGAATAGGATGTGTCGCTAAGAAGTCAGTTGCACGGTTGGCCTCACGAAAGCAGTGAAACACCTGTAAAGAAGGAAATGAAGACAAAAGGCCCCAAATATCCATAATAATGGAATGTATTTCCCATGGAATTTTTCATGTGCGTCGGATGGAATTAATGACAACCAAATTATCACCTTTGATAATTAGTTGTGTAATATTATGCCTAACAGCATACTGGATACCAAATAAGGCTGCTAGAGCTTTGGTACGCAGGATGGAGGTTGAAGGAATTTCTTCCCGACTAAAAAATAATGTTTTTGCGTTGTGGTCCCATAGAATGTATCCAACGTGTGACGTGTTGTCTAACTTCTTTGAACCGTCAAAATTTAGTTTGATCCATGTCTGTGGTGGTTTCTTTCAAATGTGATTTGTAGTTAGTGCACGATTTCGTCTGATGGTTACAGGTTTGACAGATGCATTAGATAATGTCCAATCTTGGTAAGAAATTCAGGCTTGTTCTGAAGGGCTGGAGTTTTGGGAGGTGCTAGAATGACGGAAGATAAGATGATTCCGATGATTCCAAATGCTCCACCAGAGAAATAGTAAAGGGGCAGGGTTAGAATTTGACTGTCGAAAATATTTGAAATTGTATTGAAAATCTGAGCTGGCTTGTAGGGAGAAAGGTGATTGAAGTTTTGATTCCAAGTTAGATATATTAATTGAGTAAAGGGGCATGTGAAGAATAGATGATTAATATCCTCATATGTAATCTGGCAAAGTTGACATGTGGAGTAAACTGAGTAATAGTGACGATTTAGACGCTCCGTGGTAGGAAGTCCATCACGAATCGTTTTCCAAATTAAAGTTTAGGAAGAATATTTAATTTTCACAACCAAGAGTAAGGTTGTAGTCTTTGGTTGAATAAGCATTGTGGTTGAGCTGATACGTGGATGAGATGCTAAATTTACCATCAGTATTAAGTCTCCATATAAGACGGTCTTCCATGGGTGTGGTTGGGATGTGGATGTTGAGTATTTGAGTAATGATGTGAGGAGGTAGCAAAGTTTGTAGACGAGAAACATCCAATTGTCGAGATGGGATAATAAATTCGAGGAGTCTGACCAGAACTTAATTTTATGTCCATTTCCGAGTTCCCAAACAACCCCTTTTTTGAAATCATTACGGAGGTGGAACATACATGAAAATTATCAAGAATGATGTCACAAGAGAAAAGATTAGTGGATGTAAGATGTTTTTCAGTAATAATGCGGATACATAAATTTATTCAATATGCTAACTAGTGCGAGCTACATAAGGAGCGATAGGATAAATATGGTAAAAACAAAAGCTTATAAAAAATAACTCTCAATCATCAAGATTAAGTCAATGTCTCCTAGGAGTAAAACTGAACTTGGGATGTCATATGCACAATTTTTTTTATTTCAGCTTCAAACTCAAGTACAAACCCAAGTGTGAAATGTTCACTTTCAGTGATTAATTATGTCACTATGCAGCATTTAACGCAAAGGGAGCACCTAAATTTTAACGGCAGATAGCCAAATTCTGCAGGTATCAGGTATGGGTAGAAAGTAAAAACTCATTTCAGACCACCGTGGAAATCACAAAAGCCATATGAAGATAATGCACTAAACCAGTAGAGATTGAGAGCCATTGCAGTGGTCAGTTGTTTGATCTAATCAACCTCTGTAAATCTTTATTTTAGTTTGGGGACGTTCCAGGTTTCTGAAACTTGTCGTCTTGAGGAGATTGATGAAGCAGTATTGGTGATGAAGTAGCCGCGTGATAAGATGAGGAAGCAAGTTGAGCTAGTGCAGGAATGGCTCCACCTATTATAGCATTTAAAAGAAGGTAGATCAAACATTTTAGTACAAAAAAAAAAATGTGAAATGAGCAAATCATTATAAAAATGTGAAATGTGCAACTCATGGTAACATCATTGTTCTTTAGGAAGCACCCTTGCCCACTTTGTTGCTAAAAGTCATTTATTAGTTTGTTAAATGAGAAGGCCTCTTTAACCTTGTGGAGCTTGATTTAGTTTGAATATAATTCCACTGTTTGAGAAAAAAGAAGATAAAAGCAACAGCAAACCAATTATCAGAAGATAGAGTTTGGATCATATGCGGAGCACTCTTCCCGTACGGACGTGCGGAACATGCACTTTAGGGCCTTATTTGTGCACTTTAACGTCTTATTTGTGCACTTTTTCAAAAAAAAAAAAAAAAAATTTCTTTTTCAAATTTTTTTCCAAGCATTTTTCAATTTTTTTGCAAAAGTGCACAAATAAGGCCCTAAAGTGCACAAATAAGGCCCTATAGTGCATGTCCGCACGGGAAGAGTGCTCCGCACCGGAACCGCACTCTCAGAAGATAATCACTTGCTTTATGCGTAATAATTGTCTTTTGTTCGCCCTTCTAACCACTGGGAATACTCCAAGTTTGCAAAACATTGATCCAGCACCAGTTAAAACGACTTTAAAAGATAAGGTGAAGCCAAACTTTTAACGACATAAACACAAGTATAGAGAGAAGTTAACCTGCTAATCCTGCACAAACCGAGGAGAAAACAATCACAGGAGGAGCCTGCGTTCAGATGTAATAGCAGCAGGGTCACAAGCACACAGAGACAAATTATAAAGGAGAATTGATAAGTGAGCCGATGGGATGGAACAAGCTTTGAATTTTTAGATAAACTTTTAGATTTTGATCCCAAACCTATATAGTAATTAAAATCACGACAAAAAAAATTATATTACTCTTCAAAGTTTCCGTAGGCACTGCTCAATTCCTCTGATGCAAATTTTAAGAATCATAGATCTGTGTGTGGCATGAAAAAGTGGCTTATAGCATACATACTTAATACTTGGTTGCATAGACACGACTATTCTGATAAATCATCTTTGCTGTAGACTTATAAAGTTAGAGCACATAGCAGAATACAACTCTGACCTTACAACAGTACTGAAACGCAAGAGATACTTGCAAAAAAATGCCAAATACACATGAAACTTTGCTTCATTGAAGAGAAACTTACTCCAACAAGGAACTGTAACCACATTGGCCCTTTGATCCACCTCCTAACATTTGGCATAACTGAACAGAAAGAAAAAAGATCAAATATTTCAACCAGAGTATAGTCTTCTTAAGAATCACCTCCCTCTCAATTTCCATTCCTAAATGATCAAAGCATCACAAGTTGTGCCAGAATGGGTGAAAAGTATATATACATATTTGGAACAGGCGGGGAAACATGCACAAACTACTCGATTCATGTTTTGGCAATTTGGCAAACAAAAAAACATATTTACAGCCAAATTAGCTTGATTATCTTCACAAATTGGGTTTGCATTTTTTGACTAAAAACTAAAAAAGATACTTGACAGCACAAGCAAATTCTTACATAAATTATCTATTCCCTTTAGCGTAAAGTACCTCAATTTTCTGAAAAGCACTTAGAAGGTACAATAATTCTAAGCTAATACATATTACGGAGGACACAAATTGGCTACTGATATCAAAGTCAAACCATGGGATTGGCCAAATCTAGAACAGTCAATCCTGCAATCTCAATTCAATTACTTGACATCTAATTTCAAATGTTTAGGCGAAGCTACACGTTTTCAGCTCCTGGGAGAGACCAAATATGAGCAAAATTCACTAATTTCCATGTTCCAGTTCCACCACAACCCAGGAGAAGAAACATACCATAATTGAATCCATAGAACGCACTAGTTGTACCACCAACAGTCGATCCAATCTATAAAAGAAAGAAGAAGGAAACGGCCAAATTATACTCAAGAGCCCGACACTACGAAAAAACAATACAACCCAAAAAAGAAATGACTACGAGAAACATAAGAGTATTAAATGAGAGGTCGCAAGTCGGATATGTACCATGGAAAAGCTGTCCCGAACAAGAGGAGCAACTGTCCACCGACTTGTTTCCTGTGGAAGAATTGGAGATCAGTGGGAGAAAGGGGGAAAAAAACAAAGATATAGAGGAAGTAGGTTTACCATCTCTTTCGATAGAGGGCCAGCACAGTGCGGACATCGAAGCCAGGCGGAGGCGGAGGCGGAGGCGGAAGGAGCAGCCATTGTTATGTTCTCCGGAAAAGAAGTAGGATTTAGGAATATGGTCGTCTTGAATCTTGTTCCGCCACCTGATTAACAACTACAGTGGGAGATTGCATAGTTTGTCAGACTAAACAAGTATATAATCAATTTAATATGTATAACAACACTAGTAAAGTATTATAGATATGCATGTAGTGATATGGATAAAACTAATATGAAATTAGTTAAACATGATACCAGATTTAAATAAAGTAACACCAATTTACTCTCCAAAATCTCATACAAGTATATAGTCCACAAGCAGCTGAAATCTAATTTCAAACATAGAAATGAGAAATAATTTTAAATTACTTGAACATATATTTCGCAAGTTATACTCAACCAATAGTATTCTATTGAAATACAATCTCGCACTGAAATCAGTAATTGATTCTAAAACCACAGATACAAAATTATCAAATACCGAACTTAGTCTCAACACATCATATAGAATTTCATCAATCTCGTATTATATACTATGCACTATAAACTAAAAGAACAAAGCAACTCAAACATAGTAATAGCATCCAGAAGTGTCCCTCTCTCTTCTCTCTCTTTTGGAAAAGATTCCTATAATTGAAATGTTAGGATTTGAACGTAGTAACGACTAGAAAACAAGACAAAGAACATAAGAATTGTTAACTCAGTTCGTCAAGAATTGACTACGTCTGGGGACACTATCAAGCCAGGATACTTTTATCTCCTTTGAATGTGATGACTACAACTTTGACTTAAGATTACAATTGATCAACTAGGGTTTAAATAGCAAGACACGGATTAACCTAATGGGCCTTAAAACACAACACGTGATAACTAGCCCAGCCCCCACCGCGGGGCGGTGACCCCCACCGCGGGGCGCCAATCCTACCGTGACCCGGCAGTAACTCTCAGTTAATCATCTCAGGAGAATCGGCGTCTGACGCGGGGCGTCCACTTCACCGCGACCCGGCGACAGCCCTCAGTTGCCTTCTCTGCTTGCCGTGCAAACCTTTACTCGTCAGGCTTCATAAACCCAACAATCTCCCACCTGGAGACTGACTCCAATCATAATTTTTCTCCTCTTCAACCCATAGCTGGTAGTAGTGTCAGGCCTTCAACTCAGTTACCAAAGCCAGTTGAAGCCATACAAAGCTTCAACTTCTCTAAGGTCACAACCTTAGTTAGCATGTCTGCATGATTCTCAGTTCCACGAGTCTTCATCAACTGCAAGACCTGGCGTGTCTTTCGCGTCACAGCCAGCCTTGCTTTGTAACGCTTGCTTCCATCCGCCTTCTCCTTGATTCTGTAAGCCCACTTGTTATGCCATGCCTTCTTGTCTGCTGGAAGCTGGACTAACTCCCAGGTTCCGTTGGTCATCAACGAATCCATCTCATCATCCATGGCGAGCTTCCACTTGCTCACATCTTCTCCACGAGATGCCTCTGCATAACACTCTGGCTCTCCACCATCTGTCAGCAACAAATAGTAGTTTGAAGGCGAATACCTATCAGGCGATCCACGCTCTCTGGTGGACCTCCGCAGCGGAATCATTGGGGTACTCGGCTCCTCCTCAGTCACGGCTTCCTGGTCTCCACGAGACTCCTTGCTCCCACCCGAGTTTGAGATATCTAACTCAATAGTCTCAGGATCAGGACTAGCTGTTTCTGACGCACCCAGACTATCCTTGTACATCACCTGCTCATTGAACACGACGTCTCGACTGCGAATAACCTTCCTGCTCTGCTCGTCCCAGAACCGGTATCCGAAATCATCCCCACCATATCCAATAAACGTGCACTTGACAGACTTTGCATCCAGCTTGCTTCTCTCAACTGGAGCAATATGAACATATGAGACACACCCAAATATCCGAAGGAAAGACAAATTTACCTCTTTGCCACTCCAGGCTTCCTCTGGTATCCCATTCTCCAAGGGAGTTGATGGCCCTCGATTGATCAAGAATGCAGCAGTGTTGACTGCATCCGCCCAGAACATCTTTGGAAGCCCACACTTCAGCCTCATGCTCCTAGCACGCTCATTCAGGGTCATGTTCATACGTTCAGCGACGCCGTTCTCCTGAGGGGTTTCTTTCAAGGTTTTCTCCATGCGAATCCCATTCTCCGCACAAAACTCCTTGAACTCATGAAGCTCATACTCCCCACCATTGTCAGATCTCAAGCACTTCACCTTAAGACCTGTCTCAGTCTCTACTAGAGCCTTCCACTTTCTGAAAGAATCAAATGCATCAGATTTTTGCTTCAGAAAATAGACCCATACCTTTCTTGTGGCATCGTCAATGAAGGTCATGTAGTATGACGCTCCACCCACAGATGTCACAGGTGCTGGTCCCCACAAGTTGTTGTGGATCAACTCCAACTTATGCTTCTTCGGGGTTCTGCCTCCTCTCGCAAAGCTCACTCTTTTTTGCTTTCCGAGCACACAATCTTCACACAGCCCGATCTCAACGGACTTAAGACCTGGCAGCAAATCCTTTGAACATAGCACCTGCATCCCTTTCTGACTCATGTGGCCCAGACGAAAGTGCCACAAATCTGCATCACAGTTCACTCCTGTAACAACAATGCTATCACGGACATTGCTCGTCATGTACATCGTTCCCTCCTTCTTTCCTCGAGCTACCACCATAGCTCCTCTGGTGATCTTCCAGCTGTTACAGCCGAAGGTTACTTCATAGCCCTCGTCATCCAACTGGCCAATAGAAAGCAGGTTTCTCTTCAAGCCAGGAATGTGCCTCACTCCATGCAACTGCAGCACAGATCCGTTCGGCGCCTTGATCCTGACATCACCCTTCCCTACGATTTTCAAGGCCTCATCATCAGCAAGATAGACTTTTCCAAAATCTCCAGAGGTGTAGCGATCCAATATATCAGCACTGCTGCAAGAATGAAACAAGGCTCCAGAGTCTAACACCCAAGACTCCAATGGACTGCTCGCGCTCAGAATAGATGCATCTGCAGTGGTTCCTGTCGTTGAATCGCTCAGAGTCAACGCGTCAGCAATATCTTCACTGGCTGAATTTGCTGACTTGTTCTTCAACGGTGCTTTACATTCACTCTTGTAATGACCGTTTTCATCACAATTCCAACACTTGATCTTGCTCTTGTCCTTGGGCTTATCCTTCCCTTTAGACTTTGATCTTCCACGATTCGACTTCCTAGAGTCTGACCTCCCCCTGCTATCCGTATTCAAGGCTGATCCAGAAGTAGAACCTGACGCCTTCCTGCGAATTTCTTCGCTGATAATCAGATCCCTCACTTCATCAAACTTGATCTTTGCCTTCCCCGCCGAAGCACTAATAACAGTAACTGTCCCGCTCCAACTCTCTGGTAAAGAAGACAACAAGATTAGGGCTTGTACCTCATCGTCGAAATCAATCTCAACTGAACTCAGTTGGGCGATCGTCATGTTGAACTCGTTCAAGTGGTTGGTGACCGTTGTACTCTCCGTCATCCGCAGATTGAACAACCGCCGCATCAGGTGAACCTTGTTCACCGCAGAAGGTTTCTCATACATCGCGAAAAGAATTTCCAGCATCCCCTTCGTCGTCTCTGCCTTGACCGTGTGATGTGCCACGTTCCTGGACAGCGATAGGCGGACCACGCTCATCGCTTTCCTGTCCAGCAACTTCCACTCGTCTTCCTTCATGTCTTCCGACTTTTCACCCAGCGGTAAATACAAATCTTTACCATACAGGTAATCCTCGTTCTGCATCTTCCAGAATCCGAAGTCCGTTCCATCGAACTTCTCCATCGGTGATTTTCCGCTTCCCATCGTCACCTCCTGAACCAGCTCTGATACCAGTTGTTAGGATTTGAACGTAGTAACGACTAGAAAACAAGACAGAGAACACAAGAATTGTTAACTCAGTTCATTAAGAATTGACTACGTCTGGGGGCACTACCAAGCCAGGATACTTTTCTCTCCTTTGAATGTGATGACTACAACTTTGACTTAAGATTACAATTGATCAACTAGGGTTTAAATAGCAAGTCACGGATTAACCTAATGGGCCTTAAAACACAACACGTGATAACTGGCCCAGCGCCCACCGAGGGGCTTCCACCGCGGGGCGCCAATCCTACTGCGACCCGGCGGTAACTCTCAGTTAATCCTCTCAGGAGAATCGGCGTCTGACGCGGGGCGTCCACTTCACCACGACCCGGCGACAACCCTCAATTGCCTTCTCTGCTTGTCGTGCAAACCTTTACTCGTCAGGCTCCATAAACCCAACATGAAAGACACCTTTTGGACAACAAACTGAAATGGAAATTTTAAATGGGACGGGGGTGGGGGTGGGTATGGGGCGAAAAACATATCCCCGCATGGGGATGGGGACCGGGACGAGAATAGAGCCCCCAACCCACTCCCCGCCCCGTCCTCGCCCTCGCTGGAGATCCCCACGAGTATCTCCATTGATAGTTCCAGTGGTATCGTCCATCAGGTTTTTCCATAGGATTACCCATTAAATATCCCTATTTGGAAACTCAATGAGATTTCCTAGGGGAAATTTTCATGGGTGAAGTCGGGAGCTCATGCAGTATTTTTTCATATTTATAATTTATAGTGGTAATTGATTTTTTATTTGTAAAAATGGTATAATAGACCTTTATAAGTATTAGTACGCATGTACTATTTAATGTACAATTATATCTTTTACCTATAAAATAAATAATCATTTCTTAATTTATGGAAAAATCCTACTGTAAATACAACTTATAATTTAGTAATTATAAGCTTAGAATTCTTTCTAATTGTAATTTCACTTTCTTTTTCAGAATTAACCAACCATTGAAAAAAGAACTTCTGGAGTCACCACCACAAAGGCACAAATTAACTATGTTCAACATATTATAATGCTAGTCAACTTTGGTTCATAAATTTTTGTGACTTGTTTATATTGAATTCAACTTGCGTATTATATTGGTCTATTTTGCCTGACAATGTAGATTAATTGGAGAATCATAAAAAGAAAACGAGTGAGAAAATCTTGTTGGGGTTAAATGGAGATATTTATGGGAAACTTGTTTGACTATAAGTGGGTAATCCGCATGAATTTCAACGGAAAGACCCGAAACAAATGTTAATTGAGAAAAATTAGCGGGGGCGAGGAATCCCCGATGGGGACTGGGATTTGGTGGGGACAGGGACAACTTTAGCTCCCCGAGTGGGGATGTGGAGTACTTTTCTAAATGGGGATAGGGACGGGGATACTACTCCCCACTCCGAACTCGCCCCATTGATATGCCTACTTGTGAGCTCGTGAATTGAACCGTTTTGGAGCCCATGACCCATAACCATCCATATTTTAGTTTACACCAAAAGAACCTTTAACATCAGAGCGCGCCTGTATATCACTATATACGAGGGATAGCATTTTGGGCACACCAGAGCGCGCCTGTATATCACTATATACGAGGGATATCATTTTGGGCACACCAGAGCGCGCCTGTATATCACTATATACGAGGGATAGCATTTTGGGCTGGATTAAGGGCGCGCTTCAAACTTCACAAATTAGAGTATGATCTATGAGGGTTGACAAAATAAGTCACTTATGATTGTATTATCTTGAACAAAGTCTTAATTATTCGATTGTACATAATTAATTGGCTAGATATATTATCTAGGTACCCTATTAGTGTGGATAACTAGAAATCTTTTATTTATGTACAATATCTCTTATATTCTGATTTGTTATCTTTCATTTATGTACATTATCTCTTATATACATATTTGTTATCTTTTGTAAATATCTCAAAAGATAATCTTGTAACTATATATATGTATTGCTAATGAGAAAGGAAGAATCATCTTCTCCCACATAATTTTGCAACCTTTACATGGTATCAGCCTAATTGTTCGATCATCATCATGTCTCAGGATTCATCAAACACATTTGCTCATCTCTTGGCTTCTGCTTCCGCTGATTCTGGCATCTCTACCCAGAATTTTCACCAACTTGGCGATCGTCTTGGTTGACTATGAGAAGAAACGTGCCTTGGCTGACTCATTGTTTGAATGTATGAGTCCGGTTTCTGATGACGATTTGGTGGCGTATATCCTCTATGGCCTCGGTATGCAGTATAGTGCCTTCTGGTCTGCTATCGCTATGTGTGTTGAACCCGTGAGTTCTAGCGAATTGCTCGGTCTTCTCCTTCAAGAAGAGTAACGTCTGACGGATGATTCCCTACTTTGGGCGCCTCCTACAGCCAACGTGGCATCTTCCCCTGGTGGCAACAGATCAGGTCGCTCGTCTGGTCGGCGATCGCCCTCGGCTGGGTCGCACTCTGGTGGCCGTAGTTCATTAGAATCCGCTCCTGGTGCTTATCGGTCACGCTTACAATGTAAGATCTACAAGCATGATGGCCACGAAGATGCGAACTGCTTCAATAAACTGAACTTGGAGTCCTTTTCGGTTACAAACAGCCATGTTGTTGCTCGTCTCCAAGGATCTGGCAAGGCTGCATTTGTGGTCTCCTCTGACAGCCCATCTGATATAGTTGATCCTTGGGTTATTGACTCTGGCACTAGTCATCATGTGATTGGCTGATCTTGGCAATCTCACTGTACAATCCAACTATGAAGGTACTGATAAACTCGTTGTCGGGGATGGTAAATCTCTATCCATTACTCATTTAGGGCATTTTATTTTAAATGTGAAGTCTGCTGCTAAACTTGTGATCGTCTGGTTTTCCGCGGGGGAAATAGTTGGCGGTTCACACGTGACTAACTCCGACTCGCCTCTCCCAAAGGTCTCTCTCCTCGTTCCCCAGCGGCCTGTACATTTGGTCATAACGTGATGTGCATGTGGATTTGTAGGATGTGCATTTGATTTTCAGGTGATATGCATTTTGTGATAGCGTGATGTGCATTTGGTTATAACATGATATGTATTTGGATTTTATAGGATGTGCATTTGGATTTTGTAGGATGTGCATTTGATTATAAAGTAATGTGCATTTGATGATAACGTGAAGTGGATTTGTATATTAGATGTGCATTTTAACTACATGTGCATTTGCTTATAACGTGAAATGTGTTTGAGGAAAATTAGGCAAAAAAAGAAAAGAAAAAAGAACTAGATGTGCATTTTGATATACAAATGCACATCTAGTGATATACAAATACATATCCTAAAAAAAATTATATGTGCATTTGATATAGTTATATAGAAATGCATATCTAGTTATATACAAATGCACATCTAGTTATATATAAATGCACATCCTAAAAAAAAACTAGATGTGTATTTGATATACAAATGCACATCTAGTTATATACAAATGCATATATTTGTTACATACAAATGCACATCTAAAAAAAAAATCTAGCCAAAGAAAAAGTGTTGGAAAAAATGTCCAAAAAAGTGATGACGTCATCACTAACACGTGGCATTGTCACATGTCAGCGCAAGAACGGTTCTCACCATTCTTACGCGGAACGCTCCCCTACATATATATATATTCATTCAATTAATTGTTCTCAGAAGTGTGGTGGTGGTGCGAAAAGCGATTTTATGTGAGGTGTCGAGCCAAAAATTCAGATTAACTAGAAATGAAGCCCGTGCTTTGCACGGGCCTTTTGTGTACACGGACTTTTTGTGTATATGTAGTGTCGTTGTTTAAATGTGAGTTTGTAATATATGGATTGTTGTTGCATATTTTATATTAGACAATATATTATTTGATATGTATTTAAATGTAATATTTGTTGTATGTACATTGATGGTTACATTTTTTATAGACCTAAAATTGGGTTCAATTTCTTTCAGCAAACACATTCGCACGTGCAGTAGGAGTCCGCACATACATGTATGGCCCAATATCTGATTGTAATTTTTTTGTCTTCTCAAATCATTTGTTGGCCCAATATGTGAGGGTAAAACATATTGTTCAGCTCTATTGTGAAGGAGAACAATTGTAGAAAATTGAAGTGAAGCATTAATGAGGGCAAGAGAGCCATCTTTAGCTATAAGGATTTGGTTTGCGTGTATATAGGGTCATGATATAGAAAAGAGTTTGTAATATCTGATTCGTTGTTCTATTTTTAATGTGATGTATACATATTATTAGCTATTTATTTAAATGTTATGTGTAAGTATGTTAGGTATAAAATGTTTTTATTGGGGTTATGAATGTTTTTTTAATAATTTGGTAAGAATTATAATTAAAGTTTGAAGTAATGTCAAATATTGCAAGTCTTTTCTCAGCAGGTACTGATCCCACAGTGGAACTCTGTAGATCCTTCTCCAATTCCTGAGCTGAAACATTGAACAACAAAGATAAGACTTCAGACACAAAAAAGTACAAAGTACAGACACTACATTGGAAAAAAGGAAACTCTCACTCAGAAACACCATGAATTCACTTTGAAGTAAAAGAGTACCTTTATCGTGAAGTAAGGATTAGAAAGTTATGAGAAACGATATTATCCAGAATCATCAATTACATAGCAAGTTCTTCACAATGAGAATCTCTAACTCAAGGTTTAGATTTGTGGTGATTAAGGGGATCAGATTTTAATTGTAATGAAACAATATCTGTCACCTGTGATTGTCATATTTCCTCCAAAGACAAACCTTTAAGGATAGAAACCCTTGTTTTGGCATTGAAAACGGGAAATTTATGACCAAGCCAATTGAACTTTGTCAATGAAGCAGCTTGCTGAGACCTTGCTTCCGTCATGACAGCATGCATATACAAACCTGATAGACTGTTATGCAAGAGAGATGAAAGCAAATTTACAAAAGAAGAATGCAATGTGTGCATGTAGTGAAACATCTCTAATTACGTAAGGAACATTTTGTATCATTAATTTAACATTGTAATTTTGAGAGTATAAAATTTGATTTTTTTCAAGCACAATAGTCCAAACAAAGAGATTGTGATGTATATATGTAAGATCACAGAAAGATATGAAAAATAAAATTGCCATAAAATCAAACCCACCTCCAACTTAGATCTAAAAAGGTCAAGTGTTGGCCCTTCCATTTCCCCAATTTGTAGTAGTTATGACGTTTGTAGGTTTGATTTCCCAACTTTGTATAAGCAGTATCTAATACTTGGTTCTAGCTCCTCGACACGTTCACGGCATAATAGATGATTTTCCAGGTCTCCATATTTCCCAAGTTTCTCATACACAGCTCTGCAGTACAAAAGTACTATAAATTCCACCACTAAACAAAATATATTTGTTGTTTGTGTTTTTAATCGAAAGTCTGACCAGTGCTCAATAATCTATGAGAAGGTTCAACAAAAAGAATATTTCAAAAACAAACTGATGAAAAGAAGGTTTAAACCTTGCACTCTTAAACTTTCTTAATGCAGTGTCCCAGTTCTGATCTTGTTCAAATAGCAAGGTACCCCTCATGTAAGATGCATATGCCTGAAAATGATATTTCATAGATATTAGAATATTTATGCAGCCACCATGACATTTTTTACTTTAACTTTTTTCTTTTATAGTAAAAGACATCTTTACACTTGTTGCAATAGGGTTGAAATTCCTGCAAGACCGCATTTACTGTGGGTTTGGACTTTGGTTAGGCGTGTGGACACCGCACACAGTGCGCCAAGGCCATATAGTCAATTTTTTTCTTTTGTAAAAAGTTGCCAGTTCAGTGCAAGCAATATCTTATCAGTGATTACAAGTCTAAGAAGATGGTGACTTTTTCATTTTGGTTTGATGGAATGGAATTACAGAATAATTTTTAGCTTGATGCATGTATGTAGATACAAAGAGAGAGAGACGAAACTGCTCTTTTGATAAACTCATTTCCAGGAGCGGAGCCACTTGGGGCCCAACCCCCTCTTCAAAAAGGAATTTTTTTTTTATATTTACCCAAACCTCTTTTCTCACTCGACCGGCCCTAATTTCTTCCACATCTCCAAATCTGTTCGTCCTCTCTTGCCTGAGTTGCCTCTCGGCTCTCTCCAAATCTCTCGTCACCACTCACCAGCATACATCAGTCCAAGCGAGGCGAACCCAACTCCTCCTTCTGGGACCAGGCTGGCGTCCAGCCGGTGATGCACAACCGCGTCCGGCGTCTGAGTGCGGGCCGACAGGGGCGATGCCGACGCGGACGGCGGATCTACTTGCGATTGGACTATGCAGTCCGTGCGAGGGGCGAGTGGACCTGTTGCTGGCTGGCTGGATACTGGCGGCGACTCCAGGGCTTCCGAGTTCCGACCGACGGTGCCGACTGCCGTGCCGGTGCTTCTGTGGGAAAGGGCGGAGCCGCCTCTGCAATTCCTTCTAGTCTGCACTCTAGCTGCACCTCAACTGTTGGGACAAAGCCACAAAGGTTCGGTCCTACTTCCTGCCTTCCTAGCTCAGTAGCTCTCCCTAATTTCCATTAAGATGCAAACATGAAACAATAATATAGTTAGTTTAATTTTTTTAGATAGAAATCAGACTCGATGACTTGATTTTCTAGGAATTGATGTGATATTGTGAAATCAGACCCTAATTTCCATTAGGAATAATTAGATCGCTTTGGGTTTCCTTTGAAGAAGACATGGTGCATGTAATCAGAGATAATTTAAGTGCAGGTCTCGGTAGAGGTTGTAAACAATATTTAAAGGCCCCATTTTCTCTAACCTGTCCATGTGCAAATGAAAGGACAGCTTAGTAAGAGCAATAATAATGACCAGTGTAGGCGGTTACATTTCTTGTGTGTACATGAAATGGCTCTACTCTTCATCGCATAAATGCAGGAATTAGCACACCCCTCCGCAGACTGCTCTACAAAGCCCATACATGGAGTGGACAAAGCGCTCCAGGCCCAACATGTACTTGAAGAGTAGCAAATTTCGGCCATAAATTTAGGCCCATTTCATCATGAAGTTGTTTTAGCTCTCTCAATGGGTTTAAAGTTAGCATTCATTGTACAAGAATGCTAACTTTTAAATAGATATAGATAATATAGATGGTTGTTTTTCATGCTTAATATAAATATAAATTGAACTATGTTGAAAATTTAACGTGAAGATATAAGAGTTATACAACGATATGAAAATGAAGACTTTTCAATTGATTAATATATAGTAATTGTATATAATTGTGAATCAAATACTTTTATATTATATAGAAGATTATAGATTATCAATATAATTGTTAATATATGAAATTGTCACTTTAGTAATTTTTGGATTTGAGAAATTGTTTAAATTTTGGGCTAAGTAAATAAGGCATAAAATGGAAAAAAAAACTAATCATCTTTAAAAGTTAGCATTCAATGACCTAGAATGCTAACTTTTAAATATATATAGATAGATGGTTGTTTTTCATGCTTAATAGAAATATAAATTGAATTATGCTGAAAATTTAACGTGAAAATATAAGAGTTATACAACGATATAAAAATGAGGACTTATTAATTGATTAATATGTAGTAATTGTATATAATTGTGAATAAAAAAACTTTTTATATTATATATTATTGATATAATTGTTAATATATGAAATTGTCACTTTAGTACTTTTCGGATTTGAGAAATTGTTTAAATTTTGGGCTAAATAAATAAGGCAAGAAATGAAAAAAAAAATCATCTTTAAAAGTTAGTATTCAATGACCTAGAATGCTAACTTTTAAATATATATAGATGGTTGTATTTCATGCTTAATAGAAATATAAATTGAACTATGTTGAAAATTTAACGTGAAGATATAAGAGTTATACAACGATATGAAAATGAAGACTTTTCAATTGATTAATATGTAGTAATTGTATATAATTGTGAATTAAAAACTTTTTATATTATATAGAAGATTATAGATTATCAATATAATTGTTAATATATGAAATTGTCACTTTAGTATTTTTTGGATTTGAGAAATTGTTTAAATTTTGGGCTAAATAAATAAGACATGAAATGGAAAAAAAAACTAATTCATCTTTAAAAGTTAGCATTCAATGACCTAGAATGCGAACTTTTAAATATATATATAAATGGTTGTTTTTCATGCTTAATAGAAATATAAATTGAACTATGTTGAAAATTTAACGTGAAAATATAAGAGTTATACAACGATATGAAAATGAAGACTTTTCAGTTGATTAATATATAGTAATTGTATATAATTGTGAATCACAAACTTTTTATATTATATAAAAGATTATAGATTATTAATATAATTGTTAATATATGAAATTGTCACTTTAGTACTTTTTGGATTTGAGAAATTGTTTAAATTTTGGGCTAAGTAAATAAGGCATAAAATGAAAAAAAAAATTAATTCATCTTTAAAAGTTAACATTTAATGACCTAGAATACTAATTTTTAATTTTAAATATATATATAGATGTGCTTCAACGATATAAAGTAATTAGGCGTGTCGGCATGTGTATTATCTAGGATCCGCAAACTATCTAGATCTTGGTGTTCGGACGGATCCGAACACCCTCTCCAATCCATTTCCCTAACTCGATCTCGAATCTGACCTAAGTGTCCGGACTTCCTTTAGTCAAAGCCGTTCCAATTTCGGATTTGCTCATACGGTCATACCTATCCACAATATATAGCACAATAATTTCAAAATTTTAACTGTACAAAATTTCAAGGTTTTAATTAGGGGTGTTCAATTGTGGTCCGGACCGGAGAAATTATGGTCCAGTCTCCGGTCCGGATATTTTTCTTAATCCGGTTTCAGTCCAGTCCAGTCCAAACCCGAAAAAAATCGGTCCGGACCGGTTGTATCGTTTGTTTTTGTAAAAAAAAATAAAAAATAAAAAGTTAGAAGTTTTAATGTTATTTTTTTTAGATATTTTCCTTAAATTAATAAGTGAGAAATTTAAATATTTTTTAGATATTAAATAAGAGTTAAATTTTTTTAAAAAAAAATTCTGGTCTAATCCGGTCTTAGACCGGACCGAATCGGAACCGGACCGGACCGAATAAGACCGGTCCGGTCCAATCTCCAGTCCACACTTTTAAAAAAATCCGGTCCGATCAAGACGGAATGAACACCCTTAAAACTAGCAAATTCTCTTCTCTTGTTCTCTTAGGTTTTCAAAATTCGGCGGACGCGTTAGGATTAGTATAGTGTTCCAGATATTTTATTTTTGGTAAAGAGTGTTCCAGAATTTAGGTCCTATTTTTTCCCTTGCAAAAAGGGAAGTAACTTTACTTGATTTTTATTTACTTCAAATTTAAGTGAACTCTCAACTTCTTCCTTATGCGATTATAGTAAGTTAATTAATAATGTTGGTGAGAGTGAAAAAGCAGAGCAGAGCAGACTCATAAATCGTCTTCTTCTTCTTGTTGTTCTGCACAACTCTCATCCGCGTAGTAGCCGTTAGAGCCCGAACAAACCCTCCCCAAAATTCAGACAAAAAGGAGCAATTACCATCACAATTCACAACCCTCGATTTCTACGTGTTAGGAATAGTTGCAAATTTGAATTCTTCTCCCCATATCTTCCTCTGCTACTGATGCTGCTGCTACTCCTCCAGATCTTTAATCCTCTTTCGCCCAATTGATTCAAGCCATCGTTTTCCATTATCTGGCCGACATCTTTCTTCCGGATTTCTCTCCATTTCACTCGCAACTGACAAAATCAATCCCTTCTCCTCCGCACAATTGGTCTATTTGCTTCTTCCTCATTAGTAGTTTCTCTGTTGATGAAATTGAAGAAATCCAATCGATTTATACTTGTCTCTGGGGATTTTATTTGAATTTGGAGAGTGCTTACGTATTCGATCTGTTCTGTCTTCTAAGATTTCCTTTTCACCTGCACGATCACGCTTTCTAGTGGGGAAAGGAAACAAATCGCCTTTATTCTCGCCCACCGTCCTAAAAACGCGTCACTTTCCTGCTAACAATCTCTTCCAATTTCTCATTTTTTGGATTTTTTCATTCTTTTTCTGTTCTTAGAAACAACAGAGAGCAAAAAAATAAAATTACTATTGCACACCCACATCAACAAATTTGATACAGCAACATGGTAAAACTGTGTTGGTTGATGTGTTTTGTAATGGCAATGGGGATTGTGGAAGGTCTTGGTGTGAATTGGGGAACCCAAGCTATCCACAAATTACCCCCGAAAACGGTAGTTCAGATGTTGCAGGCAAATGGGATTAAGAAGGTGAAGCTGTTTGATGCTGATCACAACACTCTTAGTGCGCTCGCTGGCACTGATCTTGAGGTTATGGTCGCCATTCCTAACGGAGAAATGGCTGCCATGACTGATTATGACCGAGCTCAGGATTGGGTTCAGAGAAATGTTACCCGCTACAATTTCAATGGAGGTGTCAACATCAAGTATGTCTTCCTGTTTTAGCTCCTTCAATTTAAATGCTGATTTTGCTGTTATTTGATGAATGTCAATGATCTGAGAATTTGTGAATATGTGAAAGTTTCTGGCTTGGTGGAATTAAAACTGGAAAGGATGAGAGAAAAAATCCTGGTACATCCACATGGGGTTCAGAATAAGTTTGAATGACAGTTTAGAGTGATGAACAATGATTCTAATGTTTTTTAGTCTGTCATTCTAGTCAACCGTAGGTGTTTGATTCATTTAATTTTCTTAATCTGGAATTACTGCCTGTAATATGTTTTCACTTGAGTTAGTACCCAGGAAATGTAGGAACTAAGGAGCCTCAACACCTCCTAAACCACTCTTTTCATGATTTTGGAGTACTCCTAGTCTAGACTTAATTCTATAATGCTAATCTTTTCAAAATATATTTAGTAAGAGAAGTTGAATGAAGTCCTTGAAGTTGTCTTAGTTATGTTATAGCCAACTTATCATCACTATCTTATATTTGCAGCATCATGATACATTGTTCTTTCATCATAATATCCCTTCCTTTGCAGATATGTGGCAGTTGGAAATGAACCATTTCTGACCTCATACAACGGCACATTCATAAATGTCACTTTTCCAGCCCTCCAAAACATCCAAAAGGCACTCAACGAGGCCGGTGTGGGTGACACCATAAAAGCAACCGTCCCCCTAAACGCTGATGTCTACGCCTCCCCCTCCACAAACAGCGTGCCTTCAGCGGGACGGTTCCGCACAGACATCTCCGACCTCATGACTTCAATCGTGCAGTTCTTGTCCCAGAACAACGCCCCTTTCATGGTCAACATCTACCCGTTCCTCAGCCTCTATGGGAACGACGACTTCCCATTCGACTACGCATTCTTCGACGGTGTGGCTACCCCGGTCAACGACAATGGCGTTTCCTACACCAACGTGTTTGATGCCAACTTTGACACGCTCTACTCGTCCCTCAATGCCGTCGGGTACGCAAACATTACCATCATTGTAGGAGAAGTCGGGTGGCCAACCAACGGAGACAAGAACGGGAACATAGGCAACGCTATCAGATTCTACAACGGCTTATTGCCAAGGCTAGCCAACAATGTGGGGACCCCTCTTCGCCCTGGCTACATCGAGACGTATCTGTTCGGGCTTCTTGATGAAGACGCCAAGAGCGTGGCCCCCGGGAGCTTTGAGAGGCACTGGGGAATATTCAGGTACGACGGGCAGCCCAAGTTCCCCATGGACCTGAGCGGTAAGAACCAGGGTCAGTACCTAATAGGGGCTGCCGGTGTAGACTATCTTCCTAAGCAGTGGTGTATGTTGAATCCTAATGCCAACAGTCAGAACTCTACCTTGCTGGCTGACAACATAAACTTCGCCTGTACGTTTGCTGACTGTACGCCTCTCGGGTACGGGTCCTCGTGTGGAGGGTTGGACGCGAATGCGAACGCGTCTTTTGCATTCAACGTGTACTATCAGACGCAGAGCCAGGGAGACGAGGCCTGTGACTTCCAGGGCTTTGCTGTGGTGACTAATCAGAACATCTCACAGGGGAACTGCAACTTCACCATCCAGATTGCTACAACCTCTGCAGCCACGCACGCCGCCTATTCTTTCTCCATGTTACTCATTTTCTTCTCTTTGCTCTGCTTTAGGATTTGAGAATCAGTCAGTCATATCACATATGATATGGGTGCTGCTGCTGCAATGTTTGTTATCATTTTATTGTTTATGGTTTTGTTCTCTCTTCACCAGCCCATTCTTCTTATAGAACAGTTTTGAGAATCATAGATTGTTTTTGTAACGCCATAGATTTGGTTCATTCATTGGGAATAAAAGACTCATCTTGAAGAGCTCTTTGACATACATTTACGTAGTTAGATCATACAGTGGAGAGGGGAAATTCGAACCTATGACCTGAAGATCATGTATGTTATATTGGCCTAATATCTTGATGAGGAATCATCCCCGCCATTAGTGTCAACCTTTGATGGACCGATTACTAGGTCAAGATTGAAGGAACTACGTCAAGAGCTGGAGACGTTTATGGCACATGATGTATCACATGACGAAGAGGACAAGTCCAAAGTCAAGGCGTTGACTTTATTGGTCAACGTTACCTATGTTTAATAATCTTATTAATTTCTGCATTGGTTATTTTAGGATTATTATTTAATTGTTTTAAGCCTTCTATTTCCGGATAATAGAAAATTAGCTTTAGACGTTTTTGGGAAGCTAGGGCCGGCCCTCTATGGGTATTTAAGGCTCCCTTGTCTTCTTCATTAGGCAGATTTCTCACATTGTTAAAACACAAAAACAGAGTTTGGTTTTTGCTTTGAAAACTCGGCTCCCCGTGAGAGTCTCAATCGATTGTTCTTTCCTGCTTAGTTGTTTTCGTCTTTGTCAAGTCCCTCTGGAGTTGGTGATTTCGTACTTCATATGCAATCCTCTCCGTGCTCCAAGTTCGTCAGCGATTCTTGGTTGTGTGGCGTTGTAGAGATCGGGTTGGTAGATCGTTCGACAAGGTTCCTTGCTATCAAGCAAGCGGGTTTTCTCGTCGTTTCTATTGGTTCTATCCATTAGTTTCCCTTCCGCTATTGTTCTAATCTTGTGTTTTCTTTTGTTTTGAGATCCGTTGCCTAGATCCATCTTCTACACGGCTAACCCCCGTATCAATTGGTATCAAGAGCTTTGCGGCTTCGGATCGCCTTTGACGGTTCCAGATTCATCATCAAAAATTGGATCTTCCTGTTTTCAATCGTCAATTGAATTTCTTTGTTTGAGTCACATTAGTGAATTGTTAGTCTGACTGATTGTTTGCTCTTGTTTGTCTTGGAAAGGAGTTCGTTGCGGTTGATTGTGACTACGAGGATCCACAAAAACATACCAAAACCGTCCAAAAATCAACAAAAATTTCGCCCCCCCCTTCCACCATTGTTGTTCGAACCCTAGCTTGGCGAGCAAGACACGACGGCGTCCAGGTTCGTGCGCGCTAGAGATCCGGTTGTTCAATTTTGGTAATCTTCAAGATACTTGCTTGATTTTCTAGAGATTTTATTTTATCTTTATGGTGTAATATCTCAGGAAAAACAAATTGCCTAAAAGAAAATTATATCAAAAAAAAAAAAAAAACCATTATCGAAATTCAAAAAAAAAAAAAAAGAGGAAAAGGCATCTGGGAATTTTGAGAATTTTTCAGATTTTTTTTTCGAAATATATAAAAAAAATAAAAAATTAGGGTTCCGTTTCAGATTTTTTTTCGGACCTCTTTGTCGCCGCAACAGTACCCGGCCACAACCCGACCGGGTCCAGACCGGGTGAGCCTCAGTTAACCCAGCCCTCACGTACCTGCCACCGACCCGGCCCCAACCCGACCGGGTCCCACCCCGGGTTGCGCTCAGTCGCCACCACCCGGCCTCCACCCGACCGGGTCCTGCCCGGGTTCCGCTCAGTCGAGCCCCACACCGGCCTGTCCCCACCCGACCCCAACCCGACCGGGTCCCACCCCGGGTTGCTCTCAGTCCACCCCACCCGACCCCAACCCGACCGGGTCCCACCCCGGGTTGCTCTCAGTCCACCCCACCCGACCCCAACCCGACCGGGTCCCACCCCGGGTTGCCCTCAGTCGAGCACTACCCCCTCTTGCCCGACCCCCTTCTCCCTTCCGTTCCCTCGGGTCACTCTCGGCTCCAATTGGCTTCATTCCGAGTCGACAAAGGTACGTCTTTCTGACTTGCAATTCGTATTTCTTGAGTTCGAAACACATATATATCCCCATCTTTAGTTGCATTTCATTCTTGTGACTATAGTTGTGTCGCTTTCCTTGTTGAGTCGTTCTCTAGTCTCGCTTTTGTTTGAGTCATTTTTTTTCGTCGTACATCTACTTGTCTTGTCTACTACATCTCTGCTTGACCTTGATTTGCTGCGTATCTTGAGCACATAGAGAACTTGTCATTTACGAGCCTACCTTCGCAGGTTGTACAATCACCGAGTGCAAACACTTGAGAGTTTTTTTGGTTTTCCTAACCTTAAACGTCTTTCTGTGTTCGTCTAAGTGGTGATCATGACAGGTTTCGGTGATGAACAGGTTACTGCAAATGGTTCCCATGTCGATATGCAGGCGATGCTACAACAGTTGGCTTCTACAGTCGCGCAGTTGTCTGCGAAGTTTGACTCGTTGGAGACCCGCTCCAACCCACTCCCGGCTGCGCAGGAACACATTGGTCCATCGCATAGCGCACCGCTTCCCGCCACCGAGCCCTTGGTCGACCAAGCCACGGCCTACCAAGCGGCGATGGACGAGCATCGCCAACCGAGAGCCACTGGCACCGACCGCATACGCCCGATTCGGCATCCCGCACCTCGTGATAGGTCTGAGTCCCCTCCTATGTCGATACGTTCTAGTTTATGGGGTGATGATGATATGCAGGACTATGAGCGCGAGGAGCGTAATGAGTGGCGTCCTTACCGCCCCCGGAATGACCGCGGACAGCCCCGCCGCCGTGACGCCGAACAAGACGGCATTGGACGGATCAAAGTGAAGATCCCGGCTTTTGATGGAAAGTGTGATCCAGACGTCTACCTTGAATGGGAGACGAAGATTGAGCAGATTTGGGGTTGCCACAATTTCCCTGAACATAAAAAGGTACAACTCGCTGCTCTTGAATTTACTGGTTATGCTTTGGTTTGGTGGGATTCTGTTGTGAAGGCTCGAAGACAAGCCATGGACCCTCCGGTCAACACATGGAACCAGATGAGAGCTATGATGAGGGCCCGCTTCGTTCCCCACCACCACAATAGAGTTCTCCGCAACCGTTTGGAGACTATGAGGCAAGGCTCTTTAGGTGTTGAAGAGGTCTACAACAATATGCAGATAGCCATGGCACGCGGCAACGTCGTCGAAGATGAAGAGGCCACTATGTCCAGGTATCTACGTATCTTGCATCCTCATTTAGCTGACACTATAGAATTGTATCCCTATTCTACCATGACAGATTTGCTACACCAAGCAATTAAAGTGGAGAGACAATTCAAGTCCAGCTATACCCAACAACACCGCACGGTGCCACAACGCCAAAGCTGGCGTCCCGACCAGCAGCAGGGCCGCACCAGACACCAGAGATCCCGCCCGGCAACCGGTCCGCCTCGCGGCAATGAGCAGAATTCCCGTGGTGCGCACCCCTCTACCTCCACCGCACCACAGCAGCCCACACGGCCCGCCCCTGCAGTTACACGAGGTAACCCTGCTGACCCTCCTCCTAGAGCTAGAGATATCACTTGCTTTAAATGTCAAGAAAAGGGTCATTACATGAAGGATTGTCCTAATACTCGTGTTTTGATGATTAATCATTTGGGTGAGTTAGAGTCTGAGTCTGACACTGAGCATGAAAATTTAGTTGCTAGTCATGATATGAATGAGCATGCCAATGATGATGATTTGGATTTTATTGAATACGAGCATGGTGATTCATTGATTGTTAGGAGGACTTTGCATGTTAATCAGGCTCCTTGTGATGATAATCAGCGTGAGAATTTGTTTCATACAAGATGTCTTGTTAAAGGGAAAGTTTGCAACATGATTATTGATAGTGGTAGTTGTTGTAACATTGCTAGTGTTGAATTAGTTAATAAACTGCAACTCCCTACTTTTTTGCATCCTAGACCTTATAGACTTCATTGGATGAATGATTGTGGTGAACTCAAGGTGAATAAGCAAACTAAGATTACACTTAAGCTAGGAACTTATGAGGATGAAATTTTATGTGATATTGTTCCTATGCAAGCTTGTCATATTTTGTTAGGTCGTCCTTGGCAATTTGATAGACATGTTATTCATGATGGACGTACTAACCAACATGCCTTTGAGTTTCGTGGTAGGAAAGTGGTGTTGAAACCGATGACGCCGCTTCAAGTGGCTGAGGCTTATGATAAGAAAAGAGAGGCCGAGCGTAAGGGTAAGTCCCCAGCCGAACCATCCACTGCCTCCACACGGACCGACCTCACCCTCGCCTCTACCCCTAGCCGAGTGCTCTTAGCATCCAGCAGAGACCACCTGGTAGATTACCTTCCCCCGGACGTCGCCCTCATGTCCCTTTGTCAGGCCTATACCCTGTTAGGTGACGACGACCGAGCTACACTCCCAGCTTCTATCCGGACCCTTTTAGATGAGTTCCTTGATGTCTTCCCGGATGAGATACCCCCTGGCCTACCCCCTATTAGAGGCATTGAGCACCAAATAGACCTGATTCCCGGTGCTACCCTATCCAACCGGCCTGCCTATAGGATGAACCCTACTGAGACCCAGGAAATCCAGAACCAAGTCCAGGACCTTTTAGATAAAGGGTATGTTAGAGAGAGCCGATCCCAGTGTGCTGTGCCTGTCTTACTCGTCCCCAAAAAGGACAATACTTGGCGTATGTGTGTTGATTGCAGGGCTATTAATAACATCACGATCAAGTACAGGCACCCGATCCCCAGGCTCGATGACATGTTGGATGAGCTCCATGGCGCCTCCACCTTCTCCAAGATCGATCTTCGCAGTGGATACCATCAAATCCGGATGAAGGAAGGAGACGAATGGAAGACAGCATTCAAGACGAAGTTTGGTTTGTATGAGTGGCTTGTTATGCCTTTCGGTTTGACTAATGCCCCCTCTACTTTTATGCATCTTATGAATCATGTCTTGAGATCTTTTATTGGTAGATTTGTTGTAGTTTACTTTGATGATATTCTGATCTACAGTAAATCTTTGGAAGCACATGCAGAGCACCTCAGGGAAGTTTTATCCACTCTCAGAGCTGTACAGTTGTATGGAAATCTGAAGAAGTGTGATTTTTGCACTGACAGAGTTGTGTTTCTTGGTTTTGTAGTGAGTGCTCATGGACTGCAAGTGGATCAAGAGAAGGTGCAAGCCATCCGTGACTGGCCGACCCCGAGGAACCTAGGTGACGTGCGCAGTTTCCACGGCCTGGCTGGCTTCTACAGGAGGTTCGTTCGAGATTTTAGCACCATTGCAGCCCCGCTGACAGAGATCACAAAGAAGAATACTCCATTCCGTTGGGGTGAAGCTCAAGAAAGGGCGTTCCAGACTCTCAAGGATCGTTTGACACACACGCCATTGCTGGTTCTGCCTGACTTCACTCGCCCCTTTGAAGTAGAGTGTGACGCCTCTGGCATTGGTATTGGAGGAGTCCTCATGCAGGAAGGTAAGCCTATTGCCTTCTTTTCTGAGAAGTTGAAAGGTGCATGCTTGAATTATTCTACTTATGATAGGGAATTATATGCCTTGTTTAGAGTGCTGAAAACTTGGCAACACTACCTTTGGCCTAGAGAATTTGTGCTTAAAACTGATCATGAGTCCTTAAAGCATTTTAGGAGTCAAGATAAGTTGGATAGGAGGCATGGTAGGTGAATGGAATTCATAGAAACATTTCCCTATGTGATTAAGTATAAGAAAGGAAAAGATAATGTTGTAGCTGATGCCCTTTCTAGGAGACATACACTCTTGACTACTTTGGATGCTCGGGTCCTTGGATTCGTTTATATTAAGGAGTTGTATGATATGGATGCTGATTTTGGAGTGATTTATAAGCATTGTGTGGAAAAGGGTTCATTTGATAAGTTTTTCTTGTTTGATGGATTCTTGTTTCGAGTTGATAAGGTGTGCATTCCTGTTTGTTCTCTACGGTTGTTACTTGTTGATGAGTCCCATAGAGGTGGATTGATGGGTCATTTTGGTAGAGATAAGACTTATAACATGTTGCATACTCATTTCTATTGGCCACACATGCTTAGGGATGTAGAAAATTTTATCAAACGCTGTGTTGAGTGCTTACAGGCTAAATCTAAGGCAAAACCACATGGTCTTTATACTCCCTTGCCTATTCCTTGCTTTCCTTGGGTTGATATTAGTATGGATTTTATTGTTGGATTGCCTAGGACTAAGAAGGGGAGAGATTCTATATTTGTGGTTGTTGATAGGTTCTCTAAGATGGCTCACTTTATTGCATGCCATAAAACTGATGATGCTAGGAATGTTGCTGATTTGTTCTTTAGAGAGATTGTTCGGTTGCATGGTGTACCTCGTACTATTGTGAGTGATAGGGATGTCAAATTTCTGAGTTACTTTTGGAAGACTTTGTGGGGTAAACTTGGTACTAAGTTGTTGTTCTCTACTGCTAGTCACCCCCAGACAGATGGACAAACTGAGGTCACTAACCGTACATTGGGTACTATTCTTAGGGATGTTATTAAATCTAATCTGAAAAGTTGGGAAGAAGCCTTACCACATGTTGAGTTTGCTTATAATAGGACTATTCATTCTTCTACTAATATGTCCCCTTTTGAATGTGTGTATGGTTTGAATCCCCTAACCCCTTTGGATCTTAAGCCGTTGCCTTTACCGGAACGAGCAGACTTTGATGCTGATAGACAGGTTGAGTTCATGAAGGAGCTGCACGAGCGGACTAAGGCTCGTTTGGAAGCTACTGCAGCGAAGAACGCATCCCGAGCTAATCACGGCCGGCGTCAAGTGTTGTTCGAGCCCGGCGACTTGGTGTGGCTACACCTGCACAAGGAGCGGTTCCCGGAGCAGAGGAAGTCGAAGCTGTCTCCCAGAGGTGATGGACCGTTCAAGGTGCTGAAGAGAGTAGGCGACAATGCCTATGTGTTGGAGCTGCCCGATGACTATGGCGTGAGCCCGATATTCAATGTCGGTGATCTTACCCCTTATGCAGCCGCTGATGTTGATGACTCGAGGACGAGTCCTTTTCAAGAAGGGGAGAATGATGAGGAATCATCCCCGCCATTAGTGCCAACCTTTGATGGACCGATTACTAGGTCAAGATTGAAGGAACTACATCAAGAGCTGGAGACGTTTATGGCACATGATGTATCACATGACGAAGAGGACAAGTCCAAAGTCAAGGCGTTGACTTTATTGGTCAACGTTACCTATGTTTAATAATCTTATTAATTTCTGCATTGGTTATTTTAGGATTATTATTTAATTGTTTTAAGCCTTCTATTTCCGGATAATAGAAAATTAGCTTTAGACGTTTTTGGGAAGCTAGGGCCGGCCCTCTATGGGTATTTAAGGCTCCCTTGTCTTCTTCATTAGGCAGATTTCTCACATTGTTAAAACACAAAAACAGAGTTTGGTTTTTGCTTTGAAAACTCGGCTCCCCGTGAGAGTCTCAATCGATTGTTCTTTCCTGCTTAGTTGTTTTCGTCTTTGTCAAGTCCCTCTGGAGTTGGTGATTTCGTACTTCATAAGCAATCCTCTCCGTGCTCCAAGTTCGTCAGCGATTCTTGGTTGTGTGGCGTTGTAGAGATCGGGTTGGTAGATCGTTCGACAAGGTTCCTTGCTATCAAGCAAGCGGGTTTTCTCGTCGTTTTTATTGGTTCTATCTATTATCCTATCCATTAGTTTCCCTTCCGCTATTGTTCTAATCTTGTGTTTTCTTTTGTTTTGAGATCCGTTGCCTAGATCCATCTTCTATACGGCTAACCTCGTATCATATCTCCTTGCCAAAAGAAGGGTATCAGAAAAGGGATAAATAATTGAATCCTCTCATCAATGAAGACATTATCATCAGAAAGAAAGGAAAAAAAGTTGTAAAGGAAAGAGACTTTAAAGAGAAAGCTACACGTCTGCAAAGTACTGCATAGAAGATCTTTGAGACCTTTAAACAGTAAAATTGTTAGCCAACAGAAAATGAATATATGTTAAGCTTGTATAATAGCAATTCCAAATATAAGACCTGGTTTGGTTTTTTTTTCCAGGGAAAGAAATGAAAACTTATAGATACAAGAAAATTGGGAGTAGACTAGGAGAGTAGATATATTTCCACCTCCTTCTCCCCTCTTTATGTTACTCAATTTAGCTATCTACATAATTCTATGAGGAAATGTACAATACAATTCTTTTTTGTTCATAAGAGAAGCGAAATCTAGTAAGATAGAAGGGGTAACAGACACAATATGTAAGGAAACAACCACAGCCACAGAATTGGGCGACACCCCACATGTACAAGGTGCAAGTGTAGCCCGATATGGGTAACAAACAAACGTTGCTTTGCTTTCATGCTTAGTTCATGATGGTAGCAAGATAGCTGAACTCCAACAAAAAGCAGTTTCTTTGGACTCAACCTCTCACTAAAAGACTTGACTTGGTGATTCATTTGTGAAACATATACAACTTACAATTGTACTGAAGACACAATGAGTCACATTAATATCAGATAGAATATTTGAATGTAATCATACTAAGTTTAATTCTGCAGGACTACCATACATAAGCTTAAATATCATTCATATACACAACCATTAACTTACCTCCATCTCTCCAACAACCACCTAAACCTACCATTCCTCTAAATGCAAAATTTAATCAACCAGATAAGCCGACAATGATATATGGGAAAAAAAAACAAGAACCTAAAATGAGCTAATTCAACTGATGTTGACTGCTGAACACCAACTACTAACCCACCCAAACTTTCAACTCCTTTTGCTAGGCTAGTAATCAAAGAATCCATTTCAAGCACTCTTCTTCTCCATCCAGAAGATGACATTAAAATAAAATGGAAGACTTGGGTAGGGAAAAAGAATCTTCCTTTTTTACTGCTGAAAAGAAGTGGAAGGGGAGAGCAGTGACATCCTCATTTGCAAGACCTTCTTGTGAGAGTTTGAATGCTTAAAACTCACAAAAGTAGGGCTCTTAGCTGGCCTGTACTCAGGCAACAATCTACCAGACTTGAAATACCTCATCCCACATGCATTGCACAGTGTTTTGGGGCCCAATGGACCTGCTCTCCACTGTGGGGTCTTCTGTGCTTGGCAATGGCTACACCTCCTTGGCTGCTGCTGCTGCTGCTGTTGTTGGCCTTGACTGTTCTCTTTCTCCACTTCTTCCATCTTTTCAATTACTTCCTCCTCTTTCACCTTTCTTTCTTCTCCTTCCTCCTTTCTAGGCATGGTGAGCAGCTCACTGTCTGCTAGCCAGTAGGTCTGCTCAAGCAAAGGAGGGTCACTGAAGGCAGATTGAAGGGTTTGGCTTCTTTGTTTGAGTTGGTCAGACCATTTGGTCAGTGGGTTTTGGTGGGTTTTTGGAGGGGTCACTTTTCTTTTCCTTTGGCTTCTGGGTTTGGCAGGAATTGCAAGGTTTCTTGGAGTGGGTGATATAGTCTTGTTTGGTTTGATGTGTAGAGTTTTGGAGCAATTGGGGTTTGTTGTGGTTGTGGTGGGAGTTTGGTGGTCTTTGGGTGGCAAGAGGCAGCTTCCTGCACTTGATAAGCATTCTTCAACAAAATTTGACAGCCATTCTGAGCTCACATCTACTTCCTGCAACAGTACACAAGAGTGACAAAGAGAACAAAGAAGGAAGAAATGAAACATCAAAAAGGATAAAACTTTGGCTGTAATAAGCCCTCTATTGGTGGAAAATGCCAACTTTGGAACAAAAAAAACATACAAACAAATATAGCAAACTAAGCCCTCCATTGTTAGAAAAAATGTCATCTTTAGAAAACAAAAGCATACAACAAGATAAAGCAAAATGAGGAAACTAGTAACTAACATAACAAGCAAGCAATTTGAACTGGATTCTGGATTCTGAACAAAAGAAAATGCTTATCCCACATAAAAGGGGAAACTTACAGTGTATTGGTCCAGTAAAACCTCAGTGAGACCACTTCCACTTGAGTCCCCAAGCAGAATTGGCAAGGGCAAATGCTCTGGCTGTAGAACTCCACCAACAGGCACTGAAGATTTTGGGTAAGACTCCATTAACAGAGACTCCGAAAGAGAACAAAATGCAGAAGAAGATGAAGATTGAGTGTTTTGGGGGGAAACTGGGAAAAGAGTAGTGTGAAAGAGGGGACAAAGTTGTGAGAGTATCAGTGGGTAGCTTGGCGTTTGTGTCGGCAGATAAAGCTATCATTTTAAAATTTAAACACGAATTAATTTATTTGGAAAACAAAAAAAAGAAAGTGAGAGAAGAAAAAAGAGAAAGCAAAAGACTTGGGAGGTGTAGTAGATGAATCATTCAATGGAAGCCCACACTCACATGACCCATCATACGCTACGCCCCATCTTTCACCAAAATCCCCAACTTTTCAAAATTCAAAAAAAACCCAGAAATCTATACACAAATACAATACCAGTGTTAACCGTGTTTCTGGAGGTATACAAAATACGGAGTACATGGTACACAATACAACATTGATTCTTGTATTTAAGTGGCTAATTTTGACATATATTTCAAGAAATTTGTGTGCCCCAGTGCTGAAAAATCATGTGTGGTTCAAGTTTTAAGAGCATGTACGCATTATGATTTCTCAATTGTTGCTTTCAGTGCACTTCTTTTTTCAAAACAATTGATTAACATCGTCCACTTTGAATTCCACTAGTTGGTTGTTTCACACTCAATAATATCATGGTTCACCAGATAACAGTGTGTCAAATGTGAAAATCTAGCCACTTCACATGAAGCACCCTTTAAATCCGGGAAAAAAACCATCCTTTTTTTCCCCTCTATAAGTTCCTTTATCAAGCTGTTTTAAGGATAGAAAAGTAGAACGTATGTGACAGAAGAACATGCTGATTCAAGGCTTCAAAAGATGAGAAGAACCTCAAGAAAGGTATGTTATCAGATAAGCAGAATGATGTGCCACATAATAATATCACTCCAATGAGATCAAGTAGGGGGGTTTCACATTGGTCCATATGTTGGACAAGCTCATACACTACAAGATCAGTTAGGTGTATATCCAGGTTCTGTACAACAAATAACCTACTGAGCTGAAACTGTACATCAAGAATCCAAGGCTGACATTGGCAGGTACTGGCGCCACTCGATGGGAGTGCCCTTCCTCCTTAGCATTCGAATAGCTTCCGCAGTCAATGGTATGGCCAGTATATCAAACTCTTTTGGGGCCTGCAAAACATCCTCATCAAGAAATGATGGTAAATGGTAGAAGATTAGAAATCGGTGTTGTGTGAACAAACGTGGTAAGTACCTTGGGAGCCCTTGCAAGGGTCATGTTTGCTTCCTCGGGAGTTTTGTGGCCTTTCTTGCAATTGCATTTCGCACAAGCAGTCACCTGTTTCACACTTATTCAACTGATTCAACCACGTCTTTGAAAAGTCTAACTAGTTGGTGGTGCTAATGTAAGAGAATATTGGAATTAGTTTTTGTCATGAGAATGCATACCAGGTTTTCCCATGCCCACTTTCCGCCACGTGCCACTGGCATAACATGGTCTATAGTCAAGTCACTTACAGAAGAACAATACCTATAGAATTTAGGCAAGAAGTCCAATGAGTCAGGATTCAATGAAAGATCGCATGAGAATATTTATCATTCCTCGAGACAAAACCTGACAGAAGCACAAATCGAGATAGTCAAGAATAATTTGCCACAACTTACTGACAAGTGTAATCGTCCCTGTAAAAGACATTCTTCCGACTAAGGGTGTTTCTGATTCTCTTTCTCTTTACAACTTGTAGTAAATGCGGAACCTGCAAGAAGGCAGACAATGCCACCGTCAAAGCTGTGAAGAAAATGGAGTAAGACAAAAGAAAATGGTAAGTTGGATAAAAGCCAGAAGAAAATGGTCATGATTGGTGAAATCAATACTCCATAAGACGCATCCGTTGGCTGCTTACCCGTAAAACAGCTGGAATGTAGAAGGATCCACTAGGGGAGTTCACTGTCTGATCATAATACTCTAAGACATCAGCCTGAAGAAGATAGCAAAGAGAGTTGAAAGTTGAAAAGACAAAATGTACATCAAAACAACACTCTGAACTAGAAGAAAAGGAAGCACACCAATTAAGCAGTCATTTAAATGCTTTTTACTCGCACTATCTAACAAGTAACAGGGGCACAGGGCAATCATATGCATTCTCCAGCCACACACACTGTTTTGTGAATAAACAGCCGAATTCAAGGAATATTGCTCTTTATATTTGAATGGATTTCCTTTTAAAAAATTTGCAAGGCATCCCAAGTCAACTTGAAAAAAAAAAACTTCCAACCAGGTCTAACGAAATACTATCCCAGGCCCTAGATTCTGGCTCGGGTGTACCTCCGAGTACTGCTAAATTTGTCATTCTAGCCTAATAAAGGACACAACTATCATAAAAATCAAAATCAAGTAGTAGAGAACAACCAGATCATCCACACCTTTTCCATAAACTCCAGACAAATGGCACGCTTCCAGCAGACTACGTTGACAGGTCTGCCAAAAGAATATTTTGGAGTTATTAAACGCAAACCTAATCCAACACAGACGAAGTTAAAAGAACACGAACAATAGCAAAATAATAGCCGATCGCTCATAGCTTCGGAATTTTTAATCTCTTAAAAGCATCCAATTCAGGCACCTCTATGAACTTCAATAAATGATTCTGAGATGAAAACCAACAATTCTCTCCTTCCAACAATGGTGGATTTCATTTCAGTTTCTGAGATTAAAAGCTCATAGCTTATATTGGCTTCCTTAACTTTCATCCTTCCAATAATGGCATAAATGTGGTATCTAAAAAAATGCTCATGTGACTGTTATTATAACCTAACATTTTAGTACTTCCTAATTGCCCAACTATAACAGATTTATCACTCAAAGGTTCATTACAAACCTATGATCATAACTCATCCACCCAATTGGAGGAGTGTTCTTAGGGCCCGTTTGGTATTGATATCAGGATTTCAGGTATCTGTGTTTGGTATATACAGATATCGATATCAAACTGACTGTTTGGTACAGGTAGATATCGATATCAGTGATATCAGAGTGGTATTGGAGTGTTATTTTGATATCTTTCAAAAAATTGGAATATCAAACATATCACTCGTACCCATACCCATATCCGATACCTTGATATCACTCATACCCATATCTTGATATCCATACCGATACCCATACCCGATATCTCATATCTTTGATATCGATACCAAACGAGCCCTTATATGATTCATGTGCGCATGTTAATCTCGTTTTCTCACTCATAAGCTTGAAAATATTTTCAGGTTAATCCATCAACTACAACACTGAGCATTCAACCCCAAAGGCTAAAACGTTTCTAATTTCAATCATTTCATCTTTCAATCAAATAGTAGCAATCGAAAACAAACCAATCAACCAACTAAAGTGGACCAATTCTAATCTTTCGCTCCACATTATCAAACATTCAAACCCCAAGATTTGAAGCACTCAAATCAAACTGCCAATTTTAAAGAGCATAATCACAGAAGAATGATACCTGTAAGCAATATCCAGTACCAGCCCTCTGAAACAGGAGAGCTCATCGTTGTCAAACTCCCCGAACTCCTCGTCGTCGTAGTCGTCGCTATCGCTATCCCGGTAATGCTCCCCGGCGGTGGAGCGACGGTTGGTGTTGTGGGCGGACGAGGAGGCCAAAACCCTCAGCGCGAATCTTCTAGGTCTTGGCCTTTGAAATCCAGGAGAGCAAGCGGCGACCAGCCTCAGCAATCCGCCATTAAAGCTGAGCTTATACTGAAGTGGATTTCTGGAGTCGCTGGGACCTCCATTGTTGCCCTTAAAGTGCAGCTTCAGGCGTCCTTGTGACGTAATCTGAGCCATCAAATCGGAAACCGGCGTCGTTTCTTCCGATCGAACGGAGGAAGGAGAGGAGAGTGAAAGAATTTGAGCTCCACAGAAACGGCAGCTACCACTCATTTTGCCCAGATATCTTCTCCTAGTGGGTCCCTCTCTCCTTCTCGAACTTCCGTTTGGATTATGAATTTAGCTTAGATGTTAACATTATATGATCAATTTAAGAAGAAAAAGAGAGTAGCTTGGATGAATTTCTGCTACTTCTTCCGGTATATTTACATTGCAAGATGCGATTTTCTTGCACGTCTATCATTTAGTTATAGATAGTGACTCTTTAGACGTTTGCAAGGTGTTCTATATTGATCACACATACAAATTAAAAAAAAAAAAAATTGAGAGGTACCGTGAGATTTTGCAAATTCTGGTGGCACTCACATATTTTAACTATTCTGCATGATAATCCTTTAACTCTTTAAAAATTTCGTCAAATTAGCTTTAGTTACTTGAATTGTTAAAAGAGTTATTAAATTATTATTTTTGAAGCTAAAAAAGCTGTTATTCGATATTTGTTTTTAAAAAAAATGTTAATCATTAATATCACACATATAAAAAGAAAAAACAAAAGAAACAAAAGTTATGAAAGGAGTACAAGCTTTATGAGATAGAAGAATATGCACTATCGAGGTCCCAAATTAACATTTGTTTTTTTAATATGTGATATTAATTATTAACATTTATTTTTCCTTTTCTTTTAAAATCAAATTACAACTTTTTCCCTTAAACAAATAATAATTTAACAGTTCTTTTAACGATTCAAGTAACAGAGGGTTATTTGGCGAAATTTTTAAATAGTTGAGGGTTATCAGGCGGAATAGTTAAAACCCGTGGATGCCTCGCAGAATTTGCAAAACCTCGAGATTACTCTAGAATTTGAATGAGAATTCTAGATCTAATACGATCAAGAACATAAAAAAGAAGAACACAAAGATCAGAAGTAAACTCTCTCAATGATTTTAGTAGCTGAACACAACTTATATACGATAGTGAAGAGTTAGTTATGAACTAACTCTGGTTAGCTAACAAACTAACCTTAGTTGACTAACTCTAGTCAACCTATTAACATAATTAACAACTGAATTCTATATCCCCCTCAAGTTGGAATAGATACAAATCCTAACTTGTGAATAAGAAATTCATGTTGAGATCGACTCAAAGCTTTTGTCATGACATCAACCAACTGATAACTTGTGTGTATATAAGCAGTCTGAAGAAATCCGCTGAGAACCTTCTCTCTTGTGAAGTGACAATCCAACTCAAGATATTTAGTCCTCTTGGAAGCAAGGATTGGCAACAATCTGCTGAGCTACTTTGTTATCACAGAACAAAGTGATAGGCTGAGCTACTGGGATTAGCAAATCTTGCAGGATGAAGCTTGTCCACACCAATTCTGAAGTTGTTGCAGCCATGCTTCTATATTCTGCTTCAGCAGAAGATCTGGATACCATTGCTTGTTTCTTTGTCTTCCAAGACACCAATGCATGTCCAAGGAATATACAATATTCAGTAAAAGATCTTCTAGTTGTGAATAGGATAGAAAAGCCCTTTATTCACTGTCCCTTTCAAATACCTTAGTAAATGCATAGAAGCTTGGAAGTGAGGCTGTCGAGGTGTAGACACATACTGTGATAAATGTTGTACAACATAGCTTATATCTGGTCTAGTCAATGCCAAGTACAAGAGACGACCAACAAGACGTCTATATTGCTCAGAATCTTATAAAGGTACCCCAACATCAACACTCAACTTTAATCCAGTAGGCAAGGGAAAATGAACTATCTTTGCATCCTCCATTTGAACATCAGAAAGTATGCCATTCACATATTTCCTCTGACTTAGAAATGTACCTTGATAAGTTCTCTAAATCTCCATGCCCAAAAAGAATCTAGCTTCCCCTAAATCCTTTATTGTGAATTTATCATGCAATGCTGCCTTTACATGATTCATTTCACCAACATCTATCCCAGTCAACAGAATATCATCAACATAAACAAGCAATACAATAAATGAACCCTCCTTGCTCTTTGTGAATAAGGAATAGTCATTGATGGACTGTTTATATCCTAAATTCACTAAGAAATCAGTCAATTCATGGTTCCACTGTCGTGATGCTTGTTTCAATCCATAAAGAGACCTCTTTAATTTGCACACTTGCCTTGAAGATGCCTTATGATACCCTTCTGGGACAGCCATATATATATCCTCTTCTAAGAACCCATGCAGAAAAGCATTGTTCACATCTAGTTGAAAGAGAGGCCATTCCTTAGCAGTTGCAAGAGCTAAAACAATTCTGACTGTAGGTAGCTTAGCAACATGACTAAAAGTATGTTTATAATCTTTTTCCAACTTTTGGTTAAATCCTTTAACCACTAACTTCGATTTGTACCTCTCTATGGTTCCACCAGCCTTGAATTTCACTTTGTAGACCCACTTGGATCCAATAGCAGTGTGATCACTTGGTAACTGAGGCAATTTCCAAGTACCATTGCTTTCCAATGCCAGTAACTCCTTCTGTATTGCCTCTTACCATTCTGGTTTCCCTCTTGCTTTAGAGTATCTGGATGGCTCATAAAATGTTATAACAAGAGATAAACATGAAAAGAAGTCTTTGTCAAGGAACAATTGGCTACCTGAATTCTTTGCTGTCAAAGCATAATCCCTGGACCATGTTGGAGGTTGTTTGGTCCTAGTAGATCGTCTAACATCAGTTGGAACTGGTTCAGGTGCTTGAGATGCTGGTGATGAAGTATGATTTGGTGCATGAATGAATATTGATTGATGCATTGGACTTTCATGTAGCTGACTATTATCTTGTATAAGAGGTTCTGGACAAGCTGGTTGTGCTGGAACATCACTGTGATAAACTCTAGGCACATACTGCAACAAAGGCTCATCCTCTGTGTCTTCAACAAACATTGACAGAGACAACTCAGAACAAGATCCCTTGGACAACTCAATATTTCCTTTCTTGAAAGGAAACTAATCTTCATGGAATTCCACATCTCTACTGTAATAGACTTCCTTAGTCTCAAGATCATACAACTTGTACCCCTTCTGCTGACTAGGATAACCAATCAAAACACTTCTTCTGCCCCGAGCATCAAACTTATCACATTTCCTCTTGATTGCAGCACCATAACATAAGCAACCCATTACTCTTAAATTCTCAAATTGAGGTGTCTTTTGAAACAGAACTTCAAAAGGAGTTTTCCACCCAACATTGACTAAAGGCATCTTGTTGATTAAGTAGGTAGCATTCAACATACATTTCCCCAAAAATTTCTTAGGGAGATTAGCATGTAGCTTTAAAGCTCTAGCTGTTTCAATTAGATGTCTGTGTTTCCTCTCCACCACACCATTCTGTTGTGGTCTATAGGGCATGGATCTCTGATGCATGATCCCTAAACCAGAGAAAAAAACAATCATCTCTTTGTTGAACAATTCAGTCCCATTATCAGACCTTATCCTTTTAGGCACTACTCATCATTGCTATAAAACTTTTGACAATCTCCACAACTTGCTACTTATTGTGTATGAGATATCTCCATGTTGCTCTACTCAAGTCATCTACTATAGTGTAGAAATAATGCTCACCACTTATGTTAGCAACATGATAATGACCCCAACAATCCATATATAATAGATCAAAACACTTTACAAACTTGATTTCACTGTGTGGAAAAGGAAGAAGATGTAACTTGGCCATTCTACAAGTATCACAAAAGTTGTCAAGTATCTTCTCTGCCTTACATCCTAAAACATGTTTCAATCTAGAAAAAGATATATGACCTAGTCTCTCATGAATAATATGGTTACTATCCCCTGTACAGAAAGAATATCAGCCTTTATTTTGCTGAAAAACTTTATTTCCTTGTGCCTGCAACTTGTATAACCCTCCTACTTCCCTTCCAACAACAATGGCTGACTTAGTCTAATGGTCATGTAGGGCACATTGAGGCGTATCAAATATTTCCATCATATTCCTTTGAGCAACAATTCTGCTAACTAAAAGTAGATTAAACTTGAAATCTTTGAGATGCAACACATTCTATATCACAAAACCTGGACTAATAACAACATCACCACACTACATAACCTTTTTGACAACTCCATCTGGTAACTTAACCTGTATAGGTGTCACTAACTGTTTCACATTGATCAACAAATCATAATATGGAGTCATGTGGTCAGTTGCTCCAGTATCTAAAATCCACTCATGTTTATTGAACATATGAGCAATTAAAGATACATGAGAACTACCTGCAAAATTTGCTGCTAAAGGCATCACCATTTTCCCTTTAAAGAGATTCACCATCTCATTACACATAGCCTGCACCAGTTCTGAGCAGACTTGACTATTCTTCCCAAACTGATACACTTCTTCTGTATCCAGTGGTGTGTGTTGCTGATTCCCATCCACCTGAGCAGCTATCTTGGTGGATGATCCAACTTCCCTCTTATTCCTCTTTCCCTTATACCAGTCCGGGTATCCTATCACTTCACAACATTCTTCAGAAGTATGCCATGTCCTGCTACAATGATGACACACTTTCTTCTCCCCAGACTTAGATTTTCCTGAATCTTTCTTCTCTGAACTTCCACCTTTCTGATTACTACTTTTCTGATTGTTGTAACTAGCCATGAAAGCACTAGAATCTGGCACAAAATTTGTCATCTATTTTTGTTGCTCAAATTGCATCACAATCTGGTATCCTTTGTTTACATTCAACAAAGGATCAATGGCTAATATTTGAGTTTTGACAGCATCATAGTCTCCATTCAAATTAGTCAAGAACTGCATCAATTTATCTTGCCTTTCTAGTTTATGAACCCTTGCAAGAACACGACATGTACATTTCTCTAAAGCTCCACAATTACAAGCAGGTATTCCATTCATGAACTGTAACTCATCCCAACACTTATTAAGCTTAGAATAGTATTCAGTTACAGACATGTTACCTTGCATTGTTCTCATTGTTTCTTGCTTCAGTTGAAACACCAATGGCACGTTGCTTTGGCTGTATCTCTCCAAGATTTCAACCCAAAGATCTTTGACAGATCCATTGTAGATGAATGTTCAAGTCAGTTCTGGCGTCATCGTTGTCGGTATCCAGCAAGGCACCATTCCATCGGCTCTAGTCCACCTCATGAAATCTGGTGAATCTTCATTCGGTTTCACAATGGATCCATCCAGAAAACCTAACTTTAGCTTTGTTCCCAAAGCCATCCGAATCTGCCTGCTCCAAGCATAGAAATTATTTCCATTGAACTGAATGCTAGAAAGCAACATTCCAGGATGATCCGAATTTGCAATGTTCAGAGGATCGCCTTGCGAATTGCTCTGATTTTGCTCCATTTGCGCAATCTGTGCCAGAAATCGATTTACTTCTTCTACCATTACTCCTCTCAAGAAATCACGAAATCAGAAAACGAATTTGGAGAACTCTGCTTCGATCTGTGTTGATCAATAAACTCTCATCTCACTCAATCAATCAACCAAGCTCTGATACCATCTAGAAGTTGAATGAGAATTCTAAATCTAATACAATCAAGAACGGAGAAAAGAATAACACAAAGATCAGAAGTAAACTCTCTCAATGATTTCAGTAGCTTAATACAGCTTATATACGGTAGTGAAGAGTTAGTTATGAACTAACTCTGGTTAGCTAACAAACTAACCTTAGTTGACTAACTCTAGTCAACCTATTAATAAAACAAACAACTGAATTCTATAGTTACCTCGCAGAATTTCCGTACAAATTTTCATATAGTTAAGCATTGTCCTCAATGATTGTCTTTTTGGGGATGAAATGGATAAATATAAGCATGGTCCTCAATGCTTGTCTTTTTGGGGATGAAATGGATAAACTATGTGTATCGTCAATCTAATGTCATAAGTTTGGTTTATATTTAGGGAGTGTTTGGGACAAAGATTTACTTACATCCGTAAGAATAATTCTTACACTTCTATTAAAGTAAAAGGGCATGAAAGTAAATATCATAATTTCTCGATAATACTAGTATAACACAACTTCTATTTTTTCCTAAAAATAACATTTCATTTACTCTTCATCTTCTACCTTCATCTTCCTCCCATCTACCTCCTTTTAATTCACATCGGAAAATTCTGGTTCCTTTTTTACTGGTGTGTTTTTATAAGAAAAAAATTTGGATAGCCTAACAACGGTTAATAGGAGACCTAAGAGCATCCTTACGGATGAGATCAGACTAATCTAGGAGAAATCCAGCAGTTGAAGAGAGGTGATGAAGACGGGTAAGACAGTCGGCCACCCAATTCACCTCACTAAAAGAATGGCAAATCTGCACATGCTCGAATGTCTGTAAATCGCAAAGGATGTCAGCAACGATCATATCTATATTCCAAGAACTATTCGAGCTTCTATTAACTGCATTAATCAAATACAAGTTATCATCTTTAATGATAATATATTTAAGACCCATGTTTTTAGCGGCTAAGATATTACTTTTCATTGATAAGGCTTCTGTTGTGAGTATACTATTTTGTTCACACTTAAGTGATGCCATGTGAACAGGATTAGCATGGTGATTCCTAATAATGCAACCAATTGATGTTGAACCATCTTGTAGCTTTGATCCATCAAAATTAATTATATGGTTTATTGGAGGTCATTCCTATATTAGGTTTCTTTTTTTTCCTCGTCGGTGCTTGTTGAAAGCATGGAGGTAGAACCTCTGTATCTTTTTTTTTTTTTTAGTTTTTCCCCATTTGGTAATTTGTTGTTTAGTGTAAATGGATACATCTTCTAAGTGTCTTATTTGATTTGGGTAAAAAAGTGTAAGATTTGCTTTATGCCGGATACACCACCATAATGTAACTAATTCCACTAGTTCATTTTTGTTTAGGGTGTTGTGGAGCTTTGTAAGAAATTATCTTGGTTTCCGATTGTTCATGTTGATATTTTGTATGATATGTGTTGTTTTATTGTTAATTATCCGTAGATGTTTATTTGTATGACTGTATTTGATTATCATGTGATATAAGTCTTCTTGTGAATTGTTGTATAATCAACAATTTAGTGGGACAACAACGTGTTCTTCGTAGAATCTTATCTTTGTTGATAATCCAGTATGGGCCAATTTTTAAATGATTTTATTTATTTATTTTAGGGTATATATCCATTTTTCAAATCCAGGATAAATCGATGATGTTATTTTCTCCATTTTTTGTTAGGGGTTGAAAGGCCAGACTAGTAGAGAACCAACCATTTCTGCTAGGGCTTCAATAGAGTATGTCTTGAATGTGGTTTGTTAGTATGGTATAGAACATATGGTTTTAATAACATCTTCATGCAGAATAGTATTTAGATTATCAATGTCCCAAGCGGAATTATTTTTAATAAATTCCCTACTGAAGTATTTTAATTAATTAGGTCCGGGTTCTTGGATTTAGATTTTAGACTACCAATAGCAGTTCAGGAATCATACCAAAACTTAATAGTCTAACCATCACCGACATGCCATTTTAAACCTCTAAAGAAAGACTCTTTAAGACGATAAAGCTTAGTCCATTGCTAGGATGTGTTTGTTTAACTTTTATATTGGAATATGTTATCATGTTTTAGGTATTTCTTCATATGATTTGGCCCCAAATATATTTGGTTCAACAAATACTTTCCATAATGATTTCATTTAAAGGGCTTCGTTCATGTCTTTGGTTTTCCTTATTCCAATTCCTCCGCTTTGATGAGTTTTGCAAATTTTGTCTCATCCAATTAGTGGTTTGTAATTATTTTCCTTGTTTTAAAAGAAACTTTTGTTAATTTTGTCCAGTTCATTGTATGTATATAGGTAGGAAGCATGAAGCTTTGCATGAGAAAATTTGGACAGGATACATATTTAATTGGATTGAGGTAGATCTTCTTGCTTGGGATAGGATATTAGCTTTTCATTTTGATAGTTGGTTTCTTAGTGACGGTATCATGATTTACTTTTCCATTAATAATTAAGCACCCTAGGTATTTCTCAAGGGAGTTTGTGCATTCTATGTTAAGCGTTTGTTTCAATGATTGTTTTTTGGGAGTTTGTGATATTCATTGTAACCTGGAAAGAAGATTCATGGTAGTTTACTTTCTGGCCTGATATAGTGTAGTAATCTTCAATAATGGTTTTTACTAGAGAACACGCTGATTGTTTTGCTTTAGCAAATATCAAGATATCATCCGCAAAGGCAAGAAAATGGATGTGAGTGCTTTTTTTCTAGAAAGTTTGAAGGCAATTTGTTTGTTTGTATTTCACATTTCTTTTGTAGATTTCTAGTGAGGGTTTCAGCCCCTAGAATGAAAAGGTAAAGAGACATCGGGTCTCCCTGACGAAGTCCACGTTCCAGGAAAAAGATGTCAGTGGGTCCGTTATTAACTAGGACGGAGAATGATACAATTTTAATGCATACTGCAATCCTACTTGTAAATTTGTTGCAAAATCCAAATTTGCGAAGAACTTGAAAAATGAACTCCTATTTGATTCTATCATAGGCCTTTTCTATATCTGTTTTTTTTTTTGTAATTCATCATTCTTTCCCTTTCTTAGCTCTAAAAGAGTGGAAATTTTCATGAGCAATCAATACGTTGTCTTGAATAGCTCTTTTTGCAACAAAAGCACCTTGTAATAGGTGAATGAGTTTTTCAATTACTTTCTTTATTGTTAGTGATGATTTTAGATATTGTTTTATAGATTGTAGGGCAAAGGACTAATGGGTCTATAATGATTGGTAGATGAAGGGTTATCACATTTAGGGATGAGAATGATGAAAGTATGGTTTGTTTGTTTGAATATTTTCCTTTTTGGTAAAAGCTTTTGACAACTTTTAAAACTGTTGGCTCAATAATATGCCAGTAACTTTTATAAAATTCAGTCGTCATGCCATCAAGACAAGGAGATTTGTTGTCTCCAATATTGAAGATTGTGTTTTGAATTTCTTCATTTGTTATGTTGCTTGTTATAATTTCATTATCATTGGGGGGAATTTTAGCCTAACATATTGTAATTGCTCTTGTAGTAGGGCTATGCTTGATGTTACCTTTTTTCTTAAGTTCAAAATCCGTTTTGATATCATTTCGAGTATTTTCTTCTCCAATGATTGTGGTGCCTTCCAGTGTAGTAATTTCCTTTATGATTTTCAACTCCTTTTTTCCATTGGGTATACGATGAAAATAGTCGGTGTTGAGGTCCAAAGACTTTATATGATGAACCTCAGCTCTTTGACTCCAATTTTTTTTAAAAAAAAGATAGGAGTTTGCCTTTTTTTTTGTTAATGAGTCTAATTTGTTTATCTGTGAGCCTATGGTTTGGTATTCTACCAGTGGTTGTTTGGATAGTTAACATACCGTCTTTAATTTCCTTGAGTTGTTTGAAGATGTTTCCAAAAGTTTTAATTCCATTTTTTTGCACTAATTTAAGGGCTTTTGTTTTTTTAGAGAATATACATGTTGGAGCCCATTTTCAAATCCTTTCTTTTCATCCACATTTTCTCAAATTTGAAAGGTTGTCCTTTAGTACTACTTTGGCTATTTACTATAACACATATAGGCAGTGGTCTGATGATGAGAATGCATGGTTTTTACAATTAACACTTGGAAACCATGAAATTATTTGGTGGTGCGCAAGAACTCTATCTAATTTTTCATAGATGTTGTTAGTGTGAGTTTTATTTTTCCTCCATGTAAATTCGTTTCCAGTAGTGGAGATTTCACATAAGTCACACTCATTTTTAAAATTGAATAATCTATTGAACCTACTAGGATTGGCAAGAGATCCCCATAATTTTTCTTCAGGTTTTTGGATTTCATTTAGATTTCATATGATAATGTATGGGAGTTGAGTTTGAAGTATCAAGTTAGTGAGGTTGTCCCAAAAAGACTCCTTGTCGGCCTCATTTGGGGTGCATATATGAAATGTATAAGCATCGTAATATTTTCTTTTAAGTATTTTATTTTTCATTCAAATTCATCTGGATGTTTGGGCAGCTAATTCAAATACTTCATTATGGACTTGGTATGATTTTCATAGAAGGCAGATGCCACCTGCTCGACCCAAAAAAGGTGAGAAGATAAAATGATCAAAACCAGCTTTTTCCATATTGGTTCTCCCGATTGGACATCCATTTGAGTTCAGCTAATGCCATGACTTGTATTCTATTAATTTGTAAAAAGTTTCTATATCGGTCCAAAGGTTTTTTCTACCTAAACCCTGACAATTTCAAAGGCTTATCTTCTTGGGAAACTTTTTTTTTTCTTGTGCAAGAGTTTGGTCCTTGCCTATCGGTGATTGCATTTTTCCCAGTTTGAGCTTGATGTGTGATTGCAATTTTTCCAGTTTGATTTTGGTGTATGACTAATAGATATAGTATCCCATTCTATCTTAGTTTTTCTTGGCTTAGTTTGAACTGTTTTATTTTGTCTTTTGTTACTATAATGGAAAGTTGGGCCAAAATCTAGTATAGAAATAGAAATGGGTAGATAGATATGTTTAGTAAATAATTAGCTAACAAAATCCGGGTAAGGGCATGAAATTGTGCTCTCAAGAGCCCATTAATATCAAAGAGATAAAGCTGCTTACATATATTCTGCGATCCAAAAGAATGTTGTGAGGCTTTAAAAATTAAGAACAAATATAGCTTTTTTGTGAAACAATACTTGAGAATGAAATGATAAAAATGAGAGGATTTAATACATTTCAATGTAAAGTAGAGTAGTGTTATGATTGTGTTGTAGTTGGTTCCTCTTTGGCAATACATTTTGTTTTGTAGCACTTGCAAGAGAATTGCCCTTGTTGTACCATGGTCTTCTGCATGTATGTTCTATTTAGGCATAGCTGGTTTCCTTGAATAAATCCAGTTGAAGGCAACATGAAACTAAGATCAACAGATTCAAGTGGAAGCATAGGAAATCAAGTCTTTAATTTTATCTGCAATGATGACACACTAGAGCAAGTAAAAGTTCTTTTGATTGAGTACTCCATGGTCATATAGGCATGTATAGCATGCAATGAAAAGATAATTACAGAAAAGATCTGTATTTTTCCCTTGTCAGACCAAAGGGGTTGGGTAGGAGGTTCTTTGCTAAGTATTGGTAGAATGCATTTTTTATGATCAATTTTAATGTAAAGTGTGATGATAACACCACATACTGGGCAATATTAATGGGATCAATTCACTATTATAATGTATTTTCTCAACTTGTGAAGACAACCTACCAAGCATGTAATCAAACACACATTTTCATGGAGGGTAGATCTATGCTGACATAGATGCATAGTTTGTTCATGCCAATTGTTAAGTAGTTTTTAAAACTACTTTGTACACTTGTTTTAGGGTAAGGGAAGTTTGGGTAGTTAGGTTTCGGACCCTATATTTGAGTTACAAGTGTTGAATTGAAAAGGGTGTGGGGTTGCTTGAGAAGGATATGGGGGTAATGGTATTTGTCAGAATTTTGTAATTGTTCTTTGGGGGAATCCATGTATTTGACTCTCTGGTTTTTATGTTGGGATTATTCAAGTGAATGCAGGTTATGGTAATAGTTTTAGACATGAGTTTAATGTTTAACACACAATGATAAACAAAGATCATGCATAGATAAATATTACACATAGAGCTAGGAATTACATGGAAATAGAAAGTTGCATACTGGAAATTTAAACATTGACTTAGAAGAGGAATTGTTGTAGGATGTTTCATGTGGAAGGTGAAATAGCTAGAGGGTAGATAGTAGCTCCAAATGTTGTACACAAAAAAGGAGATCAAAAGGAGGCAATTCGAATTGTGTTTATCATTTAAACCCTTGGATCAAATTTTGAACTTCTTATTACCTATTAGCTTAGAGGATGCAATGTCTTCAGTCCCCTCTTGGTTTTTCCTCTTACTTGATTCAAATGTTGACATGTCATTGGATAGCACTCCCATGGTACCCAGTTTTAGCAGCATGGAGCCAATGGTGTTAGTAGAGAAAAAAGAAGCATCTTCCTCAATTTTGACTTCAGGAACTGTAGTATCAAGGAGGAAGTGACTGATCTCATTATCATCAAACTCATCACTGATATAGGTATCATTTGTATTTCCTTCATCCAACAGATCATCTTCCTCATAATTGAAGTCACCATAATCCTCAATTCTAAACACTTCATCACTATTAACCTTGGGAGTCTCCAGAGGGGGATGAGTGCCGCCAACATCCACTATAGAATCACCATTTGGGTGGGTTACTATGATATGGTACCTCTTAATGATCAAATGGATTGCATTGGTAGGATTGGTTTCAAGTAAGGGAACCCTAACTGTTGGGAAAATAACAATAGCGTCAATAGGATTCACCATCATTTAAGGGGAAAAAGTAGCATTTGTTAGAAGATTAGACACATTAGTGACCATTTTTGCAGGGGTACTTTGAATTGGTTCATCCATGGTAATACCATGGATCACCACCACTGATGACTTTAGCAATTTCAGTGATAATGACATAGTCATTAGTGGTGGTATGAGCTTCCATTTCCTCACTCGAGGAAAAATCATTTGAATAGGCCTTAGAAGATTCTTCTTATTGGTATGTGACAGAGATGCCATTGTTGGGTGTAAGGTGGGTTTTGGGATCTTGAGGGGTTTTGGTGTTGGGGTTTTTGTTGTGAGCTTTATTCCTGTTCTTAACATTTTCCCACCTAGGGGATTCCGGAGAGGATTTTGTGGTGGAGTTTGTGCATGTTTTGTTTCCTAAAGATAATATGAAGTTTTGGTGGCTTGTATTGCCTCAAAGGACAATCATTGAACAAATGGTGAGGATCACCATAGTTCCTACAACCTTCAGGAACATCCTCAAACCAAAGGAAAAATTCCTTCATTTCCCCAAATTCATCACGGATAAGGATATTATTTTTTGTTGTTTTCTCAAAGTCCATATTGATACAAAACCTAACAAATTTGTCAACTTTCTATTTTCTAAGTCAGGATAATTTTTTAGGAGAATCCCAGCCTTATTGTATTCTATGATAGTCTTAATGGCTTCATAGTTACAATATTCAGGAGGTAAAAGAGGAAGTCTTACCCACATATCAAGTTTGGATATAGATATTGTTTGTGGATTGAAGTTGGATGACTATGGTTTAAGAAGGAGAAGTTGACTAAAGATATAGTAAGGTCTCCCTTCCTATTTTTTGTTGATCAAGAGGGTTTGGGAATTTAATCTCAAACCACCCATATTGACTATCAATGAAATCAAGCTCATCCTTGATGTCTTTCCAATCATGCTTAAGTTTACTCATAACTCTGGATACATCAATCTTGTTACCAATAACAAAAGAAAATAGGGAGGTTTTCTGTGTTTTTTGGGCCTCTTCTCTCACTTTAGAGAGTCGAGCAAGGTAAGATGAGACATCCATCTTCATCTCCCTCTTTCTTTTCTCAATTGGAGTAGGATGTGATGCATTTGAAGAGTTGTTGCTAGGGTAGATTGTTTTTTTTTTTTGGTTTTATGTTTTGTTTTTTCTTTGCCTTACTGGATGTGAATTGTGAAGCCCCATACAAGGGAAGGTTGGTTTGGGGAGGCAAGTTGATAATGGTTTGTGAGACCCCAACAACCTTGATTGTGGGCTTGGAAGTACCCTAGTGAAGCCTAGGACATGCTCACTAGTGGTAGATTTGTTTTGAGAATCCATGGTGGATTCCTGATTATTGTAGTACAAAACCTCATAATAAAATAATTTTTTGCCTTTCTCCATGATAATTGAGAAATTTGAGAGACATGGAATTCCAAACAAGTAGAGATGAACCAAGAATAGAGATGAACACACATGCAAGAGACATGGCGAAATAAGTGAAGATAATGTAATATTGAAGTTCGAAGTACGTGTTCAATTTATAGACAGATAAATAAGAGCAACAAGAGAAACAAATAAAACTTGTCATCAGAGAGAGTGGTAGCACCTTGTAGAGCGACTTAGTTGGGATTCAACGAGAGGCTAACGCCTACCCGAGAAGGATTCAGCTGGTCAAGTACAACAAAGCAATGACACGGGAAGCGAAACCACCAACCACACACATCCAAAGCTGAACTAGTCCCATCACTAGTACATAAAAGGGGATTAACCGCACTATTATTGCAGCGGATTTATAAAACCAAGGTAACGAAAAAACACGGACCATGGTTATACAAAATAACGAAGAGTAAAAGGCTTTTTTATTAATTAAACTCGCACTGCGGTTTCAAAATATCAACCGCGGTAAACATAAAACATGGACCACGGTTACGATATTAACGCGATATTGCCTTTTTTCCATTTAAGTATATACGTCACCACGGTCCAGTTGTAACTGTGGTAAACGTCAATGCACACCACGGTTCACTGGAACCGTGTTATACTGAACCGCGGTTATATACAACCGCTGTCTTAATTTTATAATTTTAGGTTTTAATTTGTAAGTTTTGCAGGCGCCGCTAATTCGATTGATTACCTTGCATAGTTGCTCACATGCCGCCGAGACCCTTGCATTCCATCCACCGAGAGACTCTCGCCATTCCGCCCTTCTTGGTCGTCGCCACCGGCCGCCGAAGTATTCTTTGTTTCCATCCGCAATTTCGCTCCACCGGCCGCCAAAACCCCTCCCCGGTGCTTCTCCCTAAACCTAACCCAACTTCGATCTCCTCCGGTGCTTCTCCCTCCCCGACGCGGTCCCTCGTCGGTGCTTTTCCCTCCCCGGTTCGACGTGGTCCCAGGTTAGTTACTGAATGTTGGCTTACTTCAGATTAGTTTTGGGTTTGATTACCATTTTATGTCTGGAATTTGGACGTTTGAAGTTGGGTTAGGTTTAGCTCAATGTTTAGAGTTGACATGAATTAATTACTTCAGATTAGTTTTGGGTTATGGTCAACATGTAAATCCAAACTGAATGGTACTATCTTAAAGGTATATCTTAATGGTACTGCCATATGACTAGGCATATATATGGTTTATATGTGCTCAATAGGGGAACATGAGCTTGTGTAGTTTGTACATTGTAGTTTTCTTTCTAAGTCTTTTTCTTGTGGTATAGCGATTTCATCTCCAAGTAAAACTCCAATCACAGTCATATGCATAGATTGGCAGGGTGAAAAATATTCTGATTTGATTTGATTTTGCAAACTTGAATGCATAGTTGTATGGTTTGTCATATAGTATACAACTTCTCTATTGTTATTTTAAAAATAAGGCCTTGTTGGCTTAATCTCATCCTTAGTAATAGCAGCTGGTGTCCTATGATGAACTTGTGTAATTTTAATCATCATGTTGCTTTGCCTAGCCTTAGGCTAGTTGATCTCAGCATAATGTGAAGTGAATTTGAGAAACTAGGAAGACATTCCTCTTAACTCTATCTTTTGACTCGATAACTGGAATTCTATTTGATGGATTGCGATTTTGTTAATGAAATGGACTCCAAACTCTTGAAATTAGGCCTTGTGGATGTTTAATTCATAAGGTTAGCATATTAAGTAAAGTAATTAACCTCATTAAAACTAATATTTTATTGTTTCTATCAACGGTTGGGAATTTAAAGGAGGAATTTTGATTTGATTTTGCAGGATACCATGTGAATACAAAAACAAGAAGTTAGCTGTGAGAGTGGAGGAGTACATCAAATACCCCAACAACTTGGCTATTACCATCCTCTTCCAAGGCAGACAAACTAAAATTTGGATAATTGAGGTGGCCCAGGTAACTATCATACTACATTTATCTTTAGTTTGTTGACGAGTACATGGACCCTCATTGCAATCAAAATGCTAGGGACACTTATGAATCCATCAAAATATGTGAACCCCATTAGACTTTCATTTGTCTGGAACTTTGTATTTCTGAACCCGTTCATTTTTTCAACTAGGCTACCTTCGCCCTGGCCTTAAGCAAGGTGTCTTCTCCCCTCGCGAGGAAGACCTCACTGTCCATTTGCATTATCTTCTAGGCAATAGGTAATTATTCATTTATAATTTGATATGATTAATTTTTCTTCTTGAGCTTCATTTTCTTGCGTTATAGTTGTACAAACATCAAGATGATTGATTGATATGAATAGTAAGTTTAGATAAGAAGTGATCATAATGTATATACAACAATCATCAATGTTGAATTCTGTTTTGAGCCTTGTGTTACGTGGCTTGTGATGCTTCCATGACTATTTGCCTATTTCAAATCTGCTCAACATATCTGCACTTTTTAGTTTTAGGACTAGTTTATAAATTTAGCTTTATGTGTGCAAGAACTGAACCCATAACAAAACAAGTTGATATCAAATGATAAAACGCATGGAATGAAATCTAGTTGATATGCTTTATTTTTGGGACTTGTCTTATAAGGTCATGTCATGAATATACTATAAAAAGCTTTGTATAACTTGTTTTAGCCATGATTATTTTTTTAACTATAGTTGATATTAACTAAGCTAGTAAGGTATGGATCAAAATTGGATGACTGCTGATCATTTGACGTCTGAGTACCAAAATGGGGTCACAGAGTTCATAAGGTTTGTTGTGGAGAATGCCAAAAATTCTCAAAAAATACTTTTCCCTTGCAAAAATGCTACAATAGTAAATGATTAGACGCTGATGGTTTGAGAGAACATTTGATTATCAATGGAATTGATCATCTGTACAGCTGTTGGATTTGGCATGGTGAGAAAGAAAAAGTATCTGATAGTATGGATGGATCACAAGAAACTACAAATTTTGGTAGGGATCGTTTGGATGAAATGGCAGAAGATGTGGAGGAGAACTTCATTGATCAACCTGAGTTATTTGAAGACTTATTCAGTGATTCTCAAAAAGCTCTTTATTCGTTATGTACTAAACTCACAAGACTGTCTGCTATATTGAGGTTGTATAATCTGAAAGTTGTTCATGGATGGACTGATAAAAGTTTTACAACCTTACTTGAACTTTTGAAAAAAATGCTTCCTAGAGATTCTGTGCTACTTAAAAATACCTACCGGCCCAAAAAAATACTGTGTCCCTTAGGTCCAGATTATGAGAAAGTTCATGCATGTCGTAATGATTGTATACAATATAGAAAGGAGTATGCATCATTGGATAGATGTCCAAACCCTAGTTGTGGTGAGTCAAGGTACAAGAGAGATTATGTATCGGTGAAGATGGTATGGTACTTTCCTATAATATCGCGATTCAAACGTCTATTTGATGATCCAGAAGATGTGAAGAATCTAAGATGGCATGTTGATGAAAAGATTTTTGATGGCAAATTTAGACATCCGGCTGATTCTACACAATGGGTTAGCATTGATCATAAGCTTCTTGATTTTGGTTCTGATGCTAGAAACTTGCGTCTTGCTTTGTCATCCGATGAAGTTAACCCACATGGTAATCAATCAACTTCTCATAGTACTTGTCTTGTTGTGCTTGTGATCTATAATCTTTCACCGTCTTTGTGCATGAAACGAAAGTATATGAATTTGTCTTTGTTGATTTCTGGTCCGAAATAGCCTGGAAATGATATAGATGTTTACTTGGCACCGCTTATTGATGACTTGACACTTTTGTGGGATTCTGGTGTGGAGGTTTATGATGCATATCACAAGGATTTTTTTTGCTTACGAGCAATGCTGTTTTGCACGATAAATGACTTCCCAGCTTACGGAAATCTATCTGGTTACTATTAAGGGACATAAGGCATGCCCTGCTTGTGAGGACAAGACTTGTTGTTTTCAGCTGAAATATGGCAACAAGCCCTTGTATCTTCAATATCGCCGATTCCTGCCAATAGACCATCCATACCGCAGATTAAAGAAAGCATTCAATGGCAAACCCGAAGAAGAAAGAGCTCCTCGACCATTAACAGGCGCATAAATCATTTCAAAAGTCAAGGATATTAACTTGGTATTTGGGAAGAAGCGTGCAGATCCGCTCCCCACTAGAAGATAGAAGAAGAAGTCCATATTTTTCTCTCTTCCGTATTGGGAGCATTTATATGTTAGACATCGCCTGGATGTAATGCACATTGAGAAGAACGTATGTGATAGTCTAATAGGGACTTTGATGAATGTGCCTAAAAAGACTAAATATGGTATCAAGGCAAGGAAAGACATGGAGCTTATGGGCATGAGACCCGAGTTGGCTCCGGTTAAAAGAGGAGATAAAAGGTATCTACCACCTACTTGCTACACTCTTTCTAAAGTAGAGAAACGTCAATTCTGACAATTCTTTGGTGATATAAAGGTGTCGTACGGGTTCTCTTCAAATGTCAAAAGTCACGTAAATATGAAAGAACTGAGACTACATGGAATGAAATTGCACAATTGCCACATTGTAATGCAATAATTTTTGCCGATTGCTATACGTGGCATTCTACCCAAACATGTTCGAAATACCATCATTCGTCTTTGTTTCTTCTTTAAGAAAATCTACAGCAAGGTCATTGATATAGAGGAGTTGGATAATTTGCAAGCTGATATTGTGATTACATTGTGCCAACTTGAAATGTATTTTCCTCCGTCCTTTTTTGATATAATGGTTCATCTGATGGTTCATCTTGTGAGAGAGATAAAATTCTACGAACTAGTATACTTGAGTTGGATGTATGATATATGAAAGTTTTGAAAGCATACGTGATGAACATATATCGACCTAAAGGTTCTATTATTGAGCGATACATTGTTAAAGAAGCAGTTCACTTTTGTAATAAATACCTATCAGGTGTTGATGCAATAAGTCTTCCTAAATCAACTAGAATGGAAGTGAAATAATGACATGGAACGGCCGGTGCCAAAGTTAAAAGAATGTCTCTAGAAATGAGGCATCAAGCTCATTTGTACGTTCTTCGAAACACTGATGATGTGCAATCGTATATTGTTGAGCACGTGTCTTATTTGAGGAGCCAAAATCCAACTCGTAAGAGTGAGAAGTGGTTTATACAAGAGCATAGTCGGTCATTTAGTGATTGGTTAAGGAAGATAGTGCTTGACCAGTTAGAAATAGCACATGATTCAGTTTCGAACACATTGAGATGGTTGTCCAAAGGGCCTCTTCTTGATGCAACAACGTTCTCAGCATACAAGATAAATGGTTACACTTTCTACACAAAATTCCATGATGATAAAATTATGACGCAAAATAGTGGTGTAACATTAGAGCTCAAGCAATGCATATAGCAGGTGCAAAAGACAAAAATACAGTCTATGCAAATATGTCATACTATGGGGTTATTGCAAAGATATGGGAGCTTAATTACGTCGAGTTTAGGGTGCTAGTATTTAATTGCACATGGGCTGATGTTAGCAAGGGGATACATGTTGATGAGCTAGGCTTCACTCTCGTTGATTTAAATAAGCTCGGACATTAGGATGATCCATTTATCTTAGCTTCACAAGTAACACAAGTGTTTTATGTTCCTGGTCCGTCATATCGTAAGTGGTCGATTGTGCGATCAACAAAAGAAAGGTACATGATCGAGAAGGATGAAGAATAAAATGTGATGGAAGACTCCACTAACATCATGCTAATGAATGATATCAATGTTTATGAACAAGTATACTTGCGTCTGGATCAGACAGAACCAATAGTAATTGAGTGTTCTAGAAAAAAAACACTAAAAGAAACAGAGATGACATTTGAAGGTTATTCTCTGATTTGTTGTAAATGTTAGGTGAAAATTACATATTGGGATGATGTTCTATTTCAGTTTTTGACATTACATATTGAAGGTTATTCAATTTTGACATTACAGAACCAATAGTAGTGTTTTTTGTTGACTATATACATGCTTTACATATTTTTTATAATAACTTATGTTGATATACTTGCAAGGATTATTTTATACTCTTAATATACTTATATTTGTTGGGATTTATAAGTGTATGCACTTTCTTAGATGTGAATTCATATATTCTATGTGAAGCATTTAAAAGAGTGAAATTTAAGATGTCTAAATAGTATCAATAGAGTTAATTTTGTGTATTTTATCTTAATATACTTCTCTCTGATTTGTTTCTCTTTTTAACATATCATTTCTTATAATCATGTTTTGTAAATAAATGGTTCATACCTCTCATGCATGCTCGAGTACAAATAGCAACTCACCTTCTAGTGATTCTGACATGCACGTGGGTGGCAAACACAATGTTTCTCAAACACAATCTAGGAGTGTTTGGGATTTAGATCGAGTTAGACAACTGAGCAGAGATTCTGACATGCAGGAGGCATAAGGACAATGTTTCTCAAGTGCAATCTAGGGGTACTAGTGTTGTAGCTCGGATTTGAAATTACAGAACCAATAGTAGTGTTTGTTGTTGACTATATACATGCTTTACATATTTTTTTATAATAACTTATGTTGATAAACTTGCAGGGATTATTTTATACTCTTAATATACTTATCTTTGTTGGGATTTAGAATTGTATGCACTTTCTTAGGTGTGAATTCATATATTCTATGTGAAGCATTTAAAAGAGTGAAGTTTAAGATGTTTAAATAGTATCAATAGAGTTCATTTTGTATATTTTATCTTAATATACGTCTCTCTGATTTGTTATTCTTTTTAACATATCATTTCTTATAATCATGTTTTGTAGGTAAATGGCTCATACCTCTCATGCATGCTCAAGTACAGATAGCAACTCACCTTCTAGTGATTCTGACATGCACGAGGGTGGCAAATACAATGTTTCTCAAACACAATCTAGGAGTGTTTGGGATGTAGATCGAGTTAGACAACTAAACAGAGATTCTGACATGCAGGAGGGTGGTGAGGACAATGTTTCTCAAGTGCAATCTAGAGGTACTGGTGTTGTAGCTCGGACTAGACAACTGATCAAAGAATACACAAAAAAGATACGTTTGGAATGGGATCCGTATGGAAAACTGTGGGATGAACTCTCAACACTTATAGAGAGTTATATTGGATATTTAACTCGTACGCAAGTATCGATTACATACCGAGACTAGAGGAAAGTCCCACTTGAAATCAAGAATTCAATCAAGGATGTTGTTGAAGTACGTAATTTTCTACATCGTTCTTTCTATGTAGTTAGTAACTTAATTTCAAATTATTATATATGCAAGCATTTCAATATACTTGATATATAAGGTTCAACTTGAGAATAATAGTAATGTGAAAGAGTACTACATTAGGTGGCACCTAATGTAAATCTCTCGAACCACATTTAATCCAACATCAATTGTCTGGATAGGAAACAAAGAGATTAGTCAAAATAAGAGATCACAATATATAACCATCTTTATGTAACAAAATAAGCCATAACTTTGGACGTGATCGGGCATTTACAATTTGTTTGAACATAGGCTCAACTACAGTAAGTTGTTATATTTTCTATTTTTTTCCCACTCACACACCCTACCTTAATGATTTAGTCAAGGACTACGTATCAACTCTACAAATTCGTTGATTAATGTCAGGAGTTAAGCGTGGTATTACTACTTTTTATGCTATATGTGAAGTTTCTTTATATATGCTTGTTTCATGAAATCCTGTAAAGTGTTATAATGTTGTTCACTTTTAAGAAATGTCATATCATAAATATGTAACACATTTCCTCTCTTTTTTCAGCAAGCTTTTGAGATCTCTGTTAACGTTTACAAAAGATATATATTTAGGAGCGTTAGTGAAAAATTGAGAGATTTCAAAAAAAGTATTTAATAGAGAAGCCCATCGTAGCACAAACCCTCCTGCGCAATATGATATTATCGATCAGAATATGTGGGACGAGTTCTTACGACAACGATGCACTAAAGATTTTCAGGTACTATCTATTTAGTAATTGTTAAGTCGTGAGAATTTTGTTTTCTTTGTACTCAAAATTTTAACTTATTATTTACAGGAAGTAAGTGCACGAAATAGTAAAAATGCAAAGAAGATTGAGTATCCTTATAGGTTATCACGAAAGGGTTATCGACGTAAGACTAGAGACATGGTAATGCACTTACAATATTATGGTTCATAGGTTTTTTTTTTTTGATAAGGTAAAAATTAGGCTAGTTGTCAAGAAAATGACACTTAGTCTATAGCATCCTTGCGGATGAGAACCTTAAGCTCGGAGTTGTTTAAGATATCGTTCGGGGACAAATTGTGGCCAAGTTTGGCGATAAGATCAGCCACCGCATTCATTTCACGAAAAATATGAGAAATTTGCACTGCTTGAAAGCAATGTAATAAACATAGGATATCAGAGATAAGAATCTCGATTTCCCATGGGCAGTGCCAGATTTTGTTGATGACGTTCACAATGGTAAGGTTGTCAGTTTCTATTAGTATCTTGTCATATTTCATTTCTTTAGCCTTAAGAAGTGCATTTCGGAGGGCAAGAGCTTCAGTTCTGAGGGGGGTCGAGATGCCGCACTTCTCTGCATGGATAAGAGTGGGATGTCCTTGGTTATTTCTACCGATAATGCCAATGGTGGATTCGCCATTCGCTTCGGTAGAACCATCAACATTGATTTTGGTTACTTTGTCCGGGTTTTTTCCCATTTTAGTTTCCGATGTTTTCTCGTATTTGTTTTTTTTCGTGTTATGGGGATTTGATCAAACGTGCAATCAGGATTCCATCTTTAATGATATCAGGGTTGTCATTTGAGAAAGTTTTTTGGTTCCTGGAGAACCATATACCCCACCAAGTTACATATAATTCCGTAAGCTCAGATGGGGATAGTTTGAGTTTTATTTATTCAAGAATTTCTCCAATACGTTTGTTCATAGGATTGATTGTTTTTAGATAGCGGCTAGTTGTCTTATTAATTTTGGCAATTGTTTCTAAGGTATGGTTGCAGCTAAGGAGGAAATGGTTCGTATCCTCCACTGGATGAGAACAGGATATGCATCCTGGTGGGACTGAAACTCCTTTTTCTTGTAGTCGTGTTTTCGTTGGTAGTCCGTTTTTTAAAATTTTCCAGAGAAATTTTTTGACTTTTGAATATGTGTCCATTTTCCAGATCCATGAAGAGTCATATGTTGAGATGTGTTTATTTTTGTTGATGAGTTCCATAGCTGATTTTGTTGAGAACCACCCATTTTTGCTTGGTTCTCATTACATCCGATCAGTTATGTGGTTTACAGGAATAGGGATTCCCATAATCTATGCCACCATTTCGTCTGGTACCATTTGTTGGAGTTTTGTCTTATTCCATTTCATATCTCTGTCCAGGAAATCATGAACTCTGCAGTCTAGGTTAGTACCTAGTGCAGAGTTGACAATCTTATAGAGAGGTTCATTTAGTGCCCATTTGTTTGTCCAGAACTTGATCGTTTTTCCATCTCCAATTTGCCATACGAGTCCTTTTTGAAATTCTTTTTTGATGCTCATCATATTTGACCATTGCCAAGATCCGTTTCTGTTGTACTCATAAGATAAGAGGTGTGTATATTTAAGGTATTTTTCGTTGATTATCCTTACCCACCAATTGTCGGGTTCAGCTAGAATTTTCCACAGTAGTTTGTATTGGAGGGCATGGTTCATGTCTTTAGTTTTTCGAATGCCAAGACCCCCCATTGAGAGTGGTTGACAAACTTTATCCCACCTAATAAGGGGTTTGTGGAATGAGTCTTTGTTCCAGAAGAACAATCTGTTGATTCTGTCAAGTTCATTCTGTGTTGAGTTTGGGAGCATGAAGCTTTGCATGATGAAGTTTGGTTTAGTAGCTAGGTTTGATCTTATCAAGGTTGTTCTTCCTGCTTGGGATAGAGAATTAGCTTTCCATTTTGTTAATTGTGTTCTGGATTTTACTATCATTTCTGCAAAGGTAGTAGAGTTTACCCTTCCATTAATAATAGGACAACCGAGTTATTTGTCTAGTGATATCATGTTTGTAATTGTAAGGATCCCTTGTATTTGTTGTTTTCGTGTGGTCGGTACTTTCTTTGTGACTTGAAAAGTCGATTTATGGAAATTTACACATTGTCCTGAGATAAGACAATAATCGTCAATTATTTTCTTGATTTCCTTGCAATTTTCCTATTTTGCTTTGGAAAATATCATAATATCACCCGCAAAGGCTAGGAAGGGGATTCTTGTTCCATTTTTAGTGAGTTGAAAACCCAGGGGTTTCGTTGGTCTCTCTGTGGCTTTTTGTAATTTTCTAGCAAGTATTTTTGCCCCGAGTATGAAGAGAAAGGGTGAAAGTGGATCACCTTGCCTCAGTCCTCTTTCAGGTATGAAAATTTCAATAGGTCCATTGTTCACAAGTATCGAGAAAGATACGGAGGAAATGCATTCTTTTATCCAGTTGATAAAGGTTGAGCAGAAGCCAAATTTCCGCATTACCTCAATGATAAAATTCCATTCAATTCGGTCATACGCCTTTTCCATGTCAAGTTTAATTGCGATGTATCCTTCAATCCCCTTCTTAGATTTGAAGGAGTGGAAAATTTCATGGGCAATGAGGATGTTGTCTTGGAATTATCTGTTCGAAACAAAGGCTCCTTGGAGGGGGTGAGTAATTTTTTCCATTTTCTTTTTAAGTCGTTTTGTTAAGATTTTCGAGATGATTTTGTATATAGTGGAGCAAAGGCTAATAGGTCTATAGTGATTGGTCGAGTTTGGGTTGTCACATTTGGCAATCAGCGTAATGAAAGTATGATTTATTTGCTTCAGGATTTGTTCGGATAAGAAAAATCTTTTCACTGCTTGGATGACAGAAGGTCCAACAATGTCCCAATATTTTTGGTAAAACTCAGCGGCCATGCCATCAGGTCCAGGAGATTTATCCTGACCGATAGAAAAAGTAGCTTTTTTGATTTCTTCATTTGTTACTGGTTGGGTGAGTTCTTGGTTGTCCTCTTGGGTAATTTCAGTATGAATGAGTTGTAGATGTTCATGTAGAATACTCTGGTTGATCGGTGTACTTCTGAAGCGCTTAATAAAATCATTACGTATTTCATTTCTAATGTTTTCCTCCCCCGTTATAGTGGTACCTTCATTTGTTCGGATTTGTTTGATGATTTTTCTGTTTCTCTTTCCAGTGGCAATTTTATGGAAATAGCTGGCATTTGTGTCATTAAACTTGATGTGTTTAGTTTTCACTCTTTGGTTCCAAAAGATCTTTTGAAAAGTGAGTAGGTTTTCTTTTTTTGTGATGAGTCTAGTTTGCTTGGTGGCCAAGGTTCTGTCAGCATTCAAAGCAATGACTTTTTGTATTTTTGTGAGTTCTTCTTCAATTTTGTTTAGTTGTGTAAAGAGGTTTCCGAATGTGTTTATGTTCCACTGTTTGGCTAGTTTTTTAAGTATTATCGTTTTTCTTGTAAGGTCATACATTCTGGATCCATGAAAGCATGATCTCCATGCCTGTTTAACCACATTTCTGAAGTCTTGTCTGGTCAACCAAACCTTTTCAAATTTAAAGGGTTGGTTTATAAAGTGGGTAGGTGTAGCTAGTTCGATCGAAATTGGGCAGTGATCCGAGGATGAAAAAGCATGGTTTTTAGTGTAAAGCTCAGGATGCCATTGCAGTATTTGGTGTTGTACTAAGGTTCTATCTAGCTTTTCATATGTATTATTTATTTCCGTTTTATTTTTTCACCACGTGAAAGTGCTACCTTGAGTCAGAATATCTATGAGTTCGCAATCATTTTTTATATTCAGCAGTCTATTGAATCTGGATGCTTGCGTAGGCGCCGCCCCTCCACTTTTTCAGTATGGTCTAGAATCTCATTCAGACCCCCAAAGAGAATACAGGGAATAGGGCAATTGGTGATAAAGGAAGTAATTTCACTCCAGAAGGAGTTTTTGTTGGTTTCATTCGGTGGTGCATAAGCTATAATCAGCATGAGCTTATTTCTTGTTATAGTATTCGTGTATTTAAGGAAAGAGAATCTCGTAGTGCTGTATTCTATTTCAATTAGTTTGTTAGGAAATTGGTATGTTTTCCACATTATACACAGACCTCTAGAAAATCCGATAGCCGGTGTACAATGAAAACATCAAAACCATCTTTTCTCCAAATTCGTTCGTTCGGTTGTCTTTCTGTTCTTGTTTCTAGAATTGCACATAGTTGAATTTTCTCGATTTTGCAAAAGGATTCGATATTTGCCCAAAGGTTTTTCCTGCCTAAACCCCTACAATTCCAGACAGATATCTTCATAAAAAAGAGTCAAACAGGGAAAAGTTTGTCATGTTTCTTATTGTCTATGAGTTCAGGATAGTTACAAAGGAGTAGAGATACTTGAGATATGGAGTAGTTTCTCCAATCCTATTATTTCCATAATGAAAAGATTTCTTCTTTTCTGCCTTAGCAGAACAAGATTTGGAAGTTCGGGTCGTATAGTCGCAGTCTGGATAATCCTTGTTTGAAAGGTATTGGTTCAAGTATTTTTTGTTCGTGTGGTAGTAGGTTTTCAAGTTTCGATTTTGCATTAGTGGATCGAGGTACACTCAATTACCACATAGCTGGTTCATGTAAGGACGTATGTTCAGCAAGTGCAAAAAATAACTTAAGTTGTACAGGGGTTCAACAAAGCATGGTTTCAAAAAAACAATCCAGAAGGGACGATTATGAATTAAAAGAAGTTGATCTATGAAAGTAATTCGGTGGTTCGTTTCAGGTTCAGCAGCGGGGCTTAGCACGCATCTGCTTATGTTGGGGTCTTTTCTGTGATCTTCATGGGCAATATGGTTCCAATTGGTAAGGTTTTCTTCAAGCGATATAGGAGCTCCATGTCTCAAAGATGGTGCCTGAGGGTTAGAGAGGTAACTGCTGCAAAGAAAACCAACAAAGCCGAGACAGAAGGAACAAACAAAGAAAAGAAAGGACAAAGAGCAAATAAAGCAGAGAAAGTAAGGGAGAAAAACATAAAGAGAAGGGGAACGACCCTTAGACACCAAAGAGAGAAATTCAGAGATCAAATTCAGGGGGTATAAAAACTTGGAAGGGTAGTAAAAGTAGTTCACCCACAACATCACAAGGCTCGACATGGGGGAACAGATAAAGCAATTGGTCCAACTGGTCAAAGGGTTAAGCCATATACCTGAACATATGTCTTTTCTCCAAGAATTTAAGTTGTCAGCTTCCCTATCTGAAAATTTATAGTGAGAAAGCACTCTCCAATGTCTCAGAAAGCATCGAGGACAGAAGTTCCTGCATCAAAGAAACAAAGAGCAGTGAAGGAAAACAATCCAAGGAAACGGAACAGAAAAATTAGTTACACAATTTGAAAGTTTGGGGGTCAGGTTGTCAGTTTTTATATTGTTAAGGTAATTGTCCAGCCAAGGTACTTCAAGAGTCAGAGCATAAAACAAACAAGAAACTCCATTCAAAGACTGATCCATACAACCAGTGGGAAACAAAGACATCACATGGAGAAACTTGAACAACACAGAAAACTTAAAAAAAAAAACAAGAAAAGAGAAGGGTTCATGCAAAAGACAGCTTCAGCAGATAAAAGGAAGCTGCAGTGGTTCATGTTGTTCCAGTTTCTGCACATAGAGTGCCAAGGGTCCCAAGTACCAAATATGATCTGGTTCTTCATCAATCACATTTTAATTTTTTTGTGTCCCTTCAGAATGGAGGAAGCGGTGTCATCCATCCCCTCCTCTCCTTTCCTCTTGCTGGATTCAGTGGCCGAAGATTGGGAACCTTGTTTCTCACCCTTGTCATGATCAAAAGCAGCAGAAGAGGGTTCCTTCCCAGCCTGGAATTTGAGTAAGTCCTCATCTTCCAGGTTTTGGTCATCCTCTTCAAAATGGTCATCATCAGCCTCTTCCAATTCATCATCTCCTGCATCTTCAAGGAACTCATCTTCCTCATCATCCAGCAGATCATCATTCTCAAGGTCGAGATCAAGGTCTTTCCCAGTCACAGCCCTGGAAGCCTCAACATCCAGCTGAGCAGGGAGGAGGTGAGATGCCCCCAAGCTACCCTCCATGTTCTCATCATTAGGGTGGGGAAGGGTGAAGGGGGGAGGGGGGGGGGGGGGGGGTCATGCTTGAAGGCATGTTTGAGGAGATAATGGGGGGCTTTGGGTCAACAGGGCAAGAATTGGTACCATCAGCATCAGTAGTGGGGGTGAGGATGGGATTTAAGCTAGAGGTGAAGGGATTAGGCAGACTCTCAGCAATAATAGGATTAGGAACAAGAATAGAGGAGTCTTTATCAGAGAGATAAGTCGAGGAAAAGCCATTCTTCCTCTGGATAGCAGCAGTAGAGTTGGGATCAATCTTAAGGTTTCTTTTGGCAGTTTTTTTGGAGAAGATGGTTTGCCAATTTTCAAAGGGATTAGGATTGGTTTTGGCACTGGTTTCAGAGGTTGAAGAGACAGCCAGTTTCTGGAACTTCAACTGGATGTTCTGAGATTTCACATTTCTATGGGGACAAAAATCAAAGACATGATCCAAAGCCCCACAATTTCCACACCCTTCAGGCATTTCCTCAAACCAAACCCTATACTCATGGGGGTCACCCTCTTCATCAAGCACAATAACAGAATGGGTATGGATATCCATAATATCAATATTAGCACAGATACGAGCATATCGAACTCTTTGTTTTTTCTCAGTGTAGGGGTCAAGTTTTAAGAGTTTCCCCATGTTGTTTGCATCAAGGATAGTTTTGAGTACATCAAAACTAATGTACTCAAGGGTGAGAAGGGGGATTCGAATCCACATATCAACAGTGGAAAGGGATTCAGTAGAGGGGTCAAAAGTGGATTTCTAGGGTTTCAAAAGCATTAGCTGACCAAAGATATGATAGGGTCTATTATCCCAGACAGTTTTTTGATCAACAAGGTTGATGAATCTAAGTTCAAACCAGAAATTAGCTCTTTCAAAGATCTCAACAGACCCTTTAATCATTTTCCAGTCATTTTTAATCTTAGCTTTGATACGGGAAAGGTCAATGGGATCACCAATCATGACACCCATAAGGGAGGAAGCTTTCAATTTCTGAATATTTTCCTTGACTCTAGAGAGCCTGGAAAAATACTCAGCCATATCGATGTGTAACTTCCCTTTACCCTTGAAAGAGGCAGGGAGGGGGGCATGATTCAAGATAGTGGGTTCAGAAGGGGGATCATAGATTTTAACACCTTTTGATTTTTTCATGGTCGAGGTTTTCAGAGAAGATTTGTTCGAGTCCCATTTTTCAGTTCCAGCATTGAGAGCTGGTTCCGAGCACATGGCATCCTTCATGGTCTTATTCCCACTATCCATGAACTGGGATATGGGAATAGATTGGTAATAATTGCAGAAAAGAAATTCAACGAGAGGAACAATTAACAACACACAATTAGGGGTTTTGAGAGTTGTAGTTTCAGGGGAGCAAGAGTGAGTGAGAATAATAGGGTAATCGATCAAGTATTTAAGCAAGTTCAGGAGGTCGATAATCAAAAGGAGATCTTCCAAAATCCAGTAAAAGGAAAGGATAAACCTGATTTTTCGGAGGTCGCATGTCGTGCTACAGTGTGTTCTGGGGTTGGTGAAGATAGTCAGGAAGCTCTTTAGTTCCTTTCTGAGGTCCCAATAGTGCCAGAGGTACCAACAGATAGCAACACTGTGCCCCATTGGATTTTTTGCTGGGCCGATTTGTAAGGGAGTCGTCGTTGGTGGCCTTTGAAGAATGACAGGGCTAAATCGAGGAGATTTTCTCCACCTACTCCCCCAGTGCCACCAGAATCGCTTGTTTGTTTTGAATCTAACCCTTCTGTCTTTCACGTGTTGTGACAGGGAGGCAAGCCGGAGGATCGGATAATTGGAGATCTTTTGCACCTTTTTGATTTGAAATCTTCGCTGCTTTGAGGAGATTTGGTAAGAAATATTGTTCACGTGAACAGGCCGGAAAAGGAGGAGGCCCCAGATCTCAGAGGGAAATTCAGAGGTGTCGCCTTTAGGGTTTCCAGAATTCTGGTTAAGGGAGGTGGCGGCGATGGGGTGTTGGTGAGGGGGTAGATTTAGGGTTTTGTTTGTTGGGAGCGTTTTGATTTCTCCAGTTTAAATTTTGGGGCGTCTGTATTGAATATGGTTTTGGTATTTATGGTTCATAGGTTTAACTATGTGCATTTTGGTCATTTTTTTTCACATGCTTACTGTGATACCCCGTATTTTTGTAAGGTTATTTTGGGAATTTTGGAATTTTCCCGAGTACCCGTTTAGTACGTCGGATTTAATTCAGGTAGCTTGAGACATTCTGTAATGTGCTTTGTATCTGTAATATTTTTCTCAGTGAAATAATATACAGATAACATGCCTTGGATTTTAATTGTCGTTCGCATACGATAATTGTTATCCCGGCTTAATGTCATGTTCGTTCAAAGCTGAACGGGCGGGGAAAAGGTGTCACGGCGACCGCCGTAAAGTCGCGGCGACCGCCGTCGTGAGACCCAAGCACGGCGACCGCCGTAAAGTCACGGCGCCCGCCGTCCCAACGCTCGAGGAGACAGCTGGTGTGTCATGCCACGGCGACCGCCGTAAATTACGGCGCCCGCCGTAATGGCAGTCATCGTTGTCCGGCAGTCCTTGCCCGATGGTCGTCGGCGCGATTTCCGGCGAGCGCTGAACTAGCTGTAGGCCCATCTTCTTCGTGCTCCAGACGCTTTGGCTATAAAAGGGGGTGTTGGGGGAGAGATTTGAGCCATCCCAAACACCGAACCTCTGCCAAAATTGCCTCTCGCCGGAGTTGTGCCTTCGCCGGAATTTTTGAAGGTCTCGCCGGTGTTGCTTTGGTGTGGTTCCTGAGTGCCTTTGTGAAGCTTTTGGTTAGCCTTGGAGGTTAGAAGCCAAAGCTAGTCGAAGGAGGCCGAACCGCTCGTGTTTTTGGGTGAGTTTTCTCTCGTTTCAGTCGGCCGTGTTCTTCACGGCGACCGCCGTGTTCTTCACGGCGACCGCCGTGATGAATACGGCGACCGCCGCCAAGAACAGCGACCGCCGCCAGTGCCCAGAACGCCTTCGTGGCTTTGGCTTGGTCGGTTGTCGTCGTGGCGTCTTTCCTTTCGTGTTCTTTCGCCGTGTTTAGATTCGTACTGTTTATGTCGGATCTAACTTAGGGTTCCTTTTATGGGTCGACTTGAAGGTCGTTGTGCTGTCAGAGCTATACCGTATTGAGCCCGGAATCCAGTGACGTCTTTAGACTATTCTGCGGAGTAAGGCAAGTGGCGGTTCGCTCTTGCTCATTCGTTCCATATTTATATTAATTATCAGTAGTTTATCTGAGTAATTAATTTGGAATGAATATTCTGTTTGTCTGGAAACGGTTTTGATAAACTATTTTGAAAATCATATAATAGGTTGTATATTTGTTAGAACAACGCTATTATCTGTGATTGCCTTTCGGGCCTTTATGTGGATTTATCTTGTAAATGTTGTGGTGCTGTAACTGTTTAGTTAGCACTGTTAGATAGGAACGTTACTCGGACTTTGCCCAGTCGTTTCTTTATAATCTGGTATCGGGATGGCTCGTCCCCATCTGGTACTATTCTATGATCATGATCGGTCTCTTACACATGTGTGTAGAGACAGGACACTTAGCTGGTGTCACAAACCTTTCGGTATACGTCACTCTCGACGAAACGTATACTAAGATGTGTCGTCCCATTGGTGGGGTACACATGTAAAAGTCTATAACGTGATGTGTGTTTTTGAAACATAAATCAGATAAGTGCTACCTTGACGCACATAATTAATACACCTTGGGCGAGTAGTGCAGCTAAGTTCAGTGCAGTTAAGTTCAGTGCAGCTAGAAAAACTCGTCTTGACTTGAATGTAGTACGTTCTCTTTCCAATCTGGATTCGCTGTAGGCGATGAGGTTGGTCTTGAACCGAAGCATCTCAGTCAGTTTTAAATCATTGTTGTATGATTCTGTAATATTCCAGACTTGTCATACTTCCTTAAAGACTCATTTCCGTTGGAGTCTTCTTTCGAGTCAATTTCTGTGAAGATTCAGTCTTCCAGAATCTTCTATTGTGCATATCTCTTGTTTATTCCAGTAGGAATATGATGGTTGACTACCGTTATCGGTTATTATCCGAGAAGCGATGAGTCTAACCTAATATGACTGCTTCGAACCAGTCTGCTTTGTACCCTTGCTAGTCTATTCATTTAGACTAACCAACCAATGTTTTCCCTTGCATGGTTGGCTGGTGTCATCCGTTTGATTCGGCACATCAGTTAAGAAGTAGCTCAGAAGATTAGAAGGACTATGGAGTCGGCGGTGGTTTTTGAATGTTTTAATTATTTCTTTAATCAGGTTATGATCCTTTGGACAATAACTCCGATTGTAACTTACTTTCTTAGTCTTCCGCTGTGTTTGGTTTAAACTATGTTTTGACCTATTCGGGATTGGGTTGTAATCCCGTAACTCTTATTTCCTCGACAATGTTATGTTTTGGAATTTAATGCTTGATCTTTGTGTATCAATTGCATTTCATAATTTGTATTTATTTGGTAAAGCCTTGGGTGATCTCGGTAAGGAACATTGGGGTCACTGGCGGTAATACCTTTCCAAAAGGGTTAAGTTTTGGGGGTGTTACAGTTGTCCCTGTGATTCAGGAGACTGCCGTTAGGGCAAGGGACAGCTATGGTCGCGCTCTTAAGACCATTACTTCCATGAGACCCGACTGCTATAACGGGAAAGGGGAGCCAGTGGCAGTGACTCATTGGTTCTCCCATATGGAGAGGCTGTTCATGAACGTGGAGTGTACGGAGGCCGAGAAGGTCCATATCGCGTCTCTTCAGCTGAAGGAGGAGGCTAGCGAGTGGTGGGAGAGCACTGGTTTGGCTGAGAGCCCAGTGTTGACTTGGTCGATGTTCAAGACCAAGATGGTTGATCGCTTTTTCTCTCGTGCTATGAGAGAGGAGAAGCATAAAGAGTTCTTGTACCCTCAGACTGATGGTCTGAGAGTGACCGAGTTGGCATCTAAGTTCAACCATCTTCTACAATACGCCACTGCCGAGATCACCAGCGAGGCTCAAAAGATCTGGTACTTCCACGAGTGGATGAACCCGGATATCAAGCCATTAATGGTACACCACACATGCTCTACCTTGGAGCAGTATGTGGATTGTGCCTATAAGCTGGAGGTAACTCTCGAGGAGTCGACCAAGAGGCGCAACCGACAGAAGTCGATGCAGAATCAGAACCAGGGAGGTGGTTTTAAGCGCCCTGCGCCACCGTCTAACTTCGCCAAATCCGGCAGAGCTAAGACGGAGATGACGCAAGGAGGATCGACTCAGCAGTCAGGGCAGACCAGGAGTACAGTTCAGTGTTATAACTGCGGTACTGCTGGGCACAAGAGCACTGAGTGTCGGAAGGAGAGGAGGCCATGCTTTGGGTGTGGACGTGATGGTCATCTGCAAAAGTTCTGCAAGCAGGGGAAGCAGAAGGGAGTAGAGTCGCAGCAAGGGTCAGTTCATCAGAGCAACCGACCTAGGTTTAAGCATGCCGAGACTCCTAGCCCTTCAGTGCAGACGACTGCTCAGAACAGGGGAAAGGCCCCAGCTGCTTCTGGAAGTCAGGGCCAACGCTTGTACGAGATGCGTGAGGCAGATGGACCCAACGCTCCAATTGCTCAAGGTACTCTATACCTTCACTCTACTTCAGTGTGCATTCTGTTTGATTCTGGTGCTACGCATTCCTTTATTTCGGATAGCTATGTTAGCAAGTTAGACTTAGTATGCAATGATTCGTGCGACCCTTTCGTCGTCAATCTTCCTAATGGAGAACGTTTGGTGGGAACCAAGCATTTGTCCAACTTTCCGATTACCATTCAGGGTAAGGAATTCGAGGCAGATTTAATCTGCATAGCCATGGCTCCATACGACATTATTCTCGGTATGGATTGGCTGACGCGTCACAAGGCGGTGATCGACTTCGGTTCAAGAACGGTGATGGTGTCATCCGGGGGCCAATTCGTGTGCAAGTTCAAAGGTCGAAATGACGCTAATAACGGCAAGCTGATCAATGTGATGGCTGCGTTTAAGCTACTACGACAAGGATGTGTCGGGTACCTTTGCTACTTGGATTCGCTTGAGAAGGATGAACCTGAGGTTCTTGATATTCCTGTAGTTAGGGAGTTTTCGGATGTCTTTCCGAAAGAAATTCCTGGATTACCCCCGAACCGTGACGTTGAGTTTTCAATTGATCTCGAGCCTGGTACGGCGCCGATTTCCAAATCACCGTATCGGATGGCTCCGACTGAGATGCAAGAATTGAAGAATCAACTTGAAGATCTTCTTGATAAAGGTTATGTCAGGCCGAGTGCATCGCCGTGGGGTGCCCCGGTTTTATTCGTCAAAAAGAAGGACGGATCGTTCCGACTTTATATCGACTATCGAGAGTTGAACAAGGTGACGATCAAGAACAAGTATCCTTTGCCTAGGATTGATGACTTGTTGGACCAATTGCAGGGAGCAAAGGTTTTCTCCAAGATCGACTTAAGATCTGGATATCATCAACTCAGGATTCGTGAGCAGGACATTCCTAGAACTGCGTTTAGGACCAGATATGGTCATTACGAGTTCGTAGTGATGCCTTTTGGGCTTACAAATGCTCCAGCTGTCTTTATGGATTTGATGAACCGATGTTTTCACCAGTACTTGGATAAGTTCGTGGTAGTTTTCATCGACGACATCTTGATCTATTCTCCGAGTGAAGAAGCCCACGAGGAACATCTGCGGATTTCCTTGTCGATCCTTAGACAACATCAGCTTTATGCTAAATTGTCTAAATGTGAATTCTGGATAAAGGAAGTGGCTTTCTTAGGCCACGTGATCAATAAAAATGGGGTTATGGTTGATCCCTAAAAGATTGAAGCGGTGGCTAAATGGACACAGCCCTAGAGCGTGAAGGAGGTGCGCAGTTTTCTTGGACTTGCCGGGTATTATAGAAGGTTCGTAGAAGGATTTTCAAAGATCGCTCTACCTATGACCAATCTACTCCGCAAAGTCCACAAGAAGTTTGTCTGGAATGACAAGTGCGATGTCAGTTTCCAGGAGTTGAAGCGACGGTTGACCTCGGCACCCGTGTTAGCACTCCCAGAGGGGAATGACGATTATGTGGTCTATAGTGATGCTTCAAAGTGTGGTCTTGGTTGTGTTTTGATGCAAAGGGGCAGAGTCATTGCTTACGCATCTAGACAACTCAAGACTTACGAAGAAAACTATCCGACCCACGATCTTGAGTTAGCAGCGGTTGTATTTGCGCTGAAGATTTGGAGGCATTACCTCTACGGTATAAGATGCCAAGTCTTCACTGACCACAAAAGTCTCAAGTATATATTTACTCAGAAGGAGTTAAATATGAGACAACGCCGCTGGCTAGAGTTGCTCAAGGACTACGACATGGAGTTGTTGTATCATCCGGGCAAGGCTAATGTAGTAGTTGATGCGCTAAGCCGAAAGACAACGCACGAGACTGTGGTTACATTGCTTACTGCTCAGACCAAGCTAAACCAAGAGTCATGCGACATTGAAGTCTTGTATGACCAGCGTAGAGGGTACCTGAGTATGATGGAAATTCAGGCTACACTGCTGGATCAAATCAAAGAAAAGCAAGTCGATGACATCACCTTGGTAAAGTTAAGCAGTGAAGTGATGGATGGGAAAGCTCCCAGTTTTGTGGTTCAGGATGATGGATCACTTTGGTTTCAGGATCGGATCTGTGTGCCTGACATAGAAAGTCTTCGTCAGTTGGTGATGAGAGAAGCTCATTCATCTGCTTATTCTGTGCATCCTGGCTCTAGCAAGATGTACAAGGATCTCAGGAAGAAGTTTTGGTGGCCAAACATGAAGTGGGACGTAGCAGACTTTGTGGCAAAGTGCTTAACTTGCCAGAAGGTCAAGATCGAACACCGCAGGCCAGGTGGTGAGATGCTACCTCTCCCCGTACCAGAATGGAAATGGGAGGACATTTCCATGGACTTCGTCACTGGGCTACCAAAGACTCGAAGTCAGAGAGATGCTATCTGGGTAATTATGGATAGGCTTACGAAGAGTGCTCATTTCATAGCCATCAAGATCACATGGGAAACCCAGAAGCTAGCCGAAGTTTACCAGAAGGAGATTGTCCGCTTACATGGCATTCCTAAGACCATTGTATCGGACCGAGATGGCCGTTTCATGTCAAGATTCTGGAAGGAACTTCATAAGGCTATGGGGACCGAGTTGAGGTTCAGTACAGCGTTTCATCCTCAGACAGATGGCCAGTCTGAAAGGACCATCCAGACTCTGGAGGATATGCTTAGAGCTTGTGTGCTCGATCGTCCGACTAGCTGGGAGGACAGCTTGAGTCTGATTGAGTTCACGTACAATTATAGCTGGCATGCTACAATCAAGATGGCTCCATTTGAAGCTTTGTATGGTCGCAGATGCAGATCTCCGATTTGTTGGGACGATAATGCCGACAAAATTTTGCTTGGACCAGAGTTGGTCGAAAGGACGGCTTCAGACATTGCTTTGATCAGACAAAGAATGTTGACCGCTCAGAGTTGACAGAAGTCCTACGCAGATCGGAAGCGCAGGACCGTCGAGTTCGAGGTCGGTGACAAGGTTTTTGTCAAGGTGTCGCCTTCCAAAGGAGTTTTCAGATTTGGTAAGCGTGGGAAGCTTAACCCTCGCTACGTGGGACCATTCGAGATTCTGGATAGAGTGGGATCTCTAGCGTACCGTTTGGCGTTGCCACCATCGGCTCACCCGATGCATAATGTGTTCCACGTGTCTTTACTCAGAAAGTATGTACCAGATGAGTCTCATGTACTTAGCTACGAGGACATCGAGATCCAAGCTAATGGTACTTATGAAGAGTTGCCTGTGCGCATTTTGGAGCGTCGGGAGAAGCATTTTCACAACAAGATCGTACCTTTGGTACGAGTGCTGTGGTCCAAGTCAGGGACCGAAGAAGTTACTTGGGAGACGTGGGAAACCAAGTCAGATATGCTCAGGCGTTTTCCCGAGTTATTCTCGACCTAAGTTTCGGGGTTGAAACTTCTTGTAAGGGGGAGGAGATGTGATACCCCGTATTTTTGTAAGGTATTTTGGGAATTTTGGAATTTTCCCGAGTACCCGTTTAGTACGTCGGATTTAATTCAGGTAGCTTGAGATATTCTGTCATGTGCTATGTATCTGTAATATTTTTCTCAGTGAAATAATATACAGATAACATGCCTTGGATTTTAATTGTCGTTCGCATACGATAATTGTTATCCCGGCTTAATGTCATGTTCGTTCAAAGCTGAACGGGCGGGAAAAAGGTGTCACGGCGACCACCGTAAAGTCGCGGCGACCGCCGTCGTGAGACCCAAGCACGGCGACCGCCGTAAAGTCACGGCGCCCGCCGTCCCAATGCTCGAGGAGGCAGCTGGTGTGTCATGCCACGGCGACCGCCGTAAATTACGGCACCCGCCGTAATGGCAGTCATCGTTGTCCGGCAGTCCTTGCCCGATGGTCGTCGGCGCGATTTCCGACGAGCGCCGAACTAGCTGTAGGCCCATCTTCTTCGTGCTCCAGACGCTTTGGCTATAAAAGGGGGTGTTGGGGGAGAGATTTGAGCCATCCCAAACACCGAACCTCTGCCAAAATTGCCTCTCGCCGGAGTTATGCCTTCGCCGGAATTTTTTAAGGTCTCGCCGGTGTTGCTTTGGTGTGGTTCCTGAGTGCCTTTGTGAAGCTTTTGGTTAGCCTTGGAGGTTAGAAGCCAAAGCTAGTCGAAGGAGGCCGAACCGCTCGTGTTTTTGGGTGAGTTTTCTCTCGTTTCAATCGGCCGTGTTCTTCACGGCGACCGCCGCCAAGAACAGCGACCACCGCCAGTGCCCAGAATGCCTTCGTGGCTTTGGCTTGGTCGGTTGTCGTCGTGGCGTCTTTCCTTTCGTGTTCTTTCGCCGTGTTTAGATTTGTACTGTTTATGTCGGATCTAACTTAGGGTTCCTTTTATGAGTCGACTTGAAGGTCGTTGTGCTGTCAGAGCTATACCGTGTCGAGCCCGGAATCCAGTGACGTCTTTAGACTATTCTGCGGAGTAAGGCAAGTGGCGGTTCGCTCTTGCTCATTCGTTCCATATTTACATTAATTATCAGTAGTTTATCTGAGTAATTAATTTGGAATGAATATTCTGTTTGTCTGGAAACGGTTTTGATAAACTGTTTTGAAAATCATATAATAGGTTGTATATATGTTAGAACAACGCTATTATCTATGATCGTCTTTCGGGCCTTTATGTGGATTTATCCTGTAAATGTTGTGGTGCTGTAACTGTTTAGTTAGCACTGTTAGATAGGAACGTTACTCGGACTCTGTCCAGTCGTTTCTTTATAATCTGGTATCGGGATGGCTCGTCCCCATCTGGTACTATTCTATGATCATGATCGGTCTCTTACACATGTGTGTAGAGACAGGACACTTAGCTGGTGTCACAAACCTTTCGGTATACGTCACTCTCGACGAAACGTATACTAAGATGTGTCGTCCCATTGGTGGGGTACACATGTAAAAGTCTATAACGTGATGTGTGTTTTTGAAACATAAATCAGATAAGTGCTACCTTGACGCACATAATTAATACACCTTGGGCGAGTAGTGCAGCTAAGTTCAGTGCAGCTAGGAAAACTCGTCTTAACTTGAATGTAGTACGTTCTCTTTCCAATCTGGATTCGCTGTAGGCGATGAGGTTGGTCGTGAACCGAAGCATCTCAGTCAGTTTTAAATCATTGTTGTATGATTCTGTAATATTCCAGACTTGTCATACTTCCTTAAAGACTCATTTCCGTTGGAGTCTTCTTTCGAGTCGATTTCTGTGAAGATTCAGTCTTCCAGAATCTTCTCTTGTGCATATCTCTTGTTTATTCCAGTAGGAATATGATGGTTGACTACCGTTATCGGTTATTATCCGAGAAGCGATGAGTCTAACCTAATATGACTGCTTCGAACCAGTCTGCTTTGTACCCTTGCTAGTCTATTCATTTAGACTAACCAACCAATGTTTTCCCTTGCATGGTTGGCTGGTGTCATCCGTTTGATTCGGCACATCAGTTAAGAAGTAGCTCAGAAGATTAGAAGGACTATGGAGTTGGCGGTGGTTTTTGAATGTTTTAATTATTTCTTTAATCAGGTTATGATCCTTTGGACAATAACTCCGATTGTAACTTACTTTCTTAGTCTTCCGCTGTGTTTGGTTTAAACTATGTTTTGACCTATTCGGGATTGGGTTGTAATCCCGTAACTCTTATTTCCTCGACAATGTTATATTTTGGAATTTAATGCTTGATCTTTGTGTATCAATTGCATTTCATAAATTGTATTTATTTGGTAAAGTCTTGGGTGATCTCGGTAAGGAACACTGGGGTCACTGGCGATAATACCTTTCCAAAAGGGTTAAGTTTTGGGGGTGTTACACTTACTTAATTTTATAGCTTAAAGAGAAAGGTGAAGATCCTGCCATGTCTTCAATTCCTAGAGATGATTTATGGTTGGTTGCGAGACAGACGATCGGTGGTAAACTCAATCCCAAGGCTGAAAAAGTAGCTGCAAAAATAGTAAGTTAAGCTATATATAAGTTGACCATGATCTTTTGAACATAACATTTTATCTTGTTATATTAAATCAACTAGGGAATGATATGGTTTTAATTGTTGGTTTATTTTATTCACTTGACTTGAAGGCTTCACTTAAAAACCAAGAGTCCCAAGGTCTTATAAAGCCTACAGGGAGAGATGATATATTAGCAATGGCCCTAGGTAAAGACAAACATCATGGTCGGTGAGGTATGCATGTTTTGGGGTAAGTTCGAAGTGATATTTTGGTGAAAACAAGCGTATATGTCTACGGGCTACCCAACAAAAAGTTACAGAAGTTCATAATCAAGTTGCAAAAATTCTTGGTCCGTGGAGGAAATGCAAAAATGCATGATGGAAATGCAACAAGGGCGGCATTATCAGGGCGACCAGAATCATCAGAGTAGACATGATAGTTGTTCGCATAAGGAATCACAAACTAGTTTGGAACGTGATAAGGTATGAGTAATATTCTTTTTAAGTTGTGTTCTGCTAAAGAAATGTTTGATGAAAAAATATATGTTGTGTCTGCTAAATCTTCACAACTGTTTTTGTTTTGCTGCTTATAATATGCTATTGTTGTTCCGCTGAATATGTAAAGTTGTTGTTCTGATGCTTATAATACACTGTTGTTTTGCTGAATCTGTACAGTTGTTGTTTTGCTGCTAATATGTTGTTATTGTTGTTTTGGCTGCTCTTTACTTTATCATTTTTTTGTTTCCTTTGAAGTAGAATTAAACTGGAAGTTGTAACAAAAATTTATCATTTAAAAGCTCAATCTAGAAGTCGTCGTAGCGTTTTTAATGTCTTTCTATATTTTATCTTGTAGGGAGAATGAAAACAATGTGAGTTGTATTGGCCCGACCTAACAAATATGGTAGATTTGGGACGAGCGTTGATTTTAGAAGTTGGATCTTATACAGTGCTACATGGACAAAATTTGGATTCAGTCACTAAAGGTCAGAGTGGACATGGTTGTAACTGGCCAAGAGCAAACAAATGTGTCATACATGTCCGGAGAGGTGACATGTATAGAAGATGCAATATGAGGTTTTATTGCTTGGCCGAAGGACATGGTCATTTGTCTATCGGTATAGTAATTTAAGAAATTATATATCACTATTGATTTTAGCTATGTTATTTTAATGACAAAAGTATAACTTTATATAAGTATTTTCTTTTCTTAGGATTGTTCTACTTCAAAAGGTGAAAAGATCTCTGCAAGCAATCCTAATCAAATCATGAATAATTGCTCAAAGGATGCACAACCACAACAAAGCGGTGTGATGTCAAGAGTTTCATCAATTCTAATCGTCTATTCCTGATGTAAATGTTCACATAAGCATGCACAAAATATTTTGCATCATGAGCATTCGTTGCACTTTGGAAAGAAAGAGCTAAGTATATGGATACAAGGCACTGAGCTAGAGGCGGTACATCTATATGAAGTATGTATTATAACTAAATTCACTTGCAGTTTTCCTTTGCTTGACAAATTATACATTACTCGATTCTTTAATGACAGGTGTTTGTTTGAAAATCACAATTCAAACAAATATGCTTTTCTTTGTCCGAATCAGTTGGCTTGCCCCCTGGGTAATGATTGCCGTATCAAGGAAAGAATAAAATATATGGTTGAATCCATGATTAATGAAGATTTGAGAGGACTTATATGGTTTGCTCCATATAATGGAGGGTAAGTTAAGGTTATATTTCTTGCAAATTATACATTCCTTGATTTTATTTTATATGTTTGACATTCTTTAAATATTTGGTGTAGTCATCATTGGATGCTAGTAGTGATTGACTCATTAAAAAGTATGATTTATTGGCTTGATCCACTTGGGTATGATGTTAGATAAGATTTTAGAGAATTAGCTACAATGTAAGAAATGATTTCTAAATGTTGTTTTATATTGATTTTATGAATGTTTAATTGCAATTGTTGGTTAATAACACTTTACAGGGCCATGAAAATATTCAGTAGAAAAGCGGTAAAAATCAAACGAGACATACGATGGAAAGTTGTCAAGGTTAGTTATATAATGAATGTTCTTTCAATACTTAATAGCTTTGTTGATTTTCACATATCATGTTTATGTATTAAAGGTTGATATATTTTATATTTTCAATGTCCAAAACAACCAAACAACATCGAATGTGGGTACTACATATGTAGGTACATGTTGGAAATCATTGAAAAAGGTATTGTCAAAATACCGAATATTGTATGCATGCATTCTCTAATACTTTCAAAATATGAAACTATCATTTCGTATGTTTTATGCTTGCTTAACATCCATTTAATGTTTGTAGTACTTTGAAGGCTCCCCAAAGTACTATGAAAAGGAATATATCGATGGGGAATGGCTTGACTTTATGGAGCATTTTATTCAGAATGAAATCAATCAACGGTAGCTAGAAGCAGGTTATAGTTTTATAGTTCAGGATATCAGGGAGAACCACGAGTCTTATTGCTTAGGATGTAAGGACAAGTACCACTGTATTTTTTTTGCAAGTACCTAGCTATACTATGGATTTTCTTATATGTAGACAATAGCAATGATATATATATCAGGATTATTATGCTTATGATCGAGTTTGTGTTGTGGAAAAATGAATGAGTTGATTGATTGTGGTATGTATAAGCCGTATAATATACGGATTTTAAAGAAATATAACTATTTACCGTGGTTGTTCAGAAGACGTGGTGTATTTTAAAAAATAAAAAATAAAACCAGACCGCAGTTGAAAATGACAGCGGTCCGATAATTTTACCACGGTTGTCAATAACCGCGGTCCAGAAATTTATTGCACCAAGTTTTAACCGCGGTAGATGTTGTACCACGGTTTTAATAGAACCGCGGTCCAGTATTTTTTACCACGATTTTAAATAACCGCAGTCCAACTTACCACGGTTCCCGAAAAATGTATTCCGAGAGTCGGACCGCTCCGAGAACAACCACGGACGGTAAACCGCGGTCCGACCCTATGTTTTGTACTAGTGCATCTAGAGGCAACATACAAAGAGGAGCCTTTACACACCAGGATCGCTTAGATAGGAGGTAGCACAAATGTTTTTTGCACCGAAACGCCAGGCGCAAGCAAAAGCAGAAGAAAACCAAGTTGTGAGAAGAGCAAAAGCTCTCACAAGCACATAGAGGAGATGAAGGAGAGTGCGGATTAGAACTTTGTTTATTAGAAACTTCATGAGATTGGTGCACGCCGAGATTGATTAGAGAAGGGAACGTGATTTTGTTGAATTTGGGAGAGGAAGATGGAAAGGCACCTAGAGCGTACAGAGAGCGTTTAGGGTCGGCTAGTATTTTTAGGGACAACCTTTTTTAACTGGTGATGATTAATTTAATGAAAATTTCGTCTGTTATCGGAGTTTTGATTTTTTTTGCGAGGTTTTGACAATTTTGTCCGATAATCCTGAGTTTTTGACATATTTTGTCTAGTAATCATGAGGTTTTGACTTTTTTGAGAAATTCCCTCAAGTTTTGACAATTTCATGTGATAATCCTAAGTTTTTAATTCTTTTCACCGGATATCCCTCCGTCCATTTTACTTATAAAACGTTAACTTTAATTTTTGTAGGGGTTTAGGGTTTAGGTTTAGGGTTAGGATTTTCGCAAAATATCTAAATCGTTAAATACAAACGATTTTTTTTTAAATAAACCATAAACCCTAAAAACATTTTTAGGGTTAAGGGATTAGGTATTTGGGGTTTAGGTGTAGGGTTTAGGGTTTATGTCTAGGGCTTAGGACTTAGGGGTTTATGGTTTTGGGGTTTAGGGTTTATATTTATTTTAAGTGTGTAAATATAAACTCTAAACCCTAAACCCAAAAAACATTTTTAGGGTTAATGGCTTAGGTATTTAGGGTTTATGTTTAGGGCTTAGGACTTAGGGGTATAGGGTTTAGGATTTTTGAGTTTAGGGTTTATATTTATTTTAAGTGTGTAAATATAAACCCTAAACCGTTTGTTTTAACGATTTGAATATTTTGTGAAAACCCTAAACCCCAAAAGCCTAAAACTAAATCCTAAACCCCTAACCCTAAACCCTTAATCCCTAAACATAAACCATAAACCCTACACTTAAACCCTAAATCCCTAAGCCCTTAACCCCTAAAAACTTTTTTAGGGTTTAGGGTTTATTTAAAAAAAAACGTTTATATTTAACGATTTGAGTATTTTGCGGAAAATAATAATTAAAGTTAACGTTTTTTAAGTGAAATGGATTTAGGGGTATCCGGCGAAAAAATTAAAAACTCAGGGTTACCACATGAAATTGTCAAAACTTGAGGGATTTTCGCGAAAAAAGTCAAAAACTCAAGGTTATCGGACGAAATATGTCAAAAATTCAGGGTTACCAGGAGAAATTGTCAAAACCTTAGGGGATTTCGCGAAAAAGTCAAAAACTCAGGATTACTAGACGAAATTTCCGTTAATTTAAAGATGAAATTTTGGATATTCTTATATAAAATGTAAATTTTGGTTATTTTTGTTGGTTACTCAAATTCTTCCATAAAGTTTTTTTTTTTATAAGGTAAAAAATAGACAGGAAACCACAGAAGGAACGATTTCTCAGTGTATAGCATCCTTGCGGATGAGAACTATAAGTTCGAAATTATATCTAAGGTCTTCCAAGGGACTTCGTTGCGCCAGCTTCGCAATGTAGTCCGCAACAACGTTAGTTTCTGGGATAACGTGACAAATCTGCACTGAAGAAAACAGTTGTAATACACAAAGGATATCAAAAATTAAAATTTCGATATCCCAAGGACAATGTCAGATTTTGTTCAGATGATTTACAATTGTAAGGTTATCACATTCAATTTGGATGTTGTTAAAGCCTAATTCATAAGCTTTAAACAAAGCATTCCTGAACGCAATGGTTTCTGTATTTAGTGGGGTTGATAATTCACACTTTTCACCAAAGATAAATAAGGGTTCTCCTTTGCTATTTCAGATAATATATCCATAACTAGATTCTCCATTAGTCTTAGTGGATCCATCCGTATTTATTTTTATGATGGTATCTGGTGGAATATAATCGTTTTTATATAAAAAAACAATCAATGTGATTATACATGATAGAACTTGGCAAATAGGTTGCTTAAGGCTTAAGCTAGTACATGATACACAAATATTAAGTGACAAAATAAGATTAGCCGACTTTGAAATAAATCATGTGCATATATGCCCTTTCGATCTACCTTATTGTATTTAGTAATAAAGAAGCGAGTATTAAACCTCTATGTTTGTGACATTAGAGTGTACTTGCTAAGCACAAAAGTATGTTGTTAAAAATCTTGCTTGATTATTTCAAATAGTTGCAATATGCATTTGTTAACTTTTGGCAGTTTTGATTGCCTTTTGGAGTGTATGATATTTGTGTACAGGAGATAAAAACGCTCATATGTAAAACCACTCCCTATACTATGGCATGAAGATAATGGCCGACGACAACGTGAGAGGCATAAATTCATACAACCTGTCGGTTTTCAAACCTTATTAGCCATAATTGCATATTGATGATTCCTTGATTCTGAGTGTTTTTGTACTAATGCTAAGGCACCAAATTCAGCTATTGTTTGCTCTGAAACCCTCTATGAAGTATGATTAATTTCCATGGTACGAAATTTTGAAAAAAGCGTTTTTCATTATGTGGTCTAAATTCCTTTATCTGGTTCCTTGTATGTAAATTTTCTATATACTTCCTTTTGCACTTTTGTTGTGGGTATATTAAGTGGAGTCTTGTGCTTTTTGGAAATTTGTTATGATTATATGCCTTGCGAAGGTATGAAGCCACTAGCAAAAGATTGGAATAAGTAGAAACATTCAGAAACCCAGTACATATGCAATGAGTCATTCTATTAATAAGTCATCTTGTAATTTTAAATTTTTTCATCTAGCAAATGTGTAATGGCTGAGAAGTTGATATTTCACTATCTCAGGCATCAAGTAGCAGGTGTCAAGTGCAATGGGTGGTCTTCAATATCAAACACAATGATTCATCCCCTGGATACTTAAACCACACGTATTATAGAAATTATCCAGACAACAATCCGTCTTATAGACCAGGGCTTGCTGGACCCATGGGATATGCAAGGGGATTCCATGATGAGACAAATCATGATTATGCACAACAGATTCCTAGAGGTATGATGAATGTTAGGATGGAAGATAAATCATTCCATACAGAAAACTACCATGTTCTGGGCACCGCCATTTCCTCTCTAGCGATGCAAGACCGGTTGCACAGCATAGTAGACCAAGTACTGCTCCAAATTTATAGCCAGCAGAACCTGTATCTGCAAAATGGCAATCCAGTTCCTTCACCACCTGCTAAGTGGATCAATACGGGATCATGAGGAAGTTCTGTTGTTTCATTCAGGCAACAAGAGACATCAGAAATGCAGATGAAGTGAGAGGATAACTAGGGAAATATGGTTCTGCATCTGGACAACAATGATGATACTTATTGTTAAGATTCACTGCATAAAACTTTTCTATTGCTCCTTATGTTGAACAATGATTGTTACAAGCAGAAGCAAAAGCAACATACAAAAAACAAAGTTAGTACAATTTTCAAGATTACTGTAGGCAATGGACTCCCACATAGGCATACTTCAGCATCAATTATATTATCAACTTTTACCTTCAAATAGATCACACGATATATTCAAGAATCCATTCAAGTAGGTGGCAGGCACACAGTAAAACACAATATTGCTCAGTCTAGGCAACAATTCAAACACAATACATCCCAACCCTGGCAGATTAAGGAACTTCTAGATTTAAAATGACATATCTTCACAACACACTCGTTGACATGAAAAAATGGCATAAATCGACACGAATGTATAGAGAAACAAATTCCTAGTTTCTCCTTTTGAGGTTGAACGTGCATGATCATTAAGTTAATCTTCACCTAGTTAAGGTGCAACGACTTGTAAGGTCAAACATGAGTCATGAACAATTACAACTGAATCTTTACATGCAGCTGTCAAATTATTCTGGAAATCAACATAATGGATATTCTCATAGAAATCTTCTTGCATGAAGAAAGAAAGATGAGAAGATTATCTAACCTCCTACTTCGCTTATCTGGAAGATAAGATGAGCCCCCTGAACATACTGGATCTTATCCTTCAAACTCATTCCATCTGTGTCGCTCCTCTGCTCCTTGCCATTGCTGACATGCTTGGTCTGCATTCCATTAAGACGATCAACTCAGTAGGACAAATATGCTAAAAAATGAACCAATAGAATCACAGAATATTGCAATTCAATTGATGAAAATGGAGTACAAAGATCCAAATTAGGAACTTGGCAATAATGTTTTACAAATGAAAGAACTCGTGACAGAGAAGAAGTGATTTACAAGCCGGTTACGAAGCAGATAGTGGGAGCAAATTTATGATTTAAAAAAATGATGGTAGGAGGTGGAGAAGCAATTGTGAAGAGAGTGGAGCACGCTAAACTTAGGAATCCAAAGATGTGGGATAACACCATCAATGCGGGAATCCAAAGATGAAGACGGGACTGAATTTAGGAATAATCAACTGCTCACAAAGCACTTCGATTGAATGGAAGCCATCAAGACACAAATTCACAAACTATAGCATGACTACTCTCCATAATTGACCCGAAGCACAAACAATTAGAAATTCTGATGAAGACAAGCACAAAAAAATATTAAAAAAAAACTGATGAACAGGCATATCAACAATGCCAAGCAACTAAAATTCAGAATTATAATGGAAAGAAGAAAATTAATGAATGTCACAAGGAGATACCAATATCGCACTCGATGCTAATGGAGAGAACACTAACAAGGTATTTCGTATCAGAACCCACTACTTGAGCTTGACCTGCGTATAATGCTCCACGGAATGCGCATTCGTAAGAACCCTGCTTCCCCCAATCACAAACCCATTGTTGTGTGCCGCTTTCTCTGCCATGACAAAGAGGGATTCGGCTCCGTGTGAACGCAAAAAAAAAATCACCATAGCATTCGTCGACGGTACAACCCTCGCTGCTGGCCGCGTTGTCCTGCCTCTTCAAGGCCAAACCATTCGATAAACACTCCACAAAAACCCCAAGCTCTTCTTAGCTCTCGATCACCGACGCGAGGAGTGACGAGTAGGAGAGAAAAGAGTTGATGGGGCGGCTTCTCTACATTGTCGACGGCTCCGATTAGAGATTTGGGGGTTTTGTGAGGGCGGCGGCCGGAAGGTTCATCGTGCTCCACCTTGCTGACGGAGACAACGAAGTCGTATTCATTAGAGGCGATTTCGGTTTCTTTGACGTCTAGGGTTTTTGGGAGGCAATTTTTTAAAGGTTGGCCTTGCTTGCGCTTCACTTGAACCATTTTTCTAGGGCTTTCCAGGAAGTATGTATGAGGTGGAAGGTTAGGGCGAGAAAGTTACAATGGAGCAAGAAGGTGGGGAGCAGGAAGGGGAAATGAGTCGTCAATGGCGTAAAAATGGGTGGCCTATTTTTGTAGTTGGCCGGGGAAAACAGGAAGGCTAGACAGAAGGTTGATCTTCGCGAGATTTTTCTCTCCTTCCAAGAAGTAGATGGAGCAAATTCTCTAGCGCCGGCCTAAAATTTGAGTCCCTTGAAAAAGGAAGGAGACGTCATTTGGTAACCACGGAAATGGAGAGAAGCTTTTTGTGGAGAGGCAGTGAAAAGCACGAAATTGAAGAGGAAGGAGAGGTTTAGGCTCTTCCGTAACGTAAATGATTATGTTGATATTTAAATTTAATGTTGAAATTGTGTACTTAATTTATATATGTATGTTTAGTAAATAGTATTTATTAATACTTTTTTTAAATTTTTTTTATACCAAAATAACCTTAAATTTTTTTAGAGTTCAACTCACCTGTCCAGTCCGTAATTTCATTAATTCCATGTTTTCAGCATCACGTGTTTCATTCATCATCTCCATTCCCAGTGGAACCCGATGTATTTTGTCTTCCTTTGTTAGCATATGTGCAGCACATCAAACCCTAGCTCCTTCTCGGCCACAGCGGAGCTCCTTCATCCCCAGTGGGCGGCGCTAGGTAGGAGGCTTGTCGTGGTCGCCGGAGGCTTTCGTGGTCGCGTCGGAGGCATTCTGGAAGCACGGCTTGTCGTGCTCGCTGGAGGCAATCGTAATAGCCACTGCGAAGAGAAGTTTTTGCTCGGTAGACCTGGTCAAACACGGGTCTGGGCCGGGCTGGACCCATTTTTACGGCCCGTTTAAGCGGGTCGGGTCCGGGCCCGACCCGCTATTCGGGCCATAATCCTTAACTGGACCCGCCCATAATTCCAGGCTGGGCCGGCCCGCGGGTGGCCCGATTGGACATTCTCAAGTTTTTTTTTTTTATTCTCCAAACTAATTATTTAATACTATTAATAAGAAAAAGATAAGTAATTTTAGGTTAGGTTTTTTTTATTATATATATTTGTTATATATTTTTATATTAATTAAAAATAATATGCGGGTCGGGCCGGGCCGGGCCGAGTGGCCCGTATGGGGCTAAACCCTAAACCGGGCCCGACCCGCTTACCCGTCCGGGCCGGGCCAAACGGCTCGTTCAGGCTAGTATCCTTGCCCAGACCCGTATTATTTGTCGGGCGGCCGGGCCGGGCGGGCCAACCCGTGTTTGCTCAGGTCTATTGCTCGGTCTTCTTACTGCAGAATGCTAAACCTGCAGATGAAGCAAAGCAAGTAAAAAAAAAGGGAGGATTGATACCTCTTCTTCAAACAGAACTAGCTAGGCAAGTATAAAACATCATAACAACACCACACGTGTTTAAACAGAAGACTACAACAACAAAAGGCATCCAACAGCGAGCCAAATTCTAGTCCAGGCTTGTTGTAATCCATGGATACAGTGGAAAGACAATGGTATCATAAGTCGTCTTCACGCTTAACAACAACTGCACATCTCTTCGGTATCTTAGGCACCATTCTCATGCTCATCTGGCTGTTGCATTACCGTGGTGGCCTTGATCTGGATTCTGAGAATCCTTATGTCTTCCTCAATGTATGTAGATTCAGATTCCTTGTCATGTCAACACCATTACTAAGTCAATTAACAAGATCAAACTTCAGTCTAACCAACACCGAATCTTCTTCCTTTTGTCTCCTTCAGGTCTATATATTCCTCATGTTCTTCGGATTCATCTTCTTTGCTGGTCAAGGTATTCATAAAAAATTTATGATCAAACAAATTCATTCAAGAATGAAGAATCTGATTCCGATTTTTTTCTGCAAACAGCCATGATGATATACAGGACAGTAGCAGCTGATCATGGAGCTCAAAAGTTCATTCACATGGCGGTTCATGTGATGAGCAATATTCAAAGCATTTATATCTCTCAAAATGTATGGCCTTTATAGCATAAGTTGATTCAATTAGCAAATGAGAAATATTCAAAGCATTTATTTAACTTGCCATGAAAAATGACGAACCTACTGTATCTGTATCCGGGTCTGTATCTTCTTTCCTGTTGAATTGAAAATGAGCTAGTGTGGGAATCAGTTTCGAGTATATATGTCAACTAGAAGGATTTTAGGTTGCAACCCGGTGATGCTTCTCTGTTTTTTATAACACTGGATTGCTTAATTGTCACATTCGGAGTTAAGTAGACGTGGTTCTTGCCTTGTGTTTACAAGCAGTTCTTTACAAATCCATTTTCACAATTCCTCTTTGTAAGCATTGTTATTAGGCTTTCTGATTCATGTTTGTATGTGCATTGGCTTCTACATGCTCGCAATCATGACCAGAAAAGTTTAGCAAAAGTAACATTTTCACCAGTATGGCAGTATTTGTAAAGAGACTGCAATATTTCGACACTTAAAAGAGTCCACAAGAGGGCCCCTGGAGACTGCAATATAGGCACTAAATAGATAATTATTCTCTAATGTTTTCAACAGCATATAAGCACTAAAGAGATAAAACGAGAATAGCAAAGGCATGTGACCACTACAATGTCGTTTATGGCCTTTCAAGTTATCAAAAGATTTGTGATTTCCAAGATTTTGAGCATATCTAATTGACTGCATCCTAAAATAGGAGGATCCTAGATGTTGGAGCTTGCAAGGGCAAGGATTGAATACTTTAAAATTGGATCAAAAAGCGGTTTTGTTAGACTAATATGAAATGTACAATGGAGGCAAGGTTGTGCTTTGGAAGGAACCGGTTTATGATGTTAAATTGAACGCTTCTCCTGAATCATCATGTCATTGTACTGATTTAGGATGGTTAGGATTTGATTAGCAAAATATATCAGAAAGGGCACTGAACCCTTGCTCCGTCTAAGAAGCAAAAGACTTCTTTAGTGTTTTGAATTTGTAAGATCCAAGAGAAATCAGATCCACTATTAACCTCAATTGTATGCAGTAAAGTGGGGCAAATCAGAGACACACATTCATGAGAGCCCTTGTATTTATCTTGAAATAATTGTTTGAAACTCAAACATACTTGAGCTCAAAACTAGCATTAAGTATTTTTTATTCCAAAAATGTACACACAACAGGCAACTAACGGGCCAGGGAGAAGTGTATGAACACTATCCATAGAAGCAACACACAACAAGAGTCGTGTTCTCATACAACTCAAATCCACACTCTATATTTCTTGGATAAAGGTTTGTCAATGGGTGCTAAGAGTTTCCTTCAACGAGCTCCGCCATAGCCACAAAACCTGCGACAGCCCACCATTTGCAACATGGAGGAGAAATACACGTCCTTGGACAGGAAGACGCAAAGATAACAGCTTGAGAAGAATGCAGAAACAGCCAATGCCAACAAGGTGTCGGTCCAAATCCGTTGCCTGCATAATCACCTTATCATACAACAAAAAACAAGAATCCCAAAGAGTGATTCTTATTCAGAATTCATCATTTTAAGACAACCAAATTTATCAATGCATATTAAAACACCTCTGAATGCGAAAGAACTCCAGAGATGTCTCCTTGGCAAAGTCTGTGAACAAGCAGTTAGCAAAATGACCCAAGGGCATGACCAACTCTTTGTTCATAGAAATAGAATAGATGGCATCTGAGATGCAGCTAAAACCCAACCATGCAACGCACAACCACACGAGTGCTTTTCGTCCATATAACAACAACTAATGCTGTAAAACATCTCCTGCTTTCTTCCATTATAGGCTCTTAACTGAATCAGGTACATATTGCCATATTGTTTCCTTCATCACTTTGAACTGTGCCTTAGCATCATCAAGAACACTGGACTGAGCTCTTACCAGTTTCCTAGTGGGTTTGCAAGATACTTCATTCATGAAACAGGATGCGACTCATGAAACAGAACAACAGAATGCGACTCATGAAACAAATACTTCATTCATGAAACAAGATGCGACTAAAAATTCAAAAGCCCTAACCTAAAAATCAAAAGCCCTAAATTCAATAACCCTAAAAATCCAATCGAAACAGGATGCGACTCATGAAACCCTAAAATCAAAGGCACTAAAGACCGAAATTGAGGAAGAAGGAGAACGGAGAAAAGATGAGGAGAGGAAGATGTTGGGGTCGTGCTTCGATAGATGTCGGGGTCGTCAAGCTCATTGACAGGGAGAGGAGAGGAAGATGAAGAGCGAGGAGAGGAAGATGAAGCGAGGAGAGGAAGATGAAGAGCGAGGAGGGAGAAGAGCCATACCTGCAGCAAATCGTCGAGCTTCAAGGAAGAGCATCACTTTGAAGACAAATCGCGAGTCGCAGATTGTAATATCCCTCAATTTTAGTAAGGATATTTGGGTAATTTTCTCATCCTTCGTTCAATAATTATTTCGCTTTCAGTGGAGTTCGGATTTTCCGTAACATCCATGATATCCGAAATAATTCCGTGAGTGGTATAAAATACATTCGATGTATTTTCGGGACTTAGAATATTTGTTTGGATACAAACATATAATTTCCGGGGTTTAAAACCCATACCAATCTTATCCTCCAGATCAAATCTTATCATATCCATATGCAATCTTATCCTTAGCTGCAACGTGCCCAAATGTGTCGGGGATGTGGCATCCGCCTACGACTTCTGTTCACAGCTGGTCGGGGCTGGTCGGGCTCCTCTTGGGGCGTTATAAGGAGATCGATGGAGAGCTGATGGGCACCCTTGCTCGATCTCTCTCTCTCTCCCTCTCGGCCATCATCTTCCCGCCGACGACAAGGCAAGCTCCTTCTTGGAGTCGCCACTGCTGATGTCGTGTGGCTGACTGCTGCTCCTCCCCGGCGAAGACAAGCCACCGACGAGGCGCCGTGAAACCGCTGCTGTGCGAAGACGTCGGAGCTTCTGCTTCCCGTTGCTGTGGTTGCTGCTTCTTCCGACGACGAAGACGCCACCGACGAGGCCGTTGTTGGCTCCTGTGTGCCACCGTTGCTCCGCCCGGCGCCGAGCTGTGCTGCCGAGCTGCGTGTTATTGCTGTTACGTGTTGTTGTTGTGATGTGTTGTTGCAAGGTTGAAGAAGGGGAATAGTGAAAGTGGGACCCTCCACTTAATTAGCTCCAGTTGGGCCGATAAGCCCAAATCCAATACAGTCCAGATTTAACCCGAAATTATACGAGCGGTATAATTTCGATTCCCTTTCATCCGTATTTTTCTATAGGAAAATTTAATAAATATTTTTATGATTTATAATCATAAAGATTTATTAAATTTAATTCCTTAAGTTCGTCCAGGCAAATTAATTGATAGTTAATTAATTTGTTAGTTAGAACGTGATTCGCTGGATCACGTGTGGACTCGTAATCCGTTGGAGCTATCTGAAGCTTAGGCCATATCCTTGGAAAGGATATTTTCGGTAATCGTCTCGTCCAGATTCATCACCGAATCTACTCCAGGCAAGTGGCGGTTCGCTCTTTCTCATCATTCCATATTTCCATTAATTATCAATGGTTTGATTGTTAATTAATTTGGAATGATTTACTGTTTTGTTGGGAACAGTTTTACTAAATGATATAAAAGAAATATGATATTATAATAGGTTGTATATCTGTTAGAACAACGCTGTTATAAATATATATTTTGGCCTGAGGGCTTTGATATGATTATTACTGTGTTGAACTGTTTAATTAGCACGAGTATTCGTAGGAGCGATGGACTAATTGAGGTCTAGTCATTTCTTGATAATGAAAATGGTGCTAAGGGTTCTAAACTCAAAGACCATTTGGTGGGTCATGACCGATCTCTATACTCGGGTATAGAGATGGTGGCACGAAGCTGGTGCTACAAATCTTGGGATTCGTCCCATTCAGGAATATGTCCATCATGGTGAAACATATGTCCTATATGTCCCTCATGGCGAAACATATACTCAATATATGTCCCTCATGGCGAAACATATATTTAAAAGCCTATAACGTGATGCGCGTTTTGGAATTAAATAAGATAAGTGCCGTCGTAACACATAATTAATAAACCTCAGATGAGTAGTACAGCTAGGGAATAGTACAGCTAGGAAAGCTCGTATTGACTTTGATCAGAGTATGTTCTCTTTCCAATCTGGATTCGCCCTGGGGCGGTGAGGTTGGTCGTGAATCGAAACATCAAGTCGTTTTTGAACGCTTGTATGATTAATTAATGTTCCCCAACATTTGTCATGTTTTCCGATAAGACTCAATTCATTGGAGTCTTCTTTTGGGTTGATTGATGTAAGACCCGGTCTTTCAGAATCTTCTGTTGATCATGCTGCTTGATATATTCCAGTAGGAGTATGGTGGTTGACTATCGTCATCGGTTTTAATTCGAGAAACGATGAGTCTAACCTAATATGACTGCTTCGAACCACTCTGCTTTGTACCCTTGCATAGTCTTTCATTAGACTAACCAACCGTTATATTCCTTGCATGGTTGACTGGTGTCATCCGTTCGTTTCGGCACATCAGATGAGTCGAGGACCCATGAAGGCTAGATCGACTATGAACATGAACGGTATTTGAAAATGTTTTAATCAGGCTACGATCTTTGGGCGTTGACTACTGAAGTCAATACTTTGTAAATTATTTTAAGTCTTCCGTTGTACTGTAATAACTCTGTATTTTGTCGCATTTGGAATTGTGTTGAAATTCCGCGATTATGTTTTAAATGAAAATTATGATAATTTTGTATCATAATTGTTCTTTATGAATTGTGTTTCAATGGTAAAGCCTGGGGTGGCTTCGGTGTGGAAATTGAGGTCACTGGCGGTAATACCTTTCCAAATGGGTTAAAATTTGGGGGTGTTACAGATTTGGTATCAGAGCTAAAGTTTGTTTTTAAAACAGGTTGGGTGTTTTGAAAGGTTTTATCCTTCTAAAACTATTTCCCGTTTTGAACTGGAAAATGTCTTTCAAACGAATTTGAAATAAATACCATTCATAGTCATGCCTTCTTTAGTCTGATATGAGAGGTATGAGAGTTACCTCTATATCTAGAAAGACTGACCTATTCTTGTTGTTGTAAGACATAGGTGTTTGCCTATTCTTTTGAAAGGACTCGGAAGGTGCCGAGATGATTCTATCATCTCTAGTAATGTTAAATTTCCCTGTTTCTCAGAGATATTTTGAGGTTGGAGGACCTAGTAGTTCCCTCGAAGGTATCAAGTATGTACTTCCTGATTTGGTAGTACTAATATCCTAGTGATGTAATCTCCGAGTAATTTGGTGTGAACGCTCGGGAGATTAGTATAGATGAATCTTGTGCTCTATGTTCATAATTCATCTATAGAATTACCAAGTTAATCTATTCTAAGTGATTTTATTACATTGATATATGGGATAATTAAGGAATCACTCTTAGGAGTTTTGATGTCTAAGTATGATGTCATAGTCGTTGGCATTCATTGTTGAGAAAACGAATACGGAGGATGAATGCTCGATGCAGTCGGGATTTGCATCCGTATGAGAATTCGTGGGTTGAACCTAAGGTAGAGTTCATTGAGCCGTTAAGGTAGGCCAACGAAATATTGTAATAACGACGTTTAAATGGAAGCGATTTCCAAGGGAACTCTAAGGAAAATCCCGAGGAAGATCCTCAAGGAGAGGAAAATCCTAGGGGAGATCCCGAGGAAGATCCTCAGAAGAAGGAAGATCCGAAGGAAGATCCTCTAGAGGAGGAAGATCCTGCGGAAGATCCTTAGAAGGAGGAAGATCCAGAGGAAAACCCTGAGGAAGATCCTCGAGAGGGGGAAGATCCGAGGGAAGATCCAGAGGGAACTTCCGATGAGAACCCGGAGGAAGACCGCGTAAGGCAAGGCTAGAAGAGTCTGATGCCTAAAGTGTTCATTTATGAGTATCTTTTAAGAAATAAGGATATTGAGAGAAGTTATGGAAATATTTGTTTCTTCTTGAGACATCATAATCCTAGTATTTGGAGGTATATGTTATGTGGAGTTAATGAGATTAAGAGTTATATCTTACTTGTGTACTTGAAATTTGTGTTCCACTAGAAGTATATAGAGGTGGACTAGTGCAAAGTCCGGAATGCCTAGTAGTGGTATCATACTATAGGCATTAGTGTGGATAAAGTGTTGTGAAAGAATAAGTTGATTAAAGGAATAGTTCTATAAGAACTCGTTTTCCCTATTTTGCGATCTTGAGTAAGACTGTGAAATCCGGAGTTATGATGGTCGGGATCATAAGTAAGTATGACCCATGTGGGACCAATGGTTAAAGCTTTTGAAAAAGCCAAGTGTACGAAATCATAGGTATCCTTTGGGGAGATCTATTTGAGATTCGTTTGAGGTAATATAAGGAAATGATGCGATTAAATCCTGGATGGATAGTAGATTGCGTGATGAATATAAGGATTTTTAAGTTAGAAATAAGTCATTTAAGACAGTACGAGTCGTTGGACTCGATAAGTGGAATTTCCAAAGGATGAAGAGTTATGACTCTTGGGAATTGTCAAGGATTGACATCTTGTGAAGTATGTCATCTATAAGGCTTATGGTATCACTCTCTTGGAGGAGATAGGAGTAATATCTTATGTGATATGTTTCGAGAAACGTAGGAATAAGATATTATGGTTGTTCTTGAATCTTAAAGGAGTTAAGTTAGAAATTATTTAAAGAGATGTGTTAAATTATTCTTGTAAGGATTTTAAGTTAGAGATGGCGTAAGGCCAGTCTTACTTTAAAATAAATGATGGGATTGTATAAAGTACCATTAAGGGAATTAAGGAAGTTATGATTCGAGGTTACTAAGATTTAATATCTGAATTGTAAGAAGTTAATGTGTAAACCTTGGGTTTGTCTATAAAGAGATTGGAGGAGAAATGTGTGTTCTCCTATTAAAGGTGCATTTATATCGTTATGATAATTTTGGAAGGCCATTAGTCTAAGGTAGACATGATCTTGTGGAGGTAGTAAGAGTTATTACCTGGTACGTTGTAAGAGATAAGATTGTGAGATAAAGATATGGCATAAGGGTCGGTTATGATTAATGATATTAAGTTCATATAGCAAAGTTGATGTTGAGGCAGGTTCCTCATTAGTTTAATGCAAGTTTCGGGGTCGAAACTTTTCTTAAGGGGGTAGTAATGTAATATCCCTCAATTTTAGTAAGGGTATTTGGGTAATTTTATCATCCTTCGTTCAATAATTATTTCGCTTTCAGTGGAGTTCGGATTTTCCGTAACATCCATGATATCCGAAATAATTCCGTGAGTGGTATAAAATACATTCGATGTATTTTCGGGACTTAGAATATTTGTTTGGATACAAACATATAATTTCCTGGGTTTAAAACTCATACCAATCTTATCCTCCAGATCAAATCTTATCATATCCATATGCAATCTTATCCTTAGCTGCAACGTGCCCAAATGTGTCGGGGATGTGGCATCCGCCTACGACTTCTGTTCACAGCTGGTCGGGGCTGGTCGGGCTCCTCTTGGGGCGTTATAAGGAGATCGATGGAGAGCTGATGGGCACCCTTGCTCGATCTCTCTCTCTCTCTCCCTCTCGGCCATCATCTTCCCGCTGACGACAAGGCAAGCTCCTTCTTGGAGTCGCCGCTGCTGATGTCGTGTGTCTTGTGTGGCTGACTGCTGCTCCTCCCCGGCGAAGACGAGCCACCGACGAGGCGCCGTGAAACCGCTGCCGAGCAGCTGCTGTGCGAAGACGTCGGAGCTGCTGCTTCCCGTTGTTGTGGTTGCTGCTTCTTCCGACGACGAAGACGCCACCGACGAGGCCGTTGTTGGCTCCTGTGTGCCACCGTTGCTCCGCCCGACGCCGAGCTGTGCTGCCGAGCTGCGTGTTATTGCTGTTACGTGTTGTTGTTGTGATGTGTTGTTGCAAGGTTGAAGAAGGGGAATAGTGAAAGTGGGACCCTCCACTTAATTAGCTCCAGTTGGGCCGATAAGCCCAAATTCAATACAGTCCAGATTTAACCTGAAATTATACGAGCGGTATAATTTCGATTCCCTTTCATCCGTATTTTTCTATAGGAAAATTTAATAAATATTTTTATGATTTATAATCATAAAGATTTATTAAATTTAATTCCTTAAGTTCGTCCAGGCAAATTAATTGATAGTTAATTAATTTGTTAGTTAGAACGTGATTCGCTGGATCACGTGTGGACTCGTAATCCGTTGGAGCTATCTGAAGCTTAGGCCATATCCTTGGAAAGGATATTTTCGGTAATCGTCTCGTCCAGATTCATCATCGAATCTACTCCAGGCATGTGGCGGTTCGCTTTTTCTCATCATTCCATATTTACATTAATTATCAATGGTTTGATTGTTAATTAATTTGGAATGATTTACTGTTTTGTTGGGAACAGTTTTACTAAATGATATAAAAGAAATATGATATTATAATAGGTTGTATATCTGTTAGAACAACGCTATTATAAATATATATTTTGGCCTGAGGGCTTTGATATGATTATTACTGTGTTGAACTGTTTAGTTAGCACGAGTATTCGTAGGAGCGATGGACTAATTGAGGTCTAGTCGTTTCTTGATAATGAAAATGGTGCTAAGGGTTCTAAACTCAAAGACCATTTGGTGGGTCATGACCGATCTCTATACTCGGGTATAGAGATGGTGGCACGAAGCTGGTACTACAAATCTTGGGATTCGTCCCATTCAGGAATATGTCCATCATGGTGAAACATATGTCTTATATGTCCCTCATGGCGAAACATATACTCAATATATGTCCCTCATGGCGAAACATATATTTAAAAGCCTATAACGTGATGCGCGTTTTGGAATTAAATAAGATAAGTGCCGTCGTAGCACATAATTAATAAACCTCAGACGAGTAGTGCAGCTAGGGAATAGTGCAGCTAGGAAAGCTCGTATTGACTTTGATCAGAGTATGTTCTCTTTCCAATCTGGATTCGCCCTGGGGCGGTGAGGTTGGTCGTGAACCGAAACATCAAGTCGTTTTTGAACGCTTATATGATTAATTAATGTTCCCCAACATTTGTCATGCTTTCCGATAAGACTCAATTCATTGGAGTCTTCTTTTGGGTTGATTGTTGTAAGACCCGGTCTTTCAGAATCTTCTCTTGATCATGCTGCTTGATATATTCCAGTAGGAGTATGGTGGTTGACTATCGTCATCGGTTTTAATTCGAGAAACGATGAGTCTAACCTAATATGACTGCTTCGAACCACTCTGCTTTATACCCTTGCATAGTCTTTCATTAGACTAACCAACCGTTATATTCCTTGCATGGTTGGCTGGTGTCATCCGTTCGTTTCGGCACATCAGATGAGTTGAGGACCCATGAAGGCTAGATCGACTATGAACATGAACGGTATTTGAAAATGTTTTAATCAGGCTACGATCTTTGGGCGTTGACTACTGAAGTCAATACTTTGTAAATTATTTTAAGTCTTCCGTTGTACTGTAATAACTCTGTATTTTGTCGCATTTGGAATTGTGTTGAAATTCCGCGACTATGTTTTAAATGAAAATTATGATAATTTTGTATCATAATTGTTCTTTATGAATTGTGTTTCAATGGTAAAGCCTGGGGTGGCTTCGGTGTGGAAATCGAGGTCACTGGCGGTAATACCTTTCCAAATGGGTTAAAATTTGGGGGTGTTACACAGATGGAAGCAAATCGACGAGGAGATGAGAGATGTCGGGGGCAATTGTTGGAAATAATCCTCCACAAGCACCTGATAAGTATCAAAAGTAGGGATCTCCAACTTTTTTTTTTTTGCCATAAATGAGCAGATGGAAGCAAGCAGCAGCACTTTGAAGCTTTTGGAATATGTTCATCCCGAACAGACCAAAGGGAACTTTTTTCTGGAAAATGAGCATCTTAAAGGAGGTGAAGTAGAAAAAAGGAGGTTACCGAACGGAGCCTTAGATGGTAGGTTATACATGCGCTTTTTACTGATTTGCTCCAATAGAGACAACACGTTCTCATGGAAGAAGAACGTGGGAAAGATGGCTCAATAACTGCAAACCTTGACATAATATAAAATTTATAAAAACAATAACTAAAATAAAAACACAGATGTTACATTACGGTTCTGCCACTTAGGCTAATCTTTTTGTACAGATTTTGTTTCTCCCTTCTAATGTATTAGGGTAAACTAGTGTAGTATCCGTGCCTTGCACGGGATCTGTTTATTTTATTTTTTTTGTAAAAAAGTATATTTTAATTATAGGTTTCATTGATATAGAAATATATAGTTAATGACTGTTATAAAAATAGATAAATTCTTATATAAAAAAATGACTAATCGACTAAAAATATTCAAGATATAAAAAAAATTTACATTATATAAAGAGAGGCAAAACTCTCCATAACTTTATTAATAATAAAAATTGGCTAAGTAGTCTTTGAAACAAGGATAACCACACCCCTAACATCAATACTATTAAAATAATAAAGCATAATAAAAATATTCATCTAATACATGAAAATGAAACGTGCATTTGAATTTAAATAATCGACTTATTGGGCCATTACATGATTAATAATACTAATGAGCCTTATAAACTGTAATGGGCTTATATGCCCAAATACAAACTTTTTTAAATGTATTTCGGACCCAGTATGTATAATAAAATTTAAGACAACTGACAAATTTTTTAAAATAAATTTATATTGATAAACAAAAATGAATTAATTAATACACTATTGGCCCATTAAATGTGTAAATATTAATGAGCCTCCTAATCGTTAATCGTCTTAGACAACAAACTTCATTTAGTTAATAATACAATCACTGGAAAATATATATATATAATCAATTGAATACAATCGACTTAATTTCATTCATAACACAATCACTGAAAAATCTTATATATAATCAAAATAAAATAATTAAATTTACATACTAATCATTTTTTAATATAATAAAAATATATAGACATATGTAAATACTTAATATATTTATGCAAAAGTAGGAAAAATATATGTAAATACTAAATATTTATTATAATATTTTAAAAATATAATAAATAATTTAAATATTAAATAGACTTATGGGCCAATATTATATTTGGATGGGCCATAATAGTAGCAACTAATTTAAATTGTTTTATGGGCTTATTACAGGCCCGGTTGATCAGCTGCCATAATGTAATTAGGGCCGGTTCATCACGTTTTTAGGACATGTTAAGCCATTTTGTTTCATGGGCTTATAGGCCCATATGAAGCAACATTACCAGATTCTTCTAAAGGGAAAGTCGAAACCCTATCAATATCTCATTTGCAGTTTTTAGGTTGTCTCTCTCGCTCTCCTTCTCTGTGAAGCTTCAAGCTTCAACACTTACAGATCTATGGCGATTTCTCTCAAAAAAAACAATATTCGACTTCTTCAACCTTCGCCTTCTTAAACCTTCGCCGAAATCCAGATCCATGGCGTTTTTGGGTTTCTCTCTCCCTCTCCTTCTTTGTGAAGCTTCAAGCTTAAAATTTACAAATCCATGGCGATTTTTAAAAAAAAATCAGCATTCGCCTTATTCAACCTCCGTCTTCTTCAACCTTCACCGAAATCCATTTCCAACCTTCGCCTTCTGCAAACTTCGTCGATTGTCTTTCTCTTTCTGTAAATCTCGGCCAACGATCTCTCTCCTTCATCGTTTGTCTTCCTCCTTTTTCACAAATTTCAGATCCAAAACAAATTAGTTTGAAGAGATCAGTTTACAGATCTAAAAGCGAAAAGGGATTCTCGCCACTCCCTTCGCCTTTTTGCCGTTCGTCTTGGAGGGTTAATCCATACACAACCACCACCAGAAGATCTAGATTCCACCACCGGGAGAAGAAGCAGAGACTATGGATCAATCCACTGATGGGTAAACTAAACCCTAATCCACCCATGTGTGAGTTCCTCTTAATCTCTCGATGTCTTTCTATATCGTTTTCTTATGTTAATTATTTTATAGATAGGAAAAATCATACATAAACCCTAATTTTCTAGGATATGTGACCGATTCCTATATCATGCAAAGGACACCAAAGGATAGATGAGCAGATCTGGAGATTGGTAATGCAGGGTTCCCAAACCACAATTTTCTGAGATATGTGACCCTTCGTCTTCATTAAAAGTAGGTTATGGAGCCCTACAAATTCAGTGTTCGCGAGATTGTACCTTCCGACATATGTAAGATCTCTATCTATCTCAATTTATGGCGACCAGTTCCTTTTGAAATGCTCCATTCCTTTTGAAATGCTCGACCTATTCCTTTTAATTTGATTTAATTTTGTGTATCCTGCTTAATTACTCTCTGACAAAATTTTAAAAAAAATCATATAAGGACATCTGGACGTTGGTGAGGATCTTTGTCTCTAAGATCCTAATTTCATTTCATATGCTCTTCGGGGTTCATTATGTCGCTCTACCTACCGTCATCAAGGGAATCAAAATGTAAGATATTTTGATAAGGCGTTGTCGTGACACCTAAACAAAATAATCCTAAACAAACCTAACTAATGTAGTCTGGTAAGCAAGGGTCGAATCCCAATAGCATAATACTAATTTCTCTAGGTTGTCAGACTAGAGGGAACTACTATTAACAATCTAATTAATGTCCTAATCAACAAATCAAGGGGAATCGATATATGATCAATGAGATTAAGCACGAGAGATAATTAATACAATCATAGAAAGAGTAAAGGAATAATCTCAATATCAAATTCAAACCAAGGCTTCAATTGTCTAGCCAAAAACATCAAACAAAACAAAGAACTAAACTAAGAAAGGGAAAAACAATACTGAATGGAAAACTAGGTCTAACGTGATCCGAAGATGATGAATGGAGGTTGTGGGAATTAAGTTAAATAAAGTTAACCTAAAGCCCAAGATCACAAACCTCATCTATAAGGAAATAAAATATAATATTCGAATTAAATAAAATAAAGAAAAAAAAAGAAAAGGAAAAAGAAAACAAAAGTTCGGAAATCTTCACGGGCTGTCTCCCGTGTGTGGCCGCGATCGCGGCCTTCGGGCCGCGGTCGCGGCCTTCTCTCTTCAATATCGCGACACTTCCGTAAAAATGCCATAACTTTTGATTCCCAATTCGGATCGCGTTCATATTTTGAGGACTTGCAGTAGACTTCAAGATCTAACTCCTCGAATTGGAATCACTCCATTTAGACATCTGAGTAAAGAGAACGAATCAATTTAATTAAGCACCTTGTTCTTCTACTCTCATGTGGACTCTCTCCTTGGTTCTTCTTCGTCTCCTCAGTGGTCAACTCCTCATCCTCTGGATATCTTCAATTTGCTTCTCCAGACCACCAAATTCACACTTCTTCTCTCCAACTCCCTATTCCACAATTGTGCTCTAAATCCATCCAAATGGCGCCTCAAACCTGGTAATAACCCCTAGAAATGCACTATAAAATAGCATTGATCAAATCCCCCATGCTTAAACCTTGCTCGTCCTCGAGTAAACTAAAGTCAACTTACTCCTCCAATCAATCCCCAAGGTTTCAGGAAGCATAGAAAAATCAATCCTCCAAAAATCACACCCAACAATAAACTCCAGGCAACCATACAAATAAGCACAGCACAACATACAACAACTCAAATCAACACCCCACACAACTAAGCTAAAAGGAAAGCAGAGTGCCTCCCCCAAGCTTATCCCAAACACCATAGAGTGAATAAATTATAATCCTAGTCTCCCATCTATCTTCTTATCCCTCCAGAGTGACCTACCCGAATCCTCCTTATATCACCTCTTCTTATGTCGCCACGCCAGGTAAAATGAGGATTCCTAAAAATCACTCTTCTTCTTTTCACTCATTTTGCCAAGGCGCCCTTTCGGGTTTTCACCAAGCCACTCATTTCATTTTTCGATAGATGGGCTCACAATATGCTCACATCACTCTTGACCACTTATTACCCCAGCCTAATGCTGGTCCAAGCCACCTGCTTATTACCTAGGCCGCCCTTTCGGGTTTTCGACCTATCCCAGGATTTTCATGTATGCCTTTTTTTTTAATTTTTTTGGCTTTTTCTCTTTTTATTCATTTTTCTCCTCAACGACATAGCAAGTATAAAACACTCCCACATGCTTAAACATTGCATTGTCCTCAATGTAATGAAAGACAAAAAGAATGGAAGCACAGGGAAAAGCAAAAAATAACTCACAAACGTCGTTGAGTTGGCTTGGACACTTCGTTGTTGCTGGCGGTAGACACTATATGCACATGTCTCTGGTGTTGGGCGGGTGTCTTCATCAACTCCAAAATCTTCTCCTATCGTGCGACCAAAAGGAAACCACTTTGGTGAGTAGTGGTATAGCAAGTAAGTCGGGGTTGCACGGCCTTCAATGAACACAAAAAATGGGTCCAGATGTGATCATGGTGTGGGCCCTAGTGTTCCTCCTCCTCAGTTGTCAATTGTAGGGTCATCATCGTTGTCAAATCAAGTGTAGGGCAGTGTATCCTCCGTGACAACATGATGCGCACCATCTCCATGGGAAACTCTGGACAGCTGGCCTTCGGTAGAATTTTTTTTTTTAATTCCGTTTAAGGTTTTTTCGGAATTTTTTTTTTTTGATTTTTTTTTTTTACTAAACCCTAATTCGCCGCGGCGGCCACGATCGCGGTTTCCAGGTCACGATTGCTTCTCGAATTGTTTGCCGCGGCTGCGGTCGCGGTTTTCCTTCTGCTCTTCCTGCGGGTTAGTCGAAAACGAAAACACAGACAAAGAAAGAAAACTAAAAAAAAAAGGATAGTGTCTTGTTATCAAATCGGTAAACAAACAAACAAGAAATCGGTTCCCCGGCAACGGCGCCAATTTGATAAGGCGTTGTCGTGACACCTAAACAAAATAATCCTAAACAAACCTAACTAATGTAGTCTGGTAAGCAAGGGTCGAATCCCACAGAGAATCAAGTTATATTTCATGTTTGCAAAATCATTCACCAATTGATAACAAAGACAAAGGGGGGGGGGGGTTTGAATGAAACTAACTAAGAAAACGATAAATAAACTATAGAAAGCTTGGCTAGACAAATATCCACCTTTAGTTTGGTTGATCGATCATTGATTACTCATAGTCCTCAATACTCATGAATGTCCTAATCCCTGTTCTGAATTAGTTACCAGTCCTGATAACCCTAACTATCAAATAACCTAGAAGACCTTCTAGATTGAATCTAACAGCAACAATGAATTCAGTAATAGATAGGTACATGCAAGTGTAGCAACCAGTCATACAATTACATGCAATTAATTCTCTACACAAACTAAGGGATTTAGATTCTCAACCAGTATCCTCTAATCCTTAGTAGTATGATCAATAACAATCTCAACAGGTTGTATAGAAAAGGAGAACCAATAGCATAATACTAATTTCTCTAGGTTGTCAGACTAGAGGGAACTACTATTAATAATCTAATTGATGTCCTAATCAACAAATCAAGGGGAATCGATATATGATCAATGAGATTAAGCACGAGAGAGAATTAATACAATCATATAAAGAGTAAAGGAATAATCTCAATATCAAATTCAAACCAAGGCTTCAATTGTCTAGCCAAAAACACCAAACAAAACAAAGAACTAAACTAAGAAAGGGAAAAACAATACTGAATGGAAAACTAGGTCTAACGTGATCCGAAGATGATGAATGGAGGCTGTGGGAATTAAGTTAAATAAAGTTAACCTAAAGCCCAAGATCACAAACCTCATCTACAAGGAAATAAAATATAATATTTGATAGGTGTCATTTCATACACCTTTACTAGCAATTATTAGCATGATTTGGAGGAGTTTATGAGTAGTTTTGAGGCTAAGTCTGTAATCCGGAAGTTGTGGAGAGAATTGAAGATATCAAGGGATTTACAGCTTAGATGGAGATGATGAGGATCTGTTGGAGTTTATTGGAGAAGACTACCAACACTTGGTAGTAATAAAGAGTTGAAGAGAAGAGTGGGCAGAAATTGACGCCCCGCGCCAGAGCCACCGCGACCCGGCGGTGGGTCTCAGAGAAGGATGCTGCCCCGCGGTGGAAATCACCGCCCCGCGGTGGGAGCTGGCGCCCCGCGGCCATCACGTGAGGCGAAGAGCTTAATTAAATAATTCACGTGATGTTTGGAATTGAAGAGATGGGCCCAAGAGGAAATTAGGCCCAAAAGGAAGATCTCGGCCCAACTGAAAAGCGCTGAAGCGGGAATTGAAGCCACGCGTGAAAGAGATGCCGCGTTGAAGCCGAAGAATTGAAAGCGTGTTGAATCGGAGGCGTGACGTCAGCAGCGACGTTAGCAAAGCTGATGATATTGTAGATTTGGGCCGTGCCGAGAAGTGGGCCGATGCTGCATTGGGTTGGGCCGAGGATCGGCTGGAATTGGAGATGGGCAGACGAGAGGCTTGCACGAGAATTCGGGATTAAGTTCCGCCGTTCGTTTGTTTTATTTTTGGTTATTATCTTTATTATTATTTCCTTTTATTATTTTTATTATTTTTAGGATTTAGGTTAAATACTCTTTGTTAACCTAGATTTCAGAATAGAGTTTTTACAGAAGTTTAGTTTTAGTTTTGCCAGTTCGTTGTTTTTCATCCCCTTGGATGGAGAACTAACTTTTCTTTGTTCTGCTAGACGATTGAAGCAGTACAGTTGATGTGTTTGTGAGATTTATATTCCTTGTTCTTATTCTTATGTATGTTGGATTGATTCTCTTGGTTATATTGATATTGATTTCTTGTTGTTCTTCCTGATCAACTAGGTTGAATGCTTTTTATCAATTGCTAGGATTGCATATAGGGGTTCCGAGTGCATATCTAATGGCAAACACAATTGTGCGTATAGGGGTTCCGAGCGTACAATTGTGAGTGAGAATCAGTTGCATGTTAAGTAGGGGAGTGAGTACTTGTACGTCTTTCTACTTGCATGTATCCTATATCCTTGTGTGCATTGCTATTGCTGTGTTGGTGCTAAGGTACGCTGACAACTGTGAGAATCAGTGGTATTTTATCATTGGCATAGTAATAAGTCTATTGACAACTGTGAGAATCAATAGTACTTAAGATCAGGGTGGGAACGACTATAAGGATAATTAAAGAACTTGGACGAAATAGATTTCAGTGATCGAACTTTATCTCTGTACTTGTGGATTTCGCTCTAGTGGAACTATTTTTCCCTCAGTATATTTTCTCAACTCAACTTGTTTGCTTTGGTTTGCTTTGCTTCCTCTTGATAACTAACCCCCCCCCCCCCCCGTTCGTGTCACTTGTCATTCACACTTTCACACTGCATCGATCTTTCATGTGGGTTCGACCCTTACTTGTCTGCTATACTTCTGTTTAGTAGGTCTGTTAGGAAATTTTACTTTGATTGAGGCTAATCAACGATAATTGCTCGCGCATCTTTAGCCACCGTCAAATTTGGCACCGTTGTCGGGGAAGATTTCTGTTTTGTTGTGTGTTTTTGTGATTGACTGCGGTGTGGATCTATCTTACGGTCCGCACCTTTGCTACTGATTCGCTACTTGTTGAAGTTGATACAGAAACAGGTACGAATGGCTCAGACACTCCGACAGCTGACTACGCCAGATTTGATACAACAGCCATTGGCTGTAATTATTCCACCCCTTGCTGATGGTGTGACATTTGAACTCAGAACAGGAGTGATACGGTTGCTCCCGAGATATTATGGACGAAGTGGAGAAAACCCCATTCTTCATTTGAGTAAATTCCACAACGTCATTATGAGCATCAAACCAGCATACGTCACTGAGGATCAGATTAAAATGAGAGCCTTCGGGTTCACTCTTAAAGACGATGCTGAGGACTGGTACTATCATCTGCCTGGCGGAAGCATAGATTCCTGGGCTGAGCTACTTAAGGCTTTCCTCACACAATATTTCCCAACCAGGATGGTGAACGCTTTGAAAAGGGAAATTGCCAGTATTGAACAAGGAGAGGAGGAGATCCTTTATGAATATTATGAGCGGTTCAAACGACTTTGCTCTAGTTGCCCGTTCCATGGTTTTGACAAGAAAGCTCTAGTACTCTATGTTTACAATGGGCTGCTGGATGATGAAAGAAGAATCATAGATGTTACTTGTGGTGGTAGTATCTTGAATATGACCCCTGATGCAGCCATGACTAGACTTCATGATATGGCTGAGAGCACAAGAGATTTTGATGAAGCCCCAAGGACCAGAGGAGTTAATGCTGTCAACTCCAATGATGCACATTTATTGCAAGAAATTGCTTCATTGAAAGACATTATTGCGAATACGGGTAGACAAGAAGCACCTCAACCCCACTTTGATGAGCTACCAGTAGCTCCCCATACCAGTAACTCCGCTACCACTGAGGATATGCTCAGGACTCTGACTCAGTATTTCACCACGCATGTGCATGCCACTGAGTCAAGTATTAAGAACATGGAGAGGCAGATTGGTCAGCTTGCTGATGTTGTGACCAAGTTTGACCAGAGGACATCTAACTCCCTGCCCTCTCAAACTACTGTAAACCCAAGAGAGAATGTAAGTGTTATTTCTCTCAGAAGTGGCATGGAATTGCAAGTCGCTCCTACTGCTGAAAAGGACGACAGGGCTGAAATTGAAGATGGGCAAGTTCCACCGCCCCGCGGCGACATCCACCGCGACCCGGCTGAAGCTCTCAGTTTTCCTGAGTTAACACCACCGCCCCACGGCCAAGAACACCGCCTCGCGGTGAGACCACCGCCCCGCGGTGAATGCCCAGATCTGGATTTTGATCATGACGAAGGAGAGGACCCCTTTGTTCGTCCAATTTTTCCTCCTCTTGGTTCTGAAAAGCTCCATGTCCCCTTTCCGGAGGCACTAAAGGAGAGGATGATAATCGACGACAATGATCTCTTCGACACCTCCAGTAGCTGCAAGGAAACCACCCCTTTGGCCCATTTAGCAAACAGCACCCCAGGCTACACAGAACTTTTAAAGGCGCTGGGTAAGATCAAAAAGAAACCAAAGGGGAAGCACAAGAAGGAGGCCTTGATGCAGATGACGGATTCTTATATGATGGATACGGGGCAGGATAAACATGTAGCCCCTGAGATGCTGGGTAAACAGTTTCTGAAAATGGCAAGTACGTTCATAGATATGCACAATAGTCCATCTACCATGAAGTACAAGAGCATGGGGGCAATGCTCAACATGGAGCACCCAAAGAGGCATCCCCCGGATATAGATCCCAGGTGTTCAGTTGCTATAAGCAACCCAAGTTGAGAAGATGAGTAGGATGTCAAGCCATGACAATAACTAAGGCGTTGTCCGGGAGGCAACCCGAGGTATGTTTTTCTCTCTTTGCTTTTCATTATTTGTTTTTGCATTTTTCTTTAGTGTGTTTTTGCTTTGTTTTTGTTTTCTTTGTTTCCGACTAACCTGTAGGGAGGAGACCTATACCTATTGAAGAAGGTGTTTCCACACCAATGTAAGTCTCTCCTGTCCCTGCACTAAGTCGCTCCCCGAAAAAACCTTAAACGGGGAGGCAAAAAAAAAAAAGTTTTACCGAGCTGTCCAGAGTCACCACGGAGAGATGCGCATCATGTTGCTAACGGAGGAACACTTTCACCACACATTATTTGGCAACGATGATGGCCCTACATTCGACAGCTGAGGAGGAGGAACACTAGAGCCCCTACCATGATTACATTTGGGCTCCACCATGTATTCCTAGAAGGCCGTGCAATCCTACTATCTTTGTTTTACCACTACTCACCAAAGTCGTTCCCTTTTGGTTGCACGGTAGGAGAAGATTACAGAGTTGATGAAGACACCCGCCCAACACCAGAGACCTGGGCTTTATTGAGAAGGCACGCCGGCAACAAAGGAAGTGTCCAAACAGCTTGGCGACGTTTGTGAGTTATTTTTTTGCTTTTCCCTGTGCTTCTATTCTTTTGTCTTTCATTACATTGAGGACAATGCATTGTTTAAGCATGGGTGCGATTTCTATACTTACTACGTCGTTGAGGAGAAAAATGAATAAAAATGAAAAAAGCCAAAAATTGAAAAAAGGCATACATTGAAATCCTGGGATAGGTCGACAACCCGAAAGGGCGGCCTAGGTAATAAGCAGGTGGCTTGGACCAGCATTAGGCTGGGGTAATATGTGGTCAAGAGTGATGTGAGCTTATGTGAGTACATCTATTGGAAAATGAAATGAGTGGCTTGGTGAAAATCCGAAAGGGCGCCTTGGCAAAATGAGTGAAAAAGAATAAGAGTGATTCTAGGATTTCTCATTATTCATGGCGAGGCGTCATAAGAAGAGGAGTCAAAGAAGGATTGTCGGGTAGGTCACTCTGGGAGGCATAAGAAGATAGATGGGAGATAGGATTAGATTTTGATTCACTCTATGGTGTTTGGGATAAGCTTGGGGGAAGTACTCGGCTTTCCTTGTAGCTTTGGTGTGTGGTGTTGATTGTATTGTGTTGTTGTGTTGTGCATATTGTTTTGGTACTCTGGAGTCGATTGTTGAGATGTTGTAATTGCTAGTGTCATATTTTCTTATACTTCCTGAGGCCTTGGTGTTTGATTGAGAGAGTAGGTTTATCTTTAGCTTACTCGAGGACGAGCAAGGTTTAAGCATGGGGGAATTTGATAGGTGTCATTTCATACACCTTTACTAGCAATTATTAGCATGATTTGGAGGAGTTTATGAGTAGTTTTGAGGCTAAGTCTGTAATCCGAAAGTTGTGGAGAGAATTGAAGATATCAAGGGTTTTACAGCTTAGATGGAGATGATGAGGATCTGTTGGAGTTTATTGGAGAAGACTACCAACACTTGGTAGTAATAAAGAGTTGAAGAGAAGAATGGGCAGAAATTGACGCCCCGTGCCAGAGCCACCGCGACCCGGCGGTGGGTCTCAGAGAAGGATGCCGCCCCGCGGTGGGAGCTGGCGCCCCGCGGCCATCACGTGAGGCAAAGAGCTTAATTAAATAATTCACGTGATGTTTGGAATTGAAGAGATGGGCCCAGGAGGAAATTAGGCCCAAAAGGAAGATCTCGGCCCAACTGAGAAGCTCTGAAGCGGGAATTGAAGCCACGCGTGAAAGAGATGCCGCATTGAAGCCGAAGAATTGAAAGCGTGTTGAATCGGAGGCGTGACGTCAGCAGCGACGTCAGCAAAGCTGATGATATTGGAGATTTGGGCCGTGCCGAGAAGTGGGCCGACGCTGCATTGGGTTGGGCCGAGGATCAGCTGGAATTGGAGATGGGCAGACGAGAGGCTTGCACGAGAATTCGGGATTAAGTTCCGCCGTTCGTTTGTTTTATTTTTGGTTATTATCTTTATTATTATTTCCTTTTATTATTTTTATTACTTTTAGGATTTAGGTTAAATACTCTTTGTTAACCTAGATTTCATAATAGAGTTTTTACAGAAGTTTAGTTTTAGTTTTGCCATTTCGTAGTTTTTCATCCCCTTGGATGGAGAACTAACTTTTCTTTGTTCTGCTAGACGATTGAAGCAGTACAGTTGATGTGTTTATGAGATTTATATTCCTTGTTCTTATTCTTATGTATGTTGGATTGATTCTCTTGGTTATATTGATATTGATTTCTTGTTGTTCTTCATATTCTGATCAACTAGGTTGAATGCTTTTTATCAATTGCTAGGATTGCATATAGGGGTTCCAAGTGCATATCTAGTGGCAAACACAATTGTGCGTATAGGGGTTCCGAGCATACAATTGTGAATGAGAATCAGCTGCATGTTAAGTCGGGGAGTGAGTACTTGTACGTCTTTCTACTTGCATGTATCCTATATCTTTGTGTGCATTGTTATTGCTGTGTTGGTGCTAAGGTACGCTGACAACTGTGAGAATCAGTGGTATTTTATCATTGGCATAGTAATAAGTCTATTGACAACTGTGAGAATCAATAGTACTTAAGATCAGGGTGAGAACGACTATAAGGATAATTAAAGAACTTGGACGAAATATATTTCAGTGATCGAACTTTATCTCTGTACTTGTGGATTTCGCTCTAGTGGAACTATTTTTCCCTCATTATATTTTCTCAACTCAACTCAACTTGTTTGCTTTGGTTTTCTTTGCTTCCTCTTGATAACTAAACCCCCCCGTTCGTGTCACTTGTCATTCACACTTTCACACTGCATCGATCTTCCCTGTGGGTTCGACCCTTACTTGTCTGCTATACTTCTGTTTAGTAGGTCTGTTAGGAAATTTTACTTTGATTAAGGCTAATCAACGATAATTACTTGCGCATCTTTAGCCACCGTCAATATTCGAATTAAATAAAATAAAGAAAAAGAAAAGAAAAGAAAAGGAAAAAGAAAACAAAAGTTCGGAAATCTCCACGGGCTGTCTCCCGTGTGTGGCCGCGATCGCGGCCTTCTCTCTTCAACATCGCGACACTTCCGTAAAAATGTCATAACTTTTGATTCCCAATTCGGACCGCGCTCATATTTTGAGGACTTGCCGTAGACTTCAATATCTAACTCCTCGAATTGGAATCACTCCATTTGGACATCTGAGTAAAGAGAACGAATCAATTGAATTCAGCACTTTGTTCTTCTACTCTCGTGTGGACTCTCTTCTTGGTTCTTCTTCGTCTCCTCAGTGGTCAACTTCTCTTCCTCTGGATATCTTCAATTTGCTTCTCCAGACCACTAAATTCACACTTCTTCTCTCCAACTCCCTATTCCACAATTGTGCTCTAAATCCATCCAAATGGCGCCTCAAACCTGATAATAACTCCTAGAAATACACTATAAAATAGCACTGATCATATTTGTATGTATATCTATTTAAATACATCTCGCCCTCTGTTGTTTTTTGAAATGTTTGACTGCCTTTTGTTCAATACAATTGGAGGAACAATTTTTAGGTGGGATTTTGGATTTCATTCGGTCTTGGTTTTTTTTCTTGGATTATAGTTTTAATTCTTTTTCAAAAAAACGTGTGTTTCTTTGTTTGAATGTTTTTGTTTTAGTCTGAGATTTTTTACATGGATTAAAAAATTGATTTCAGAAAAAAATTAACAGCTACAACCAAATAATAACTCTTAATCCATATTTATATATTTATACTTAAAAACATTTAATACTTAAAATTTAAATATAAGTGTACAGTTATTCGTTTAGTATATAAATATATTATAATGCATTTAATCTTGGAATCTACTTTATACATATTAATACTTTAAAAAAAAAAATTTGTAACCTGCTATTCTATACAGTGTTTGTACAGATTCTGAACCCTTTAGCTCGACAAATAAGAAGCCTCGAGAAAAAGTTGTTAAACATTTATCGAGTTTTCTAGATATGAACCTCTAGCTTGGAGATCTGAACCCTCTGATGGGCTTATTGGGCCAAATTTATTTGTACACGTATTAATGAGCCTCTACACACATTATAATGGGCTTTTTGGGCCAAATAAAAATGACACAACAGATTGAAAAATTGGTTTGTACAAAAAAAAAATATTTTTACTGGATTACAAACTTAACCAACTTATTTAATGTTAATATATGTATATTTATAAACAAATCCTAAAATTATTTACTGGGCTAATAGGCCCATAATATATGGAATTTTATTAATTTTCCTGATTATGTTTAATGGGCTTCTAGGCCCAATGACAATATTATCAAAAATATAATTTTTCTAGCCCATTATTTCCTGCCCAATCTGTATAGATAAACTTGAATCAACCGAGTAAATTTTTTAAAATATTTTTATCGCTAAAAATATGTATAACATATTTAGCTTATTGGTCCATTAATTCTAAATCAGTATGCTAAATTTGTATAGGTTGTCATATGATGTTTAGTAGTCAAATTGGGTCAATAGGCTTCAAGGCCCAGTTAAAACATTTTCGAAAGGTTTATTGATTGGGTTAATAAACCTGATAACCTGTTAATAAACGTGATAAACTTTAATGGGCTTAAAGGCCCAAATACTGAAATAACAAATTAGTAAGTCCAACCCATTATGTATATAATAAAATCTGATACAACATTATCACGACTAAAATTGATAAATGGGCCTATTGACCCATTACATGTTTAACAATATTATCGAGCCCACTAACATTTAATGGCCTAATAGAAACAAATACAAATTTAACTAATTTATATTTTGCCGCACTATGTATATATATTTTAATACAACATTTAATGTGCTAATTGACCCAACTTGTCAAAATTAAAATGAAACTGATAAACATTTAATGGGCTTATTGGCCCATTAAATGAAGGTAGATTGATATTTATGTGTACTAAACATTTAATGGGCATATGGGGCAGAAATTGTTTGTATAAATATTAATGAGATTTGACACATTTAATGGGCCCAAATGTAACATTCACATTGTTTTAATTGGAGTCCATACAAAAGTATTCTATAATACATAATCCTAGAATTACGAAGCATGCTATTTAAATTTGAATGGGCTTATGGGCCCAAGTAAAAATAAAGTCGACGGATTTAAATTTTGGCCCAATTACGAAACCTGTTATTTCTATTAAAGATATATTTGTTTTTACACGAACTTTAAAAAATGCAGATATTTCTGAATCTGTCTAGAGGGTTTGGATTGAAATCGACCACACAACTCAAATATGTCTCTTTCACATTTATCGACTCTCTCTCTCTCTCTCTCTCTCTCTCTCTCTCTCTCTCTCTCTCTCTCTCTCTCTCTCTCTCTCTCTCTCTCTCTCTCTCTATTTCTTTCTCTCATTCTCTAGAGATCCCTTAAGCTCTATGTCTCTTCAGATTGTCACTCTCTCTCTGTCTCTCGTTCTCTCTCGCTCTCTTTCTCTTTGTCTCTTTATCTATTTCTCTAGAGATCCCTTAAGTTTGAAACCCTAAAAACTTTACATTGAGTAAAACGTCCTATTAACCTCTAGTATTATTCATTTTCTTATTGTTGACTGTTTTCATAGTTTGTAAATATGTTAAACACTTTTATTTTATTTTCGTTCATTTATTACACATCTATACATCGGGGGAGGTCGATCTGTAAATCCTTGATTGATGGAGTACCTTATGAAAAAGGATATCCTGTTTCTATTGTAAGTCCATAAAAAACCTTGCATGTAGAATACATTACAACATATTTGCATGTCTCTATGTTTGCTGAAGGGAATATTTGAAGGTTGTTTTGAAAATGACTTGTCATTTCTGGAAATTTTCATGTGTGCAGGCCAAGAATCAAAATCCATGCGTGTATCATTATTGTAATTGCAAATTGTTGCCTCAATAGGGTATAAACTTCTTGTACCCCATATGAATGATACAACTGTGTAGTAATTTTTATTTTGAAATATTGATACTCAATATCTGTCAACTTATATCCCTAAGTCTTGTTATTATATTTTTATACATAATGGGTAGACCTTAAATCAATCTTGCCTAACTATAAGAGCTTGGATGCTTATATTTTTCTTTACTGCATATATATCATAGATTAAAGAAAATTATCTATATTATTTTAAAAAAATATACAGAATAACAGTAGATATAAAGGTACCTTTTTTCTAGAGCATAGATATGTAGGAAATACAATTTTCACGACACTAAATTCTGTAAGGTAGTACTTTTGAAATTAAAATTTAGATTATTTCTTTTCGCTTCTCAAGTTATATTCTAATTACTGATTTTTGTACTTCTGCACAAACTTTCAAATAGTCATGCCTACTAGGGAAAGACTGAAAACAACAAGAAATAAATTGTAAAGACAAACAAAATATCAGCATGTAGAATCAATATCAGCATATATAATTTCTGGGTGATTTGAAGGAAAAAATTGTAAAGATGTACTAAAAGGATGAAAGACGAATATTTTTTGGTGAAATTGTAATGAAAGACAAATATTTATGCAAATCAATATCAGCATATAGAATTTCTGGGTGAAATTGCAATGAAAGACGAATAATACTAAATGAAAGACTGTGGGGCAGTAATTTTAATTTCTGGGTGCATGTACAATCAATATCAGCATGTGCAATGAAAGACAAACAAAGTTATAAAGATGTAATTACCTGGTAATTGACTGCGGGGCTGTAGTTTTAATTTCTGGGTGCATGTACAATCAATATCAGCATGTAAAGATGTACTGAAAGGATGAAAGACGAATACTTTTGGGTGAAATTGTAATGAAAGACGCATATTTCTACAAATCAATAAAAGACAAACAAAAAAAATTGCTGAATAAATTACCTGGTAAATGAGTAAACACGGTTCGTTGTTTGTACTGAAATGTCTAGTTGTTTGTACTGAAATTGACTGAGAGGTTGTAGTTTTATAAGCCACACAAATCGTTTTATTTATTCTGTGATATTCTGCCATATATTTTCAGTACCAGATCTTTTTTAATTTTGGAAAACATAGATTTTCAGTACTAGATCTTTTTTATTATGTAATGTTCTGCCATATTGTACTGACTTAATTGTTTTGACTTTATTGTGCATATCTTGCAATTGGAATCTTTTTAAAGATAATATGCATAGTTATTTATGGACAGGTTCGATGTATTTTGGTTTGTCCGTAGCAGAAAGATTTGCAGAATGTGTGTTTTGAGGCAGCATTTGCAGAATGTGTGTTTGAGCCATACAAGCTATGTATTTTTTGTGGCATAATTTGCATTATTGTCAGTTTTGAGGGTGATTTGTGTGTGCTTCAGATTTAGTCTTGCAGGTTTTAATATTGTGTAGGTTCAGTTTTTGTGCAATGTGTTGTCATATATATGCAAGTTCAGTTCTTCCAAGTTTTGCAGAATGTGTTGTCATTTTTAAAGGTGATAGTTTTTGTGCAGGTTCAGTTATTGCAAATTTTGCAAAATGTGTAGTATATGGTGTAGATTTAGTTTTATTTCAAGTTTAGTTCTTGCAAGTTGAGTTTCAGTTTGGGCATTTCTAATAAATGTGCATTTCCAGTTGCATAATGTTATTAGCAGGTTAATTTTTGTGCAATTTTTTTTTTTATGAGAGCACATGATTTTAATTCTATTACATGTTGTAATAATAATTTTTCTGCAATCTTCTATTATTACAGGTTGTAACAATCACGGACAACACAACTATCCATGATTTTGTGCAATATTTTTTTGCTAATTATTCAGGATTAGAGATTTGATTCTATACACAAATTATAGGGCATAGAATATTAATTGATAAATTTTAGAAGATTTAGAGTATAAAAAATATTCCAGCCTGCTTACAAATCCGGCTAAAATGGATAGTAATTTTATTTTATTTTATTAGTTTTTTGACAAAACAACCAAGAAAACAGGAGCGCGACACGTGTCCAAATCAATACCGCGGTACCACGTGACAGCGTAATTTTCGGACTCATTCTGAAAACGCCACGTGACGCAAATAGTATTCTGCTTTAGTTATTATATACTCCCTCCATCCCTTATTTATGTTCCCATTTTGACCGGACACATTCGTCGAGGTGGATTTTGTATCGTTAATATCTCTAATTACATAACCCTAAAAATTAAAAAATTTTGATATTATCAAAATATTCGTTAAGACGAATCAAATAAGATCCCACACCCAAAGACACCATAAATACCTTTCAAAAAAAAGACAACATAAATGCATAATCATATCTTCAATATTATTGTGAGACATTTAAATGACCTTCCTAAAATATCTTCTTCCAAACGACGAATTCTACGGCCCTCAGAACGAATCACACGTATCCTCCATTGACCCGAATAATCTGGCCGTTGACCCACTCAGCCGAATCCGTCGCCAGAAACCCCACCACCGGCGCAATGTCCGTTGTCTCCCCAAGCCTCCCCATCGGATTCGTCTCCACCGCCATCTTCACCTGCTCCTCCGTCTTCCCGGAGAAGAACATCTCCGTCGCCACCGGCCCTGGCGCCACGCAATTCGCCGTAATCCCCGTTCCCTTGAGCTCCTTCGCCAATATCTTCGTCATCGCCTCCACCGCCGCCTTCGACGCCGTGTACGCCCCGTACCCCGGCTTCAACGCCGCCGCAAGCGACGACGACACCGTCACGATTCTCCCTCCGCCGCCTCTCCTCATCCGTCCCGCCGCCGCCTCCCGCACGCACGCGAACGTCCCCCGCGCGTTTACCGCGAAGATCCGGTCGAACTCCTTCGCCGGAGTGTCAGCGATCGGAGAGTAGGTGGCGTCCATCACGCCGGCGGAGGTGACGAGGATGTGAGGCTGGGCGCCGAAGGCCTCCTCGGCGGCGTCGAAGAGGGACTTGACTTGCGCTTCGTCGGCGACGTCGCAGCGGACAGCGACGGCGCGTGGGGCGGAGAGGGAAGGGTGGGGAGGCGAGGAGTTGATTTGGCCGGCGAGGGATTCAGCCTCGGCGGCGCTGGAGGAGTAGTTGATTACGACGCGGGCGCCGAGGGTCGCCAGATGCTCGGCGATGGCTTTCCCAATGCCGCGAGAAGCCCCGGTGACTATGGCCACCCTGTCGAGCAGCGGCAACGCGGCGGAGGAGGGTGGCAGTGTTGCGGGGTTTGTGGTTGCCATTTTCTAGGGAGGATGCGAATTGGCGAGCCATGTATTTGTAATTTGTTGTTGGAGGATGCGAATTGGCGATTATTGTATGCATGATCTAAGCGATGACGTCAGTTTTGTGTGGAGTGATGATATTCGGTTTTGCAATTTCAACATGTCAAAAAGTCGACATTTCGCTAACATCATAACTTGGAAAGAGGTGACACAAATCTAACCCTGAACTAGATGAGACCGGCGCGCAGTTCAAATATTTTAAATAATTTCGTTTTGTCTTACGTCACCATACAAATGTGTAAACATGAAGAATTTGTAGCAGGAGTTGGTTACACGTTTGGGTTGTGCAAGTGTTGGTCCCCTCTCCACACATGTCCAGCGGCCAGCCTTATAGGCTTCAACGCCGCCGCCTGCCCTACGCACACGTACGCGTACTCCCCATACCAATCATGCGCCGAGCCAGGGCTGTACATGTACACTTCCTCAAACCCATTCCTTCCAATATCCACTGAATTTCTCTTGCCCTGCTCCTCCTCCTCCATCCAAACACATTTAGCACTCAATTCATTTCATAGCAATTAATTAACAAATGTACGTACCCTGTCTATGATGGTGAAGCTCCTAGGAGCACTTGTGTATATCCTGCTCATCTCATCACTCAAATGCTTATAGTTATTCCTCTCCTCTTCGCCTTCATCGTTTCGTGTTACTTCTCCATCCGTGTTCCGGCTTGCAGAGAATATGCTCAAGCTCTCATTGTTCCTCCCCACGTCTGGAGGATTGATGCTGAAATGTGATGCAATTGGAGGCCTGTCGAAGAAATTAGACCCTTCCAAACCGACTGCATAGGTGGCATCAGGGGTGCTCACGGTGAGATGACTCATTATAGATCCTCTCAACTCTAACATGGAGGAACCCAAGTTAGATACCTTCAACCCGGAGCTTATACTATCCTCTGCTAGACGGATTGTGCATTGTACTTGTACCACATTCTCTGGGTCCCTTGAGACTATTTCAACCTATGTAAAGTACCTTCAAATTCAATCAGGAAAGATAACACAAGAATGATCGAGCACACTATATATAAATGGATTCTGATGAACCTGGATACCGTCGCTTCTGTTTCCTCGGACGTCTTTGAGGGACCAACTAGTTGGACACCATGAAAAGCCGGCTTCTCCTTGACAGCCAAAGGCCAAGGAAACTCCACCCTTAACAAGGACATCAGCACCGTCCTCGGAAACACTAGTGTGGAGCACCTCCTGGGAGCCGCCATGCCAAAGGCGAGGCTTGTAGGATGTGATGAGCCCCGACGGCAGCATGAGCTTGGCCGCGCTGCCGTTCTCCACTACCATGTTGACCACACAGCTCTCCCCGAGAGCACTGAATTTGACTCCATCACCGCCAAATTCTCTCTCCAAGTAGTCTACGTTCATGGGTTGGGCCCGGAGACTGGTGGAGAGTGAAGGGATTCTTGAAGGGGTTTTCTGGAGAATAAGCGGGTGAGTTTGGACGAGAAAACAACCAGTGAAATGGCTTGGTGTTGCGATAAGCTGCATTTCTGGGGAGTGTTTTCAATGTTATCCTTATCTTGTGAGCCTAATTGTCTCGGTGACTCAAATAATCTTGCACGGCAGATATTTTGGGACACAAAAGTCATTTCTCCCACTTGCTTCAAGATTTCCTCATTATGATGTTTCAGGTGTTTGTTTGCTTTCGAAAGTTGAGAATGTGTTATAGTTGCTAGAATAGTTAGAGTTCGTAGTGATGTTTACTTCAACCAAAATTCGAAACTACAGAGTTCTTAGCAGTGCATTTCTTTCTGTTATTTGGTTCACTTTGTGAAGAAACAGGATCTGGTTCTATGAACACTCAATCGAGCTTAAAACAAGCAATCGATCGAAAAAATATCTAATTAACTATGATCAACGAAAGTAAAAGTGATAGAAATTGCTAAAGTGATAGAAATTGCTACCCTGATAACAAACTTCTGACGAGATAACCACCTATTTATAGCCCCAAATTATGACATTAAACCGGGGTGACTTATTTAACAAAAACCGGACCAACTATAATGCCTTGAACCGGGACCAACTAAAACACCTATTTCCAAAAGGAATATTGGCGCCAAATTGTGTGAGCACAAGGAGGGGGATGACACCAGGAGAAGTTCCACGCCTTTGATGATCGGCTCCAACTGGACCATGGGCATCCCTCTCTACATACCCCCCTCAAGGTGGAGCCGCACAAAGGCCCGTCTTGGAAGCAAGAAATTCATGTTGGTGCTGAGACAAGGCTTTGGTCATAAGATCAGCAAGTTGTAAAGTAGTGGAAATGTAAGCAGTTTGAAGAAAACCGGATTGAACCCGCTCACGGACGAAATGACAGTCGAGATCCACATGTTTGGTCCTCTCGTGAAAACAGGGGTTAGCCGCGAGTTGTTGAGCAGCGCGGTTGTCACAGAACAAAGTGACAGGCAAGCGAGGAGCAATACCCAAATCGCAAAGAAGATAACCAACCCAAATGAGTTCAGCAGTCGTCATCGCCATACTTCGATATTCGGCCTCCGTAGAAGAACGAGAAACCGTGGATTGTTTCTTGGTTTTCCACGAGACTAAGGCGTGACCAAGAAATACACAGTATCCAGACAGAGAGCGGCGAGTGGTTAAACAAGAGCCCCAATCGGCATCAGTGAAACCAAAAACGTCCAAGGAAGGCCGGATGGGATAGAAAAGGCCATGAGCAGGAGTACCAAGCAGGTAACGCAACACATGAGTGGCTGCTTGCCAATGAGGGAGCCGGGGTTGAGAAACGAATTGACTTAAATGCTGGACGGAATAAGACAGATCTGGCCGTGTCAAGGAGAGATACAATAGACGCCCAACTAAACGACGATATCGCTCAGGGTCAGGTAATAACTCTCCTTCATCGAGGCGCAAGCGAAGACCAGTGGGAAGAGGGAACTTAGCAATCTTAGCATTAGCCAAGTAACAATCATCAAGGATGTCGCGAATGTACTTCCTCTGACTAAGGAAAACCCCAGTGCTATCACGATAAAGTTCCATCCCCAAGAAATAACGAGCATGACCAAGATCTTTGATGGTAAACTGAGAATGCAGAGCCCCCTTAACCAAAGCAATCTCACTGATGTCATTCCCTGTAAGAAGTATGTCATCGACATATAAACCAAAAGAGCAGTAAAAGAGTTACCAGAAGCTTTAACAAACAGAGAATAGTCGGCTTTGGACTGAGAATAACCTAAGCCCAGCAACAATTGAGTGAGCTCCATGTTCCATTGTCATAAAGCCTGCTTAAGCCCGTAAAGGCTACGCTGATCAGAAGCTCCTTTGTTATAACCTTCAGGCAAGACCATGTAAATTTCCTCATCCAAATGCCCATGTAAAAAGGCATTGTTCACATCCAATTGATGCAAATCCCATTGTCGAGATGTGGCAAAGGCAATAACCATGCGAACAGTGGGTAGTTTAGCAACAGGTATGTCCAGGTGCCTCTACTATGATCATCCACCACTGTCAAAAAATATTTGCAACCATTTAGGGCAGCCACTAGGTATGGCCCCCACAAATCAACATGCACTAAGCCAAACAAATGCAGAGAATGACTGCTAGAAGGACTAGACAGTCTATGAAACTTTGCTAAAGAACAAGTTTCACATAAAAAGTTTTCATGCGTCTGACCTTGACAACAAGGTATGTGGAGCATTTTGGAAACAGAAACATGCCCTAAACGCTTATGAAGCAAGGAAAAATCGTAGTTATTAACACTGTTACAATGCATAATGCTTGCATCTTTATCAGGAAAGACAGTAAGTGAAGCTGGCTTAGGTGATTCATGTGAAATCTTGACCCGGTACAAGCCTCTCACACCATGTCCTATAGCCACATATTTCTTACGCAAATGGTCCTGCAATAAGCAATATTCTTTGTGAAAATGAGCACTCATCTGTCCACTGTGAACTAACTTACTCACTGACAGCAGATTGTACTTGAATTCTGGCACATACAAAACATCTTTTAACAACAATGCATCACTGAGTTGTACATCACCAACCGTGTGCACTGTCTTTGTTGAAGCATCAGGTAGTATAATGTGGATAGGATGTGTGATAGGACGAGGATGAATCAAAACATCATAATAAGATGTCATATGATCCGATGCTCCACTGTCAATAATCCAATATGCACTAGAGTGTTGGGAAACTGATAATACAGAAGTAGTAATACCTGAGAAATGGAAGTTGGACTGCCCTCCACGAGCAACAACACTCATAGCTTTCTCTGCCCTGAAGGCCTTCATTACTTCCTGACAAGCATTGGTGAGACTAGACACTGCCTGCACAAATTGTTGTTCAGTCCCCATTTTCTGCTCAACACTTCCTGTGAATTCCAGTGGAGTATCTCCACTTCCCTGACTTTCATTCTCTACCTGTGCTGCAACTCTATAACCTTTCTTTGCTCTTTTCCCTTTGTACCAATCTGGGAATCCAATGATCTCAAAGCAATTGTCCTTCAAGTGCCCTTCCTCTTTACAGTGTGTGCAAAACCTTTTCTCAGAGGACTTGGACTTTCTGAAATCTCGTTTCTCACCAGTAGAGTTTCCACCTTTATGACCTTCATTGTCTCTACTAAAATTCTTAGATCCAGCACCTTGATTTGCCATAAAAGTTGCTGGTTCCATAGCCACAGAACTACTGACTTTCTTTTGCCTTTCAACCTGCATAACTAGATGATATGCTTTGTTGACATGAGGAGAAGGTTTCATCGTAAGTATCTGAGACTTAACATTCTCAAAATCACTGTTAAGTCTCATCAAAAATTGCATCAGCCTATTGCGATTTTCCTTCTCCAAGTACTTAGTCAGAATTCCACATTTACAATTAGTCATCACTCCACAAGTGCAAATAGGTATACCTTCCAGATCTTGCAGTTCGTCCCAAATATGTTTCAATTTTACGAAATAAAAGGTCACATTAAGGCTACCTTGGCTAACCTGTGAGAGCTGCTGTTGCAATTGATAGATCAACGGAGCACTGCTTTCACGATACCTTTCTCTAATTTCCAGCCACAAGCTTCTTGCAGAATCTGTGCGAACGAAGCTCCCTGAGATCTCCTTGGTCATGGAATTAGTAATCCAACAACCAACCATGGAGTCACAACGTATCCATCTCGCATAATCTGCAGATGTTTGCACCGATTTCGCCTCAGTTCCATCAATGAAACTGATTTTCATCTTCGCAACGAGCGCTCACTCGATCTGTCAACTCCAAGTCAAATAGTTTGTGTCATCGAATAGGTTTGTTGTAAGACACATTCCAGGATAATCCGAATTGGTTAGCATCAAGGGATCAACCATGTTCGCAACCTGATTTGCGACTTGATTCGCATCTCTACCAGTTGCTTCCAACGCCATTTCACCAGATTTGACTTCGCGAATTGCAGAAATCTCAAAATCGTCAGGAACAGAGTAAAACCGCGGAATCACGGATCGCTCAAGTTTCTTTGAGTTCTGATACCATGAAGAAACAGGATATGGTTCTATGAACACTCAATCGAGCTTAAAACAAGCAATCGATCGAGAAAATATCTGATTAACTATGATCAACGAAAGTAGCGAAAAGTACAAAGTGATAGAAATTGCTACAGTGATAACAAACTTCTGACGAGATAACCACCTATTTATAGCCCCAAATTATGACATTAAACCGGGGTGACTTATTTAACAAAAACCGGACCAACTATAATGCCTTGAACCGGGACCAACTAAAACACCTATTTCCAAAAGGAATATTGGCGCCAAACTGTGTGAGCACAAGGAGGGAGATGACACCAGGAGAAGTTCCACGCCTTTGATGATCGGCTCCGACTGGACCATGGGCATCCCTCTCTACACTTTGCCATGCTCTCTTGAAGATAAACACTATGCCCAGGTATCAAAACTAACTAGATCTGGCTGTGATTGCATCCATAGCATTAACAACAAATGAATTGGATATATAATGCCAAAATTTAGACATTTTGTGACATATAAACACATCCTTTAACATGTGGAACAAGTTACAGATTATCATGCTCGATAACTTGAGCTCCTCTCCATCCGTCACCTGGGTTCACAGTCACCGGCAGCAGCATTGAAGCAGGGCCTGCACAAATGAAGTAATCCTTGCCATATTTCTGTGAGAAGGAGCCCGGGCTTGACACATAAATATCATCAAAACCCATCCTTATGATCCGAAAAAAGAGCTCTCTTCCCTGAAACAAGTTCAAATCAAATCAGTATACTGCTCAACAACAACCATCTAATCCAAATAAAGAGTTTTGACCAAGCCAAACATCTTCAGGGCATTTCATACCTGGTCAATTGTTTCGAATTTTGAGGGAATAGTTCTGTGGAATGGCTTTGCTCTTTCAGATGGAGGGGAAGAGTAGACCCGGCTGAGCTTATTCTTCAAGATAGTGACATGCTCGTCCTGCTCGGTCCACACACCAGGCTTCAAAGGATCAGGCCCAAACGAGAACAACCCGGCGTCATCAGCCTTCATTGCTTGTGCAGGAGAAAGGATCTCAAAGGGGGAGGGCAAAGGAGGGTACGCGCAATACGAGCAGCCCTGCAGGCCTGTAATGGCAGTTCCGCCACGACTCTTGGATCTGAAATGGCTGAGTATGGCGCTAGTAAGGTTGACCGCCTTACGCCCGTTGTTCTTCACTATCACTGCTGTTGCCATGCTCAGTGGATACAGAGAGACCACGTAGGTTATGTCAAGAGATCCGGAGGTGCACCCCAATTCAACCTGCACAAATCAGGCATGTAGTCCATTGAAAACAAAACTTCACCTTTCAATTTCATCAAACACAAACAAGAAACTCTTCTCAAGTCCCAGGCTGAGTTTTGAATGATTGACTGGCTAGCTCATTTTCGAATTCTTCTCAATTACCAATTGCAAATCATTTTCTTTGATTACTGAACAATGCTGGAACTAGAACTACATTTTCACCTAAAATGCACCAATTTATATTCATACACCCATAAGCCAAGCTTAACAGTACATTTCTACCATCATTATTAACCTAATCATCTAACAGAGACAATCCATCAGCCACATTTCAATATTTCCAAGTTCAGATGTCGAATTTCCACTATAAGTCTAAAATCACTTCTTCACAAACGTGAGGAACAGCAGAAATTGCGAGCAACTGGAGATTGAAAACGCTACCTGAACAGCGTCAAAGGAATCGGAATCAACATTCTTGACGAACCAATCGACGCCGGAGAGGACGGATGCACCGGCGCCACTACCACCAGCGGCGCCCTTACTCTTGACATTTGGCTCCGAAGCCTGATTGATCACCAGACCAATTCCACCTTTCTCTCTCGAAGGCGAGGGCTCAGCCCCGGCGGCGGAAGCAGGAACGGTAAACAGGACCTCCTCGAAGCCGTCGTCCTTCCAGAAGACCTTAGGCTTGTAGGAGGTGACGAGAGCGTCGGGGATTCGGAGCCTGACGGAGCTGCCGTTCCGGACGGAGAGCTCGACGGCGGGAACATCGCCGAAGTCGGAGAATTTGATGCCTTTTCTGCCGAATTGTTGGTCAAGGGAGTCAACGGTGGCTCTGGTGCTGGTGGAGAGAGCGGGGAGAGAGGAGAGCGGAGAAGCAGCAGCCATTGATGGAGATGAAAAGAGGCGGGTAAGGTGAGATGAGGTGGCCGCACACAGCCTCTCATCTTCTTTTTCCTTGGCACTTCTACTACTACCTCTTTATTGTCTTTTCTCGCCTCCTTTGATACATTTTTGTGTAAATTACATACAACTACCACTAAATGCCTACTAATTTCACTTATAAAGCCATTTATAGTAACATTTAACCAATTCGACCAAAAAAAAGTACTCCACCAACCAATAAAGCTACTTCGTTAACATGTGATTGCTGGAGACCAGTAAAAAAACGGTCAAGAAAACCGTTGGAGTGAAAAAAGAGTTTAAATTGGTTATTTATTACAATGACATGATCTTCACGAATGATTTCGAGCACATATAAGTATTTGTAAGCGGACACAATGTGTTTGATCAAATATGTTGATTAGTTTAATGGCTGATAACGCTTCATGAACTCATCCTTATATTACCGGTATGAAATGCCTCTAATTCTCATTGTTAGCCACATCTGACTTATTACTAATGTCGTATAATAATCTTTACCAAACATATGACCCATGATTAGAGCTGAACACCCAACAAACCCAACTCTTAATTACTTGAATGAATTTCTTAAAAATAAAAAGTTCTTGAATGAAAATCTAAGGCCAGATTTGGTTATGACAATTCAAAGGAAAAACAGCAAATTGCAGACAAAATCGATTTCAAGCATCATATACTAACGAGAAATTAACCATTAAACTATTTACCATTTGTCAAATTCTAGACAATAGAGGTAAATCAGTGCAAAGAATTAAGTTTCCTACACAAAAGAAAGCTCACATCCTGGCAATAGATCCAGAAACTAAAAGCGGAGCCTGCAAATGCATTTTACAATAGCATTCCTGTCAAAATTTTCTACCTTCACCATTGCAGAACTAACAAAAAAGAAATGCGGGCAAGTTGAGATACCAGAAAACAAGCTCCGTATTTGAAAAAAACAGTTGGATGATGAGTTTTGTATGGAATATGATATTTGACACAATGTCGTATATCTCTTAATCTTCATCCATTGGTGGGGGTGCCTGATCTCGCCTGGGGCCACCAGCTGGTTTTGCCATTATGATCTGCATGATCAATGTATTATGTAGATAGTGGTTAACCAACGGAGCAAACAATGGCAAGAAAGCATGAACATTTATGTACTTCAAGTTGCTTGTACAAACAACAAATGGGTAATTGAAAATTTAAGACGACAGTTAAATCTTATGAAAATGTTAGGTGGCAGAAATTTAGCACTTGGACAACGGTCTTAAGGACTAAGTCAATACAGATGTTGGCATTAGGTGAAAAATAATAACAAGTTTTTAAGTGTCTTTTCAACAATGCATTTCACACGTCATTCAGGATGCTTTCTTCGCAACAGCTACATATTAACCCTTACCAGCTAAGAGTACTCATTAGCTAGGCATGCCAAACAGACTAAGCAAGGTCTAGTTTACAATGAAATATGGATAAGAAATGCCAAATAACAAATTTCAGGACTAGAGCTGACGCCAAAATTACCTGATCTACTCGAAGAACAGTGCAGGCAGCATCTGCAGCGTACTTGAGAGCGAAGAATCTGCACAAAAAATCCATATATATTAGGCTTCGATCATACATAGCAACGAGACAAGCAAACCAGGCTATAAATTTACCTTCTTTACTCTTTGGAATACAATCAATACATATCATAGGTCATTTTCTTTTATCGCTAACAAATCCAACAGGATGAATTCTTAACAATTACCAGGTAAGTCACAGAGCAGTAGCATAGAACATAAGGCCACGTGTTTGGAATAAAGTATCAATATCCCTTGAGCATACAGCACATTGCTTGACATGACCCAACAATAAATGGCATAAGAATGTACAACGGATTTTACTATACAATGTAACAAATAGCCTTAATAGGAATAAAGGTGGATAAGCACAAAGTATTTTATTATTATCTTATTGAGCAAGTATAAGTACATCTAATACTGCAGGATGATCCCAAGGAAACAAGCATTGGCTACTACCTTTCATAAGGTGTTATAACTTATAGGTCTACCACAAGCATTTGGTGAAATGGTCCGATATAGCTACCTTCCCACCACTAGACCAACCAAACTAGATGATTTCTTCATGATCCATGTGAATCCGATGTCCTTTACAAGCATCATAAAACCCATTCATATCTTAGATGTGAATGGTTAAACTTAGCTTTGTTCTTCAATAGTTTAGCTAGATGTGAAGCATATTAAAAACCAGAAAAACAATACTACTCTTAAGGAAAACAATATTAAATGATGAAGATAAGGGAATCTAAAAGTTCATCTTACTTGGTGATGTGGAGATCCCATACACCCATTGTAGATGCATCCTTGCATGCACCCTCCTCCAAGCTGATGCCTACTTTGGTGCTACCAGTTGAGTGTTCAGCATATAGAGAAGATATAATCTCCATTGCATTGAGCCCAGCATTCTCAGCTAAAGTTTTCGGGATCATCTCAAAACACTCGGCAAATTTTGCAATAGCATACTGATCCAATCTGCACAATAGACGAGCAAACTTAACTAAATTCAAGAGCCATACTGATCCAATCTGCACAATAGACGAGCAAACTTAACTAAATTCAAGAGCCATGTGCTTAAACTTACGAGACAAATTTATAGATGCAAAAGTAAAAATTGCTAAAAAAACATACAACCACAACTATTCATCATTGCAATTATAAGGAAGGCCTAAGCTCGCACATACACAAAGTTTACATAGAGCAGCCCACGAGTTACTTAGAAATGATTACCCAAATTGTTTAAATGAACATGCTCTAAAAAAGCAAACACTGGAAAAAATCATTTTGAGGATAATAAAGCATAAAAATAGCTTCATAGAAAGGCCTAATCACAAGTAAGCAAAGAGAGACCAGAATCTAGTCACCAAGTCTAAATGGAAGCTGCCCACAGATCCGAGGTCTCTCAGTTCAACTTATAGATTAAATGTGACAATGGAAGACAGGAAAAAAAAAATGTTCAAGTAAATGATGACTTCATGTACCCAAAAGGCATAAAGCAACTGCTCCTTTTACGCATTGCCCACCATTTTGCACAGAGTATAAGAATAAGAGACATCATTACAATAAAGAGTAAAATAAACACCATGACTTGCCCTGTTTCCTTGAAAGAAAATTCCTTCAGTTTTCTGGCTAACTCTATTTCAGTAGCTGCAGCACCAGGTACAATACGACTATCCCTGCACATTGACTGTAGATGACACATGACAAAAACAGCGCTAAGAAACTTTTTCTAGTTTTTTTATTCCAAAGCTACCACAGTACCACCACCTTCTCTCACAAAGCTTCTTCAGTGTATTAAGCAATTAAAACAAATAAGTAATACCTTGTATGTATTAACACCATCGTCTACTGCTCTTTCAAGGTCATCTAATATACTATCAGTACTTCCTCTTAGAACCACTGTTGATACAGAGTTTCCACCTTCATTCTTCACAATAGTAACCTACACCAAATAACAATTGAATATGAGAAAGAGCTACACAATATCAACTGCAAAAATTACTATTTTGGCCTAACACAAAGAAGAAGAACAATGATCTGATGCATGTATTATACATACTAGTAGAAAATAAGAATAAAAATACAAAAGAAGAACCTAGGCATTCAAGTTATACCGTAGCACCACCTATTTCCTCAACTGAAACAGAATCAACATATCCAAGATCATCAGGATTAGGTTGGCTGAGCTTCAACTGTCATCCAAATACATAATCGAAGAGAAAAATATATTAGGGCGGAAAAATGAACCGAGCCTGCCTCAACCCAAATAAAACATATGGAAGCACATAAAGCAAAGTTAAGCAGCATGTTACTTACAATGGCAACAGCACCAGTTGTGCGGCAAAACCTTCGCAACTCAAATTTGGAACTAATCTTTAAGACCATAAGCCTGCTGACAGTAGTCAAGAAAGTTAGA